>CM070610.1:27631652-28094784 GCA_036346395.1 Hsuehochloa calcarea | reverse complement strand
ATAATCACGTAACAAGGTAGCATTTTCTGCCCGCCGAAACGGGAAAATGGTTGGCACTGATTTACGGCATCTGACCGAGTAAGAGTTTTGTTGATCCTTATATTATAACCATATGTAAAGGAGTCCCACCTCTTATCACATCATCATTTTCATCATTTTTCTCATTTTCTTCCCCGGCCCTGGGTCTCCTTTACCAGCCATATAATATTATCATCATTCCTGTCATCATTCTTATCTTTTCCATTTTCATCTCGATCATCTGATTTAAGTTTTTGAGAATTAAATTTTGAATGCAATACGTCTAATACAGCAATATACGGTTTACATTTAAAATAGCTGTATTGATGTTCAAGAGGATCGCTTGCCTTCGTAGTAATAGTAGGTGTCGGTGCTGATGAGTCCGGGATCAGCTACGCCTGTCGGCTGGAGCTCGTCTTCTGAAGCAACGCGGTAATACAAATAGAATACCGAGAAATACTTAGTGATTTTTGATGATGTTCAGATAATAAGCTCGCTAATCGACTTCTCTTTGGTTAGCCGATTTTAACTTTCAAATATTTTTCCCGAAACCCGAATCAGTTAGCAGTTCTTCCTAAAATCCTATTTTAATTATTCTATTAACCCTAACCCTAATTATCAAATTACCTAACTACCCCTAACCCTAATTAACCTAATTACTAAATTACCTAAAAACCTAACCCTAATCCTAATTATCAAATTACCTATCTACCCCTAACCCTAACCCTATCTAATCCCGGCCTCTCTCTCTCTCTCCTCCACTCTCTCGCCCTTCCCCGTCTCTTCTTCTCCCGGCGCCTCCTCCTCGCGCTCATGGCGCCTCTCATGGCCAGCTGCTCCCCATGGCAGTGTCTCCTTCGCCGGCTGCATCATCGCCTTGCCTTGCATTGCTCCTCATGCTGGATCTCCTGCGGCCGAGGCCGCCGCTCGAGTTCTCCCAGCGGCTCTCTGCAAGCCTGCCGTCGGCCCGGTCGGTTCGGTCAACCGTCCCGGCTCTCCCTCCGGCCTTCTCTACCGCGCCGTCTCCTCCCGACTCGGCTCCCTACTCCACCTTCTTCTTCCCCGCGGCCAAGGCCAGCCATGCCTGCTCCGACTCTCCCTTTCCCCCTACTCTCTCTCTCTCTCTCGGTCCAGAGACACTGGCTCGGCTCGGCCCGCCCTCGCGGCCGCCGCTCTGGGCTCAAACCGCGCACCTCCTCTGGTGCGCCCGAGCCCGCCACGGCTCGGTCTACTACCGGACTTGGCACAGTTAGCTTGGTTTTGCTACGGTTGCTTACTTTAGCATTTTCTTGGTTGATGTTAATGCTTAAGTTAATTGGATGCATGCTTAATTGATGGATTGGGTGAATTGGCCGTGGCTGGGGGTGATGGTGGGGGTTCGGCCGTGGCTGGGGTTGCTGATGATGGCTCGGCTGTGGCTGGTAACACCCATTCCTTCTCTACTCCGGTCCCTTGCTCTGTGATGAGGATGGATTGATGCTTTGTGATGCTGATGAGATTTGGTGGTATAAATGAATGTTGTGCCAAAAAGGGCAGTGCACCCTAATGGGATTTGGGTTCACCTTTTTGCTGATCTTTGGGTTGGGATGGAGAAGGATGGTAGTGCTGGCTTGCTGGTGCTCTCCTCTGCTCCTGGCTGTCTGTGGTGGTTCCTTCTGCTCCTTGGTTTTTGGTGGTGACCTTCTTTCTGGCTGCTTGGTGCTTTGCTCTTGCTCCTTTGATTGGGAAGAACTGGGAGAGGGTAAAACACTGGAAGTGGTCTTGAATGTTGGCTTGGAATGGGGAATGGATCTGTGGCTGGCTTTCTGGTTCTTTGGCTGCACTGATCTTGTGCTGGATGAAAAAGGGGGAGATATGGTGACTGCTGTGTTGGGCAGGGGTTTGGCCAGGGGGATTGCATTTGGCTGTGGAGTGCACTCGGCTGATCTTATCTCCTGGCTGTGCCAACTGTTTTTACCAAGCTTCCTGTTCAATTCTACTTTTACCCTGATCTTATCCTTATGTCTGTGCACTGTGGGCTCAAATGGGGGAAGTGTATAGCTTTCTGGGGCTGATTACTGGCCTCTATTCTTTTGTGCTTTTCTGTGGGGTTTTTGCCATATGCTTTGAACTGGGGGAAATTTGGTATTCGTAGGTGTTGGATTTGAGAATGCCGAATGATGAAGCCTACGGTAATAAGACGGCGCCGATTACTTAGGTTGGTTTAGGTATCGCGGGTATCCAGGTGCCAACTGATTTGGTTTAGCTTCGGTGACTTGAGAATCAAGCTGCCGGTTAATCCAGGTCAGTTTGGGTAGCCTCGATACTCACGGTGCCAACTAACCTAGGTTGATCTGGGAACCGCGGTGATTCCTACTGTACTCTGACGGCAAACTATTCTATCTTAACTCTATGCTATGGTTTTCGATTTGCGAATGGTCTTATGTTTGGTCGACGGAAAATGGAGCTGGTAGTGGCACTTCGGATTGAGTCGAGGAAGGCAGTTCGATTGGACGGCGATGGATGATCAATACTCCAAGGAAGGCTTCAGAGATATGCAATGCAAAATCTTTGTTTAATCTTTTTGTAATGAACTCAAAGTTGTAATTATGATTCGATCTGTTGTAATAAATGATGCAATTCATGTACTTTAATTTGTTGTAACAATACTCCTGTAAAAATTATGAAATTGGATTATACTGATGTTATAATGACAATTGAGCAAGCTTTTGGAAGAAATTTTAAAAGAGTGATTACTGCGATTGATCCTAGTATTAGCCTTTAATTATGATTACAAGATTTTAATTTTGTCGGGTTCTTACAATCAAGCTTACTGTTTAGCTCGTCAACTGTTTTTTCAGCCCTCTCCAGCTCAGAGAGGACCTGAACTTTGGTTGTCTCAGCATTACTCAGCTGTTCCTTGTATTTATTCAACTCTTTCTGGGCAAGTGCAGTTCTGTCTCCTTAGCTAACAGCCTCTACCTCAGACAAAATTTTTAAATGTACAAAGGATCAGCATAATAATATGATATTGAAATGATCCGAGTGAAGTGCAGTTGATGGATAAACACTATGTAGAGATTATCTCACAGTTGCAGCATGGTAGTACATGGGCATTTATGAACTAGTATGGAAGCAATAGAAAAGAACCAACAAGTAATATAAGTGGCATATAAGGCATCATTCTCCTAATGCACAAATCAAGATATACGAGAACCAGTTAAGCTACTGCCTTATAGTGCATATTCAACACACTGTATAAGAGGGAAAAAATGTTACAGGGTTTGAAAATAGAGAAAGCAATGCATTGCTCACAGAATGGCCATATTTGGGGTCAAGTGCCATTGCATTGGTGAATGGTTGAGCTAATTGACAAATAAGGTCAAATTTAAAGTTTCCTTTCCCGCTATTATTCCCTTTTCTCTTCGTTATCCCTTCTGAATCAAAATAAACCAATTAAAAAAAAGATCAATTTAAGAACATCCAATGCACTAACTGTATAAAATATCTAGCTTTCCTTTTATGGCCATAATCGTTGTACTTTTACTAAAAATGAAGGGTGAATCGGGAGGGCTAGGAAATAGTCAGGTACAATTGAAAATCCTCAGGCACGTCATTTCTAATAGAAAATATCTGTTAAGAGAAACTGCAACAGCTGAAACAATGTTCAGACCTACCACTGAGATTAGCAATTAAAGACAAAGATATTTTTTGTAGGTATAGTTGATATGGCGTGACTCTTTGTTGTAATATTTAGATGGGTACGGGTCCGAGAACTGAGGATAAGGTACTCGTTCTCATCTAACCCCCGGCAGGATTCTTCCCTGTCGAGGTAGCGAGACTCTGAAGCTTGATTAGCTAGGGAGGTGAGGGATCGCCCTCCAGGCTCAGTTGGGACTCTTTCCGATGAATAAGGAGGCTCTGATCTTTAGCCAACCAGTTAGAGATTAGCTTTATTTATTTCTTTTCTTGATTTATAATGGATACATACTATCCTTTTATAGGGACGACCCGACTTGACTCTAAGAAATAATTTATAAGAAAACTTATCTTTAACAGTCAAATCTAATAATACCTTGTCTAAGTAATAGTTAACACCAAACACCTAATAGATAGACTCATAAATAATAAATTCTTTCTAATAAATGCAGGCATAACTGTTCAGGTGATGCTACAGCACCCATGATACAATTCACACATCGCTACAATATCGACTATATTATTTACACGTCTGCTAGCATGCCTAGATAGTGGTGGGCATTGGGCCGTATCGAGGTTCGGGCCGCGTCGTGCCGTGCTGGCTCGGTCCAGCCACCCCACCGTGTCGTATTGTGCCAGTCCGCCTCGCCTCCGGCCAAGCCTAGGAATGGCCCAAAGTCCACTGTGCCGGGGCCGTGTCGTGCCAGCCCAAGCTCAGCCATAAGTAAATATAGACGCATAGAAAGACGACAGCCGCCGTCACCCAGGAAGACAAAAACACCCGTGCGCCATCTACGCCCGCTCCCCCTCGCCATAGCCTCCTCTTCCTGGACGCCGATGAAGAACTCCGCCCACCTCAGTCGCGCTGAGCGCTTGCGAAGGGGGTGAGAAGGACGAGGACGAGGAGGTGGCTGGAGGAAGGGTGGCGGGCGGCGGCGCGTGGGCAGGGAGAGGGAGGGCGGCGACACGTGGGGAGGGAGAGGGAGAGGGAGGGAAGGGAAGGAAATCAGGGAGTGTGATTAGGGATTGAGAATTTGGGAGCCGGAGCTCGGGAGAAGGGGATAGGGATGGGGATTGTGGGAGGCTGGGAGGGATGTTGGGCGGGCCGAGTGGCGTAAGGTGCCGGGTGAGGAGTGATTGGGCCAGTCCGAGGGGGAGGGATTGGGCTAGAATGGAAAAATTAGGCCCATTTTGTGCCATGCCGGCCGAAGCACGGTCCAACTGGTCGTGCTGTGCTGTACCGCCCAATGGGTCGTATTTTCAGACCCAGCTCGACCCGCTGTTCGTGCCGTACCGACCCAACCCACTATGTGCCGTGCCGTGTGTAAATCATACCGTGTCGACCAGGGTTGGTAAAAAAAAAGCACACATCAAATCCTAGCTCTATTCCTAAGGCCTTTAGTCCACAACACTTTCGATGTTGACCGAGACGAGGAAGAAATTGAACGTGGGATTGCGGATTAGAGTAGGGGGCAGCAAGGGACAGGAGGAGTCGACCGATCGTCCTCCTGGTCACGGTGTGGCGTGACATGAGGCTCCGAGGGTTGCGGCCACTGAAGGCACTTTCATTAATTCTTGCTTGAGTTTAATGAGGTTACACATGACATCCTTGTATAGTGGATGCCGGACCTTCTCAGTGGATGCGAACTCTAGCACGTCCCTTTCCTAATACGAATCAACTTCCTGACTCCTAAGAGTACTAAAGGGAATTAATTAGTAACCTACCATATCGGGAAGAGATATCCTAACTTATCTCCAATAGCTAACTATGGAATTAGTCCTCCTTTGGTTTGGCTGAACCAGAAGTGGCCGGAAGGGCTTGATGAGTTGATTTCGGTCTCGTCTTGTAATATTCTGATTTTCTGATATATATGCAAAATCTTCTATGTCCACAACATAATATTCTGATTTTCTGATAGATATGTAAAATCAACTCATCTCAGTTCCCAGCGTCAAAAGTCAAAAGTTGAGGTTGCAACTTCCACAACAGCTCAGTGATTGCTAAAAACTGATTGTTGAAAATAATTTTATTATTTTAACGTTCAGAGTTTACACAAATGCCAAATGGACGATGGAAAGGGGTATGTTGATATTGTGAACCGAATTGTCTAATATGGATGAGTCTGGATTAGTTTTTATATTAGTGGATAAGTTTTCTACTTGGACTTTAAGTCTTTTACCCTTTTATATTCCTCTTGTATGTCGTACGAGGAGAGTTGATGCCTCATTGTAATCCTCTGCGATTTGTAAACACTCCTCATATAGTAATCATCACTGGTTGGCGCTCGTGGTTTTTTTCCCGCAAGTGTTTTCTATGTAAAAATTCATGTCTCCTTTTGTGCCTATTTTTCTAACAAGTGGTATCAGAGCGCTGGAGATTAGGGTTCCGAGATATACGAAGGAAAAAATATATAGCAGATCGGCCACCGCTGCCGTCTGAACAAACGTGTCTTCGTCTTCTGCCGTTTGCGTGCGCGCAGAAGCAAGCCCCGCTCAGCTGTACTTTTTCGTTGGCAGCCTCGGTCCACAATCCTCAGCACTTCCTTGACAGTCTGTGCATTGTGTCTTCGTTCGGCATGTGCGTCACCAACCATAAGCCGATCAGCGCCGAGCCCAAAGGACAGCAAAGCAGTGTTTACATATTCACGTCTTTTGTGCACAGCAAGCCATTAAGGTTTACTCCTCATGGCGACTTTGAAGTATGATCTTCCACTCCTGAGTCGAGACACAAGATTTTTGCTATGGCAAGTCAAGATGAGGGCTGTGTTGGCACAGATGAATTTGGATGATGCATTGGAAGGTTTTGAAAAATAACCAATCGCATGGACCGCAGAGGAGAAGCGTAAAGACCGTAAGGCTTTATCTCAGATTCACCTTCATCTATCAAATGATATTTTACAGGATGTTTTGAAGTAGAAGACATCTACTGCATTATGGCTAAAGCTGGAATAAATTTGTATGACAAAGGATCTCAACAGCAAGATGCATCTCAAACAGAAATTGTACTCTCACAAATTGAAAGAAGAAGGATCTGTGCTTGATTATTTTTCGGTGTTTAAGGAGATCGTTGCCGACCTAGAGTCGATGGAGGTAAAATATGATGATGAGGATTTGGGTCTTATTCTTTTGTGTTCATTGCCTAGTTCTTTTTCAAATTTCAGAGATACCATATTATATAGTAGAGACACTCTCACGCTTAATAAAGTTTATGAAGCTTTGAATGCTAAGGAGAAGATAAAATAGATGGTATCTTCTGAAAATTCAAGCTCGCAAGGAGAAAGCTTGTTCATTGGTGGCAGGCAAAAGGAGAAGAACTTAGACAATGGATCTCGAGGCAAAAGTTCGAACGGCTACAAGAACCGGTCGAAATCAAGAGGTAAGTACAAGTCATGCAAATATTGTAAGAAAAGTGAGCACGACATCTCTGAATAAATAAAAGAGACGTGCCTATTATAAGCCAAAAGGTAAACCAAATAATGAAGGTAAAGCCTCTCTTGTTGCTGATGATAGTACTGATGGAGAAATCCTTGTTGTTTTTACTGGACGTGCTAAGACCAATGATGAATGGATTCTTGATTTTGCATGTACCTTTCATATGTGTCCTAATAGAGACTGGTTTGCCACCTATGAACCTATTGAAGGTGATATTGTGTTGATGGGTGACAACTCATCTTGTAAGGTTGCAGGAATTGGTTCAATTTAGATCAAGATATTTGATGGCATTATCATAACTTTGACAGATGTGAGGCATATTCCAGATTTGAAAAGGAACCTCATCTCTTTGAGTACTCTTAATGCTAAAGGGTACAAGTATTCAGGTGAAGGTGGAGTTTTAAAAGTATCAAAAGGCTCTCTTGTTGTGATGAAAGCTAATATTAAAATTGCCAATATATACCATCTGCGAGGTACTACAATAATAGGTAATGTTGCTATAATTTCAAGTTCATTATCTGATTCTGATGCTACTAATCTTTGGCATATGCGCCTTAGGCATATGAGTGAAATTGGTTTGGCAGAATTGGGCAAGAGAGGACTTCTTGATGGACATAGCATCAGCAAGCTGAAGTTTTGTGAGCATTGTGTGTTTGGCAAACACAAGAGGGTGAGATTCAATACTTCAGTTCATACTACAGAAGGTATTTTGGATTATGTACATTCTGATTTATGAGGGCCATCTACCAAGACATTGCTAGGAGGTGCTAGCTATATGTTAACAATTATTGATGATTACTCTAGAAGTGTCTGTCCTTATTTCTTGAAGCATAAATCAGAAGCATTTTCAGTATTTAAAGAGTGGAAGACTATGGTTGAAAGACAAACTGAAAAAAGGTAAAGAGATTTCGTACTGATAATGGGATGGAATTTTGTTCTAAATAATTTGAATCATATTGCAAGACTGAAAGTATTGTTAGGCACTACACCGTTCCCCATTCTCCTCAACAAAACGGTGTAGCTGAGTGTATGAACAAGACCATCATTTCCAAGACCCGTTGCATGTTGTCTAATGTAGGTTTGCATAGGCGTTTTTGGGCTTAAGCCGCTTCCACTACTTGCTATCTTATTAATTGGTTACCCTCTATTGCAATTGAAAAGAAGACTCCAATTGAGGTACGGTCTGGTTCTCCAGCAAATTATTTAGAATTAAATTTTTTTGGTTGTACTGCTTATGCTTACGTTGATAATGGAAAATTAGAGCCTAGAGCTGTTAAATGCATCTTTCTTGGTTATAAATCTGGTGTTAAAGGATATAAGTTGTGGAATCCTGAAACAAATAAGGTTGTGATTAGCAAAAATGTTATCTTTAATGAATATGCTATGCTTCATGATAAACCGCCTACTAATGTTCCTGTTGAGAATGAGCAGAATTCAAGTGTCCTGGTGGATCAATTTGTTGGATCAGATAACACATCAGATAAGGAAAATATTGTTGTTCATGATGCACCTATTGTTGAGAATCCTTCTATTGTTGAGCAGTCACCATAACGGTCCATTGCAGTTGACAGACCTAAGAGGGAGATTAATCCACCCAAGATGTTGATTGAAGAAGCTAATATTGTTGCTTATGGTTTAGTGTAGTAGAAGAAATTGAAAGTAATACAGAACCTTCACCATACTCTAAGGCTATTGATTCCACTGATTGTAATAAGTGGATAACTGCTATGCATGATGAGATGGAGTCACTTGAAAAGAATGACACTTGGGAACTAGTGAAATTACCAAAGGAGAAGAAACATGTTCATTGCAAGTGGATTTTCAAAAGAAAGGAAGGTATTTCTCCTACTGAACTAGCAAGGTATAAAGCAAAGTTGGTTGCTGAAGGTTATAGTCAGATTCCAGGTATTGACTTTAATGATGTCTTTTCCCAGTTGTGAAGTATATTTCTATTCACATTTTACTAGTATTGTTACTGTAGGACCGGAAAGGCGACTAGGGGGGGGGTGAATAGGCGCTTTCCAAAACTTTTTCGCCTAAATCAAAAACCAACACGAACTTTACTCCTTTAGCTATGAAAGCTAAGAAGATCAGTAAGCACACAACGGAAACCTTGTGTTGGATTTGATAAACCCCTCAACCACACGACACAAATGGAGAAAAGAACTCACTGTTCTTCACTGGGTACTGGCGGTCTGACCGGCTACCACGGGCGGTCGGACCGACGGTCAACCAAATGATCGGCCAAACAACTAATCAAGGGTCGGACCGGTGGACAATGTTCGACCCGCAAGAAACCATGATCGAATACACGAGCGGTCGAACCGCCGTTGAAAGGCGGTCGGACGGTAGAGTCCAAGATCAAAAACTCCACCCAAATCCAAAACGAAATTTGATCCAACTTTTGATTCAACCAATAAAACTTGACCAAATTTCTAGCACACCTCCCTAATGATATTGGAGACCTATTTCTAGCGACGATCCGTCGAGATCCACTTCAGAATCGATCTCTCGAGATTTTACCAAAGAAGTGCACAAACCCTAGAAATGAGAAAATTTTGATTCAAGACTTGCTTGTGGGGTTTGATGAACTAGATGACTCTAGGAGTAATCCCACACATCAAAGCAAGATAAAGTAGGCCAAGAGACCAAGCATGAACCTTTGAATCAAGGAAGCACCAAAACATCCAAAAGAGAGAAGAGCACAAAGGAGCAATTGATATTTCAATTAAGCATCACAAGATTGTTCACTCACAATAGATGCTTACAAAGCCTCTCCACCAAGGAGGGCAAGAGCTCAACAAGGAGCACACTCCAAACCCTAGTTCTCCTCTCCTCTCCTCCAAACCCTAGAAAAGGAAGAAGGGGCTAAATGAATGCTTGGCTTGGTTTTCCATCTCCCCTTCCTATTTATACTAGAGAGCTAGGGTTTCCTTTTGGGGTCACTTACACATGGGACCCACACACAAATAACTCTTGAAGCAATCGCCGCTTCACCACGTGTAGGTTGATCGGCGGTTCTCATCGCGCCGCCAAGCCTCTCTTGTCCGAATCCCATCGGAACCTCCCGAGAGACTCGCACCGATATCCGCACCGCTGATCCAACCGGTATGTCGAACCACCCGCTCGATCCGTCTTGCCCATTCTGCACTGCTTGAGTCACACGACCTCCCCGGTATCCATGATCGTTACGGACCTCGGCTCTCCAAGCGTAGTCCCGATCCACTCACCGCTGACGTCGTTGACACGCAAGCCACCGCATGACAATAGACAAACAAACCGTTGCGGGAACAAGTTCTTCACAACTTGACCCACGTCGAGTTCCATAATGCAATATACAACAATAAAGCATTGAAGTTCATATAATAACACAATCAAAACCAACTCAATGCAACACTTGGCCAATCCTTCAAGCCATTGCCGGTCCGATCGCCCACGAGGCGGTCCGACCGATTCATCATGCCGATCGGACCGCTCCCACAACGGCGGTCGGACCGGTCCAAAAGACTTAGCCAAATTTTCAACTCAAAATTCAAACCTTCGGAATTTTCAAACGAATAGAACTTTTATTAGGAGCTCCAAAATTATGGGACCACATCCAGAGACTCCCTTACTTGCCTACACATCCTATTTTGGCTCGGCTCAAAAACCTATTTTTGTTTTGGCGGTCGGACCGCCAACATGGCGGTCGGACTCCTCCACGGGCGGATCGACCGCCCGACACCGCGATCCGATCGCTCGTGGTCCGACGGCCTTGAGCAAACCCAAACGCGAGATTTTGCAAACCAACAACGCCATTGCCAATTGACTCATCATCCCGAGATCGTGCACATATCCTCACGATATCCACAATCTCCCTTGATGAACACATTGGCAATTTTCAAGAAAATGTGGTTTTCAAATGAAAAGTAAAAATTCGCCGTTTTAGATAAAGGCACAACTTGGTCCATAAGCAAGAAAAAACTTAGGAACCGACCAAAGTGGCTTGTAATAGTATAGGCAAGTGAGATAAGGCAATGAAAGCACCAAAGGATTCAATTTCGTAAAGTAGCCAAAAATCTCACTTAGGTCCAAATGAAAGGCAATTTTTCTATTTGACCTTTGATCATTGTGAGTATTTTTCAATTGCAAATGAAATCGAGAAAAGGCAATAGAACCACAAGACTTAACTCACTATGATCACAAATTTTCAAAAGGTTCAAAATTTTTATTTTATGAAGTTCTTTTATATTAAACCTTGAGTATGACACCAAAAGCTCCAACATCATTAACATCATTTTCTTCACAATCTTTCTCCCTTTGACAATGAATTCATCAATATGCATGAAAAGAAAGAGCATGAAGGAATGACTTTATTTTTGAACTTTAGTAAAAGGAGCCATGACCATTATACATGGAGGCAAGATACAAGTATTATACCAAGCCATATAAAGAGTAGACGCTATATTCAATCATGGCAAAACATGTACCGCAAAGCTAAAACCAAGATAGCAAAGAATCGAGATTAACGTAATTAAAATCATGAAAGGTTGCTCAATATCATAGATTCACTCCAAGCAACCAAAAATGAGTCAAGCCATGTCTATAAGTAAAAAGAGACTCAAAACAGGAATTGATGCATTTTGAGCATTAAGAGAATTCTTTTGAAGCAAAGCTCAAGCACTTAGCCCTTTTTGGGCAATTCCTTTTTCTTTTTTTTGCTGTGCTAGATCTCAAGCCTTGCCGCGACCATCTCAAGCGATAAGCTTAAAAGAATGATCTAGGTCATCCAAAACTCCCCCTGAGTTCATGCCTAGTGCAATGGCAAGCCGTCTCATGAGAAAGGATTGGTGAGATCAGTTTTTTCGCACAGAAAATCTCATTTTTTTTATTTGCTTGTCTTAATAAGATAAAAAGCTCATTTTTCAACTCAGAATAAGTTCAAGACTCAATTCAACCTGTAAGACATGGCGAGAATCATAAGAAGATCACTAGAGCAAAACTAGTCACAAGATCCAACAAGACATGATTTGATTCAAATTGCTCACAGATATACAGCTAGCAAGGCAAAAGCTAAGCCAAACACGAAGAGCCATAAAAGGAGTCTAGCAGACTATCACTTGATATAACAAGGTATAGAAGATGAAGTCAAGTCATACAAGGATAATAATCAAAGCTCCACTAATTTTATTATACAATGCAAGACAAGTGAATTGAAACATGCATTATGATACAATGAATGCAAAAAGAGCAACTTCTCCTCAAAACAGCCCAATAGGACTAATAACCCTAACTCTCCCATAAGCAAAGAAACGCGAAGAGTCAAGAGCCTTAGTGAAAATATCGCAAGTCGTTGCTCGACTCTACAAAGTGAAGCACAACATCACCTTTCTCAACATGGTCTCTCGAGAAAATGAAATCGAATGTCAATATGTTTAGTCCTCGAATGTTGCCTTCGGGTTTTGGCAATATTAATTGCGAAGTGTTGTCACGTAAAAGAGGAACACTTCCCAAAGATAACCCATAGTCTCGCGGCGTGGACAAAATCCAGAGAACTCGAGAGCGACCATCAAGGCGGCTACATACTGCCTCTCGGATCAGGCAATGTAAGACTTTTCTAGAAGACCAAGAAACAAGAGATGTGCCCAAGAAATGACAAGTGCGAATTACTCTTCCTATCAACTCTACACCGCGAAATCAAGATCGTAAAATGCTCGAATTGAAAGAGCCAAGAAGAAGAATACCAGAGTCCAAAGTCAAGCGTATCTTGAAGATACCAAGATGCGCGCGATCGCTTGACGATGAGAAGCACGAGGAAGCTCGAATCGAGCGCATGGACATACGGCGAATTGTATGTCGGCCTCGTATTGTAAGATAGAGGAGGAGCCAATCATATCTGCGGTACTTCTTCCGTCCACGGACTCTCCATCCTCATCGTGGTCCAAAGACGGTGGTTGTAGAAATGGGAGTAGACATTGGCCTATCGCTTCCCATATTGAAGCGCCAAGAAGGTCCTTTGTATACTTACTCTGGTGAACGAAGGTGCCTTCTTTCAGTTGCTTGATTTGTAGGCCAAGGAAGAATGTCAGCTCTCCCATCATGCTCATCTCAAACTCACTGCTCATTGAATCTGAAAATCTAGACACCAAAGCATGAGAGGAACCACCAAAATAATATCATCCACATAAATCGAACCAAGAAGAAATCACCGCCATGCGAGAGTGAACAAGGTTTTATCAACCATTCCCATTTTGAAATCATTTTCAAGCAAGAAACTCTTAAGCCTGTCATACCAAGCTCTGGGAGCTTGTTTCAATCCATACAAGGCTTTAGAGAGTTTAAAAACATGATTTGGGAATTTTTGATTTTCAAAACTAAGAGGTTGCTTGACAAAGACCTCTTCTTCTATGAAACCATTCAAGAAAGCACTTTTAACATCCATTTGAAAAAGCTTGAAACCCTTGGATGTTGCAAATGCTAAAAGAATGCGAATGGCCTCCAATCTAGCTCTTTGGAGCAAAGGTCTCCTCAAAGTCTAAGCCCTCTACCTAGGAATAACCTTGAGCTACAAGTCTAGCCTTATTGCGAACAACCAATCCATCCTCACTTTGCTTATTTTTAAAAACCCATTTTGTTCCAATAACATGAGAATCAAAAGGTCGCTCAACTAAAAACCAGACTTTGTTTCTTTCGAAATTTTCAAGCTCTTCATGCATGGCATTGACCCAAGAGGCATCGATAAAGTATGGGTGATATCTCAAGGTTCAAAGAAGCGACAAAAGCGAGAATGTGCATGAGAATCGGAGAATAAACACGAGCGAGTGACTCGCTCTTGAAGATCCCCAATCATCCGCTTTCGGTGGATGTTGTCGCCAGATATCTGAAGTGGTGCTCTCGGTGCAGACGTGGCCTCTACCTCATGAATTGTGGAGGTAGGAACAGAGCCACTCGGATCGTCGGTGGGGATAGGAGGAGGTCGCTCACCAAACCGACGTAGTGGTAGCAGTGCTCTCCACCCTCTCGAAGTAGCTGGAGGATGATTTGGTTCTTCATCCTCGTAATCATCATCGTGAAAATGCTTTCTTGAATTTCGTGAAACTGTGTACCAAGCATCGGGTCTAGTACTGTGACTAGCCTCATCAAAAGTGACTTCGCAAGTCTCAACAATTTTGTTAGTGTCAACATTAAAAACACGATAGCCACGAGAATGAGCAGATAACCAAGAAATATGCCATCAAAGCATCTAGACTCAAATTTATCAAGATTGCCATGTTTAAGAATGAAGCACTTGCAACCAAAAATCTTGAAATGAGAGACTTTGGGAGAATGACCAAATCTAAGCTCATAAGAAGTCTTTCCAACCACGGATCTCAAGAAAACCCCGTTGGAAATATAACAAGCGATAGAGATCGCCTCACCCAAAATCTCCTAGGAGTAGAATGCTCATCTAGCATGGTCCGAGCCATCTCTACAAGGGTTCTGTTCTTCCTTTCTACAACACCATTCTTTGAGGCACTCTAGGAGAAGAAAAGCGATGCTCAATTCCCTATCGGTTGCAAAAGGTAGAAAAGAAGAATTCTTGAACTCGTCCCATTGTCACTCCTAATGGCTCTCAAAGCTCGGGTATATCAACAAAGAATTCTAAGGACCAAATCTCTAAAGAATCCAAATGCTTCGTCCTTAGAAGCAAGAAAATAAACCCATGAATACCGGAGTAATCATCCACAACCACCAAAGACATACCATTTCCCACCGGTGGATGAACTCTAGAAGGACCAATCAGATCTAAGTGAAGAAGTGTCCAGTCCATCAGTCATTACCAAAGTAAGAGGTGGGTGGGAAGCGGACACCATCTTACCATATCTACAGGTGAGCACACAAGATCTCTAATGACCTTGACCTAGGCAAACCTCTAATCAAGTCCTTGCAACCGACTCTAGACAAATGATCAAAACCTATATGCCCAAGTCTACGATGCCACAAAACAAGGTCATGAGAATCGAGGCTACAAGACACCTAGGATGGAAAGCGAAGAAATGCTGAAATTTGCACGTAAGATCTTCTCAAACTGAGATCTCAAAACAAGCTCACCCGAGGAATCTAGAACTCTGCACTCACCTCTCTTAAACCTCACTTCTAGACCCTCATCAAGCGGTGAGAAAGCAGATAGAAGATTATACCTCACTTACTTACCAAAGCGACGCTTTTAGCATGAACTTGTCGTTGACGCAAGACAGTGCCCTTCTTCTGTCACGATCCCGTAGAAGCATCCCCAAATGTAATCAATTCATTGCGGATGCACGTGTGAGGAGGAGAACCATCTAGAATCTCCGGTCATATGTCGAGAACACCCGAGTCAACAAGCCATATGTCCTCCTTCCTCGCACGACGGACCTCATCGGGATCACTAAAAGGATCCTCATTGTTGGAGGAGTCGCCGTCGTCTGTTCTTGGCCATGAAACACATGCCGGTGAAGTCATGCGCCTTCTTCTTGCCACGAGTCACTCTCGCCGTCCTCCGCTTCGAATCCACATCGCTCATATTTACATTCTCAAGAGCGGCAGGACCCGGTGACAAACTTTCGATAGTTTGTCTTCTTGGGTTTAGCATCCTCTCTCCGGGATGTCTTCGTGTCTCCTTCTCCTCCTTGCCCTTTAGCTTGGGGCATCCGGAGCGAATGTGGTTTGGCTCACCACATTCAAGCATGTGATAGGTCCACTTCTCCTCCTATTCCTCACCTTGTTATACGCTCTTGTGAATTTGGTGGAAAGGAGGGCTAAGTCATCCTCGGCGCTTCTCTAGTTTCTCATCACTCAAAGAATGTAAAGCGGATAATGAAAAACCGGATGAGCTACAATCAAGAGACTCAAGAACAACCCTTGGATTTGTCGACCACTAATGCCATCGACTGTCTTGGGAGACGCGAGATAAAGTCAATCTCATGCGTCTTCAACCTTGAGTAAAGCTTATCCATGGTAAGCTCACTCATGACAGTTGTTGTCATTGATGGAAGTGATCTTCATTCCCTGCACCTTCACATCAAGAGCACCCGAAGTGGCGTGCATTCTCGGACTCGTGAAATACCGAGTCAACGTGCGAAGATCATGAAGAATCTTAGAAAATCTTCCCACGGCTCATCCAAAGACTCACCGTGCCTTTGTTCGATCTTTGAGTATACTTTCTTGAGTGGTTCGTCTCACTTCCTTGATCGCAGATGGACCCTTCATGATAGTCACAAAGAGTCCGCAGATCTCGTGAGCGCACCGCAAGTGAGCAACACGCTCAAACTCGGATCGACTAAGGCCTTGGATCAAATAATTCCGAGCCTTGCTGTTGGCCTCCACATCTGGAGTGATCGTATCGTCATCGGCTGGCACGACATAATGATTTTTCACCTTTAGCCAAATAGCGTGCCCTTGAGCCTCGATATATGCTTGCATACGAGCCTTCCAAAGATGCAAAGTCAACTCCTTCAAAATGTGTGGCTTGGTTGAGTACTTGTCAGTCGCCATGGCTCCAAAGACCGGTTAAGATCTATGAGAAGAGCTAACCGGCTCTGATACCACTTGTAGGACCGAAAAGGCGACTAGGGGGGGGGGGTGAATAGGCGCTTTCCAAAACTTTTTCGCCTAAATCAAAAACCAACACGAACTTTACTCCTTTAGCTATGAAAGCTAAGAAGATCAGTAAGCACACAACAGAAACCTTGTGTTGGATTTGATAAACCCCTCAACCACACGACACAAATGGAGAAAAGAACTCCTTTGTTCTTCACTGGCATGGCGGCCGACCGGCTACCACGCAGCGGTCGGACCGACGGTCAACCAATGGTCCGACCAAGCAACTAATCGGCGGTCGGACCGGTGGACAGCGGTTCGACCCGGCAAACCAGCGGTCTGAATACACGAGCGGTCGAACCGCCGTTGAAAGGCCGGTCGGACCGGTAGAGTCCAGTACTGAAAAACTCCACCCAAATCCAAAACGAAATTTGATCCAACTTTTGATTCAACCAATAAAACTTGACCAAATTTCTAGCACACCTCCCTAATGATATTGGAGACCTATTTCTAGCGACGATTAAATCGATCCACTTCGCAGAATCGATCTCTCGAGATTTTACCAAAGAAGTGCACAAACCCTAGAAATGAGAAAATCTTGATTCAAGACTTGCTTGTGGGGGTTTGATGAACTAGATGACTCTAGGAGTAATCCCACACATCAAAGCAAGATAAAGTAGGCCAAGAGACCAAGCATGAACCTTTGAATCAAGGAAGCACCAAAAACATCCAAAAGAGAGAAGAGCACAAAGGGAGCAATTGATATTTCAATTAAGCATCACAAGATTGTTCACTCACAATAGATGCTTACAAAGCCTCTCCACCAAGGAGGGCAAGAGCTCAACAAGGAGCACACTCCAAACCCTAGTTCTCCTCTCCTCTCCTCCAAACCCTAGAAAAGGAAGAAGGGGCTAAATGAATGCTTGGCTTGGTTTTCCATCTCCCCTTCCTATTTATACTAGAGAGCTAGGGTTTCCTTTTGGGGTCACTTACACATGGGACCCACACACAAATAACTCTTGAAGCAATCGCTCGCTTCACCACGTGTAGGTTGATCGGCGGTTCTCATCGCGCCGCCAAGCCTCTCTTGTCCGAATCCCATCGGAACCTCCCGAGACTCGCACCGATATCCGCACCGCCGATCCAACCACCAGTCGAACCACCCGCTCGATCCGTCTTGCCCATTCTCGCACTGCTTGAGTCACACGACCACCCGTATCCATGATCGTTCGGACCTCGGCTCTCCAAGCGTAGTCCCGATCCACTCACCGCTGACGCCGTTGACACGCAAGCCACCGCACAAAGAATAGACAAACAAACCGTTGTCGGAACAAGTTCTTCACAACTTGACCCACGTCAGTTCCGCAATGCAATATACAACAATAAAGCATTGAAGTTCATATAATAACACAATCAAAACCAACTCAATGCAACACTTGGCCAATCCTTCAAGCCATTGCCGGTCGATCACTCTACGTGGGCGGTCCGACCGATTCATCTCGGGTCGGACCGCTCCCACAACGGCGGTCGGACCGGTCCAAAAGACTTAGCCAAATTTTCAACTCAAAATTCCGAAACCTTCTGGAATTTTCAAACGAATAGAACTTTTGACTGGGAGCTCCAAAAATTATGGGACCACATCCAGGAGACTCCCCTTACTTGCCTACACATCCTATTTTTGGCTCAGCTCCAAAAACCTATTTTTGTTTTGGCGGTCGGACCGGCCAACATGGCCGGTCGGACTCCTCCACGGGCGGTCTGACCGCCCGACACCGCCGGTCAGACCGCCTGTGGTCTGACAGCCTTGGAGCAAACCCGAAAATGCGAGATTTTGCAAACCAACAACGCCATTGCCAATTGACTCATCATCCTGAGATCGTGCACATATCCTCACGATATCCACAGTTACTATGCATGATTATGAACTTGACCAATTAGATGTTAAAACTACATTTATATGGACCAACCTGAGGGTTTTTTTTATTCCTGGAAAAGAACACCTTATTTGTAGATTAAAGAAATCTCTTCATGGTTTGAAGCAATCTCCTAGTTAATGGTACAAGAGATTTGACTCTTTTATTCTCTCGCATGATTTTAAGCAGTCTGATTATGATAGCTGTGTTTATTAAAGACCGTTAATAGTTCATCTATTTATTTGCTTCTTTATGTTGATGATATGTTGATTGCTGCAAAAGATAAGTCAGAAATAGCAAAATTGAAAGTACAATTGAGTAATGAATTTGAGATGAAAGACCTAGCTGCAGCAAAGAAAATTCTTGGTATGAAGATTATTAGAGAGAGAAAATCTGGCAAGTTATACCTTAGTCAACAAGGTTATATTGAGAAGATCCTTCGTCGTTTTAATATGCATGATGCAAAATCAGTGAGTACTTCATTAGCTTCGCATTTCAGATTATCTTCAGCTTTATGTCCTGAGTTAGATTATGATACTGAGTACATGTCTAGAGTTCCATATTCCAGTGCAGTTGGTTCTCTTATGTATACCATAGTTTGTTCTTGTCTTGATTTATCTCATGCACTGAGTGCTGTTAGTAGATACATGGCTAATCCTGGAAAAGAGCATTGGAAAGCAGTTCAGTGGATTTTCAGATATTTGCGTGGCACTTCTAATGCTCGTTTGCAATTTGAGAATTCTAGAGATGAACCTGTTGGTTATGTTGACTCTGATTATGCTAGCGATTTGGACAAGAGGAGGTCTCTCACAGGTTATATTTTTACTATTGGTGCTTGTGCTATTAGTTGGAAGGCAAGTTTGCAAGCTACTGTAGACTTATCTACCACTGACGCAGAATATATGGCTATTTCTGAAGTTTGTAAATGAGCTATTTGGTTGAGAGGTTTGTACACTGAGCTTTGTGGATATAATTTTTGCACTACTATATTTTGTGATAGTCAGAGTGCTGCCTTACAAAGGATCAGATGTTCAATGAGAGAACAAAGCACATTTGTGTGAGATATCACTTTATTCGAAGTGTTATTGCTCAAGGTGATGTCAAGGTGTGCAAGATAAGTACTCATGATAATCCAGCTGATATGATGACAAAGCCAGTTTCTGTTACTAAGTTTGAGGTTTGCTCAAGCTTAGTTGGTATTACAGTTTAGTACTAGAGACTAATTGACGTACGGTGATTTTTATCTTATTGTGGAGATATTTTGGTGATTGATGATTTTTTACTATGCTATAAGAGAAAATTCGTTTTAAGGTGGAGATTGTTGATATTGTGATCCGAATTGTCTAATATGGATGAGGCCGGATTAGTTTCTATATTAGTGGATAAATTTTGTAACACCCTGTCTATTCGGAAGACAAGATGCCACCTAACAGACCAACATACTAATCAACTCCTAAGATTAATATCGCATTCAAAGATAAAGAAACGAATAATCCAGATAACAATCTAGAGTTTACTATCAGTTCATCAATATATTAAAACAAGAATTAACCATAGAGAGAAAGATGAACATCCAAGTGACATTTATTACAATTCATCACATTATAATTAAACCAAATAAACGTAAATGGAATCTTAATAAGTGTATGATTTATTCATGTGTGTGGAACGTGCTGGACTACTCCCTCCCGCTAGCAACAAGATCACCGGAATTCACCTAAACAAATAAAAACAAGGGTGAGTCGAAACTCAGCAAGCACAATGATTATATCACAAAGGGTTCTGAATCAGAAGAATATGCCAAGGAATAACAATTGCATCCATGAGTTTGCGAAGGCATGGTATGAATGTATGCATTGAAGGAGAATGGACCTCTCACGTGATTATACCGGTATAACAAGTGACACACCCGTCGGTGTTCACTTAAGCCCGCCTTAACCAAGAGCGGGGACCCAAGTCCGTATGAAGAACGTTTCATACGGAATGTCCAAAACTGCCTACTTTGGAATGGTAGGTCTTACATGCCCATATTGGAATTAATGGGACTTATTCAAGTTTCCACTCCCGTGGATGGCAAAGAAAGCATGCGTGCATGGAATGGAATGCATAACATGACTTCATCTCAATTTATCGTAGAAGGTGATATTGAAATCTATCACATCATACTCAAGTCACAAGAATATTCATAAGGTCTCGACTTTAACATGCAATCATTGAAATCACACAAATTAACATTGCACTTGCCTTGGTCTTTGTGACATCTTGGGAAGCAACGAAGGTGTCCTCCCACTCACCGCCTCACCGCCTACACAAGCATTGCCACGGAATAAGGATAATAGAATATGGCATAGCTACACGTGTTCTACAATACTCTCTAATCAACCCACACGCCCAAAGGTTCAACTTGACCTCTACACTAAAAGTCCAGATTACCTATCTTCCGCGATAAATGACGAGAAAATTCACCATTAATTGTGCGTAACTCTAAAAGACATGAAACCAGTGCTCACTGATTCCTAACGGACCAGGCTACAAAACATTAGTTGGCGGGATCCTCGAATCTGCCAAAGCAGAGGGCTAATTAATGATTAAACACAATCCATCTACGTCTGTCGAAGCAGATCGTAGATAAAGAAAACGGCGTAACTTTCAACCCATCGATCCAATGAGAATGATTCTTATCAGCTTGGAAGGGCTAAAATAACTTAGTTGGGTGAAGGTTCTGATTCGCCCCTAATTTGAACAAAACCAAGGGACAAACCCATCGACCTCGGTTTTGAGACAGCACCGGACAGTTCGTAATCAAAAATTCATATCTCCCAAACTACAGATTGGATTTTCCTGATCTCGGTGCCAAAAGAAAGCTAACGTTCCCAGGAATAAAACTCTAGAAGGAAAAATCCCAGATTCGGCCTCTACAAGACCGTAACTTGCCGTGCAACGTTCGACCTAATCTGTAAATTCGGAATACTAATCGACGCGACTCAAATGATCTCTACCGCAACAAAAACCGATCAAACAATGAATCGAGGTGCTCGTTACCCTTGAAGACCCGTAGCACGACGAAGAACCACTCCCACTGGTCTCCCTTCTTCTTCCTTGGCGGCCACACAACAATAACACACGGAGAGAAGCACCCGCGGAGGGCGGTCGGAGGAGGAACGCGGGGATCTGGAGGGTAACCGGATGCACCAATGGGCGACGACTGGAGGAGGCGGCGCCAACCATGGGAGGTGGCGCGGTGATGGAGGTGGAGAGGGGGAGGAAGGGCGGCGCAAGAGGGGAAAAAGGGGGGGGGGGGTGGCGGCTAGGTGGGAGGGGGAGGTGGCCGGCTAGGGTTGGGGGAGTGGCGCCCCCCCTTTTATGGCCGGTTCCCTAGTGGGCCGGCCGGCCCCCCCTTGGCCCAGGTTAGCGGAAAACTTCATTAACCCCCCTGCGGACTGGTAAATTCTGACGAAAACTAATTCTTTTTCTCCCTCCGACTTCCCTCTTTTACCGAATGCGATTCTGGAAAGTTTTAAATCTCGTTTTCGAATAACATTCCCAGACATTCGAAACGACACAACCTAGCTGGATTTATGAGGTATTACAAATTTTCTACTTGGACTCTAAGTCCTTTACCCCTTTATATACCTCTTGTATGCCGCACGGAGAGAGTTGACGCCTCATTGTAATCCCCTGTGATTTGTAAACACTCCTCATATAGTGATCATCGCCGGTTGACGCACGTAGTTTTTTCCTGTAAGAGTTTTTCGCGTAAAAATTTGTGTCTAATTTTGCCCCTATTTTTCTACCAGGGCAAACAAGGAAACTTTGTGCATTCCATTTGTGTGTAGAAAAATCATGGTACGCTAAATCTGGTAACTTCACTGTTGATGCAAAGTTTGAATGTACAAATCCGATCACAGAATTTCAGATGTATGTTTTAAGCTAGCAATTCTAGCACAAATATAGCTTTTAAACTATGAGATCTGCATCTGTCTGCAGTTGCACATTCACATGTATGATATATATGTACACACTAATAAATCAGTGTTAGATACTTAAATATTATAGCACAAAATATTTGTTTCAAAAATTGGACCTCCGCTTGAGGAGCCTTTGCCTTTCTGGCAGCAGATTTGTCAGATGAAAACCGGACCTCACCAAATAATCTTACTGCAACTTTGACAGATTCAAATGGAGCCCTAGTGTCTATTTCTCCAATCTCTGTCTTTTCTGAATCAGTGGAACGTGGACGACCTTTTTGTCCCCATATTCCCTTTGCTACAGCATTGTACGCAATCTGTAACAGAAAATCTTTGGAGTTACCACTTACATCAAGTTGATAACAGATATTAGCAACAATAAAATGATTCGATTTTAAAAAGGAAGCAACTAGGTAGTGATAGCCGACAAGAGTAGTACTACTTATGGTTTGGCAGCTAGATATCATGCTGAGAATTATTTTAACGATATTGAAGGGTTCAATTTAAAATGAATTTACTTGGTTTCTGAATTTTTCAACCCCCATTTTGAAACAACAGAGGCCGATGTATCCCAATCCATGCACTATTTTTCAATACCAAAAATACCATCTCTCTTATCTTTATGTCTTCTCCAACACCCTTGAGCCCTCTTCTGCCCCCTCCAGCACATATAGTGCTCATGAAATCCATTAGGTAAAAGTGAGGCAATGAATGTAATCGAGGTAAACATGGCAAACTTTCTCCTTGTCGAACATACAAAATATGCAGAGTGCTACTTTTATGTCAGAAATACTCTTTGGACATTAATAGTGACTAAATTCTAGCAGAAATGTCTCCAGACCATAATGTTATCATCGATTCACTACTATGCAAGTTCAAAAATGCAGTCTGCATCATGTGCTTCTCTGCTAATTAATATTCTTACCTACAGAAATTTCTGGTAAACTCTGTCACACATATGTAGAGTTGAATCACTTGACTCCTATCTCAATCTCTCACAGAGATGTATACACACGCATACCATGGACACACATAAACACATGGGAGCGGATGGACTCACGCCAAACCGACTCATCTGTTTCTCTCAAGAGAACTATTCATACAGTCACCTCTAAACTCATGCTCAACTATCTTAACTAGCTAACAAATTCTACTAACCCACATGCATGGACGTGCAAGTCAATGCATGCCATCCAGGGAAATTTATTTCGTTTTTGAAAATTTTTCATTAGGGGCCGAAATCACTGAAATTTCAGTGGGTTTTCAAATGGACGAAATTTGGACTTGAAATTTGACCAAATTTGACTGAATTTGGTCCAAAATCAAATTTAGGATGTAATTTGTCTAAATTCAAATATCTTTGAATTTTTTGGAATGAATTAGAATTTTTTTGGAGAAGGCGAAATCACCGAAATTTCGCTGAAATTATTTTCCTGATGCCATCTGACCCAGCACGCACACCACACCTAACAAGCTCTGGCCGAGTCTCACATCTTACCTCGGCAACATACACAGGACACATCTTCGCAACGTGCACACGCAATTTCTAGCTACATGCAGTTAAATGCATGTCAAAATCTTATTTCCATTCAAACACCCCCACCACGTGACCAAATTGAGAAAAAAAATTCAAATCAAATCGATCCACAAGACCAGATCGGCCAATGCAAGAGAACAGTAGGTACATGACGATGACTGTGGAAGCTAGACTGGTCGGCGAACTAATCGTCAAGTGCGAACTAGTCTTGGCCAGATGCAAACTAGTTATAAGGAGTTACGAGTTGGTCGTGAGTGATGAGGACTTGGTCATGATTATATTGCATAATGTTAGCTCGGTTTGATCTTTAGATGTATTCGGGAGTCACTATGTCCTACTAGAAACCGCTACTGACCTGTGGATCTAAAAGTAGTTTCCGGGTCATGGTGGATTACGTATGAACTTATAACACACTTAATGGGTTAGAACAAACTAGTTCATATTGGATCCGTTAGGGCTCTTTTAAGGGAGACTAGGGCTTTTAGGATCAAAGTTGCACCACCCATGAAACCCTAGCCACGATCTCTCCGAAGGGTCTAACGCGCATGCTAGTGCTAGCACATCGGCGTATGACGTTTCACCTCCGGACGTGTGGATACCATAGATGCGCCTGCTACGATCGAGGACGATCCACGACGTACATAGGGATTGCGAGAGGTTGCTGGAGGAGATGATCGACGGCCAAGGATGTTAGGCGATCGACTACTTCCACTACATCGACACACATGATGTTGGACTAGGCTGCTGCAACTCTTTCAGGTAAACTTTGTCCACTTTTTAGAGTTCTATGACATTTTGTCAGGGGCTTGGTTCCAATTTACTGTTGGATATTTTGGGGTCTAAATGATAATTTCTCATTTTGAGAAAAGAAGAAACGAAAAGGAAAAGAAAAGGAGGTGAGTCCCACCTATCGGTGGGAGAAAGAAAGAGATAAGGTGCTGGAGACTTTGTCTCTAGCCCTAAAATCGTGACTGCACTGTGTGGCACTTGTTGCGCTCGGGCGTGGCGGCGATTTTAGAGGGGAGTGGATGCAGGAGGCGCTGGCGGCCCGTGCGCCTTGGCATCGGTCGCTGGCTGCCACTGCGTGGGGCTCTCCTCTCTCAGCTTAAGTCGCCTCGGTTCTTCTTCTTGGAAGATAGAAAATCCTAGCTCTTCTTCTCTCCGATTTGGAAGGGATTTGGAGCTTGTGTGCCGCTGTAGTTGACCCTACATCATCGGTAGTGACCTCTTGATCTCCTTGTGTGCACATTTTGCCGGTTTCCCTTTGCGCCTCATTCACCGTGGTTTGTTCGGTGGGAAATCTGGTACGTGTGGAATTGTCATCTTTGGTGGTACAGCAGGGAGATTGGTTTTCTGAGTCAGCGCCCTTTGGCATGCCTTGTCCTGATTTCTTCTTGGTGGTTTTGATTACCATCAGTTTTATCACAATATTCCATTTTGTGAATCACTTTGCATATATGTGTTGTACTGATCTAAATCTGGAATTGATTTGATGCTAGTACTGAGAGATATTGCTAGTAATTCTGTGGGTTCAGTTTAAATAGATCGATGATGATTGTCAAAATCTGAAAATTGAATTGATAATTGAAAATAGACTTGAGCAAAATTAGATTGCTTACTGTTGCCAGTCTTACCTAGTAGCTTTTATACTATATGTAGTTCAGTTCTAACTGAGAGAAGTTTTATCATTTTATTATGTGATCTTGTCGATCCTTTGTGAAATATTTGCACTGATATTATGTTTACAGCCAAGATTGTGTGCTGATATTGTGATTCCAATCACACTGATAATTAAATGATATTATGTTGACTGAAAGTATAAACTGCTGTTTTAAGATAAAACTTGACATATGAGGAAAGCTTTAGTTTAAGTTCAAGGTCTGTTTTGTAGTTGTCATATTTGATTGGTGAAGAGAGATTAACATGAGTGCTGTGATGGCCGAGATTGAATCTTGTGCAACTAGCCTTCTGAGAGCAGTAAATAATCTTCCAAATCTTATCATTATGCTAGCTTTAATTGTCCACATGATCTATGTGTCGATCATATTATTCTATTTAAATGACTTGGAGAATTTATATGTGTATATGTTAATTTTGTCATTGAAGTGCTGCTAGAATTATGCTTTAATTAATGTTAATTATTCTAGAATTAATTCATAATGTTTACTAAAACCGCTTTATTTACAACAATTCATAATACCAATATTTTTAAGAAATAACTTCCTCGTATGATGTCGTTAAGCCGGAAGTGTTTGATGGTGCCAACTTTAAATGTGGTAGGCTAAAACTAAGATATGGCTGATTGACCTCAGAATTTTTCAGGTCATTTCAAATCCTCTAATGTTCCCATTGGAAACCACTGAAATGACGCAGTGGCAGAATGCAAACAATTCAGTCTTAGCTCGTTTGTTAGCCATCTTATCCAACCGGTTGTTCGACGTATACGTTAACTTCAAGGATGCCAAGCAAGTCTGGAATTAACTAGATGAGAAATATTCCGAAAGGGATAATGGGAATGATTCTTTTATTACTGCTACCTATTTGAACTTTAAGATGGTAGAGGGGTGGTCAGTGATGGAGCAGCTCTATGAGCTACAACTCTATGTACGTGATTTAAATCAGTACGACTGCCTCCTACCAGAGAATTTTCAAGTAAATATCATCTTGGCTAAGTAACTGTGACTTTGTGATCGCTCGTAGACATATAAAGGGGCGCTTGGCACTCAATGAGCTGTCAACAGCTATTAATGTCGAAAGGCGTAGCCAGTGATAGTACAGAAAAGACTCAAGTTCAGGCTCATCAGCTGGAGGTCAAGAGTGCTAGAGGCTTTGAAAAACCAAAGTTCAAGAATCAGCCCGAGAACAAGTTCCAAGGAAAGAAAATGAAGAAGAAGAAGGAGGAGATTGTCTGCTTTGTTTGTGGAATGGTTGGTCATAAAGCCAACCATTGTTGCAATCAAAAGGCAAGGGTCCTTCTCCTGGTCAGCATAAAGGCCGAAGTGAATGTTGCACTAACTAGTTCTAGTTCAGAAGGGTATGTACCTCAGACCTTTATGGTAAGTCCATCTTTTGATTGGTGGATTGATACAGGTGCTACTAGACATATATGTGTTGATCAATCATGTTTCTCTTTATTTTAGCGTGAAAGTGGTGGATCCGTCCTGATGGGGAACGGAGCCACTGCTACAGTATGTTGGATTGGACAAATTTGCTTGAAGCTCACTTCAGGCAAAACACCCATTCTGAAAGACGTGTTGTACGTGCCTACAATGACTCGCAATCTCATAAGTGGGGTCTATACTATGTAGGCATGGAATAAAACTTGTATTTGGGTCAAATAAGGTGGTATTGACCAAATTTGGTATTTTTGTGGGCAAAGACTATGATAGCGGAGGCATGTTCCACTTATCTATTCTAGATTTTAATAATGTAAATATTTTTAATATTTTCCATTGCAATAAAATTCATGATGTTTGGCATTCTTGTTTATGTCATGTCAATTTGAAGCCATTGTGCGATTAAGCAATATGAGTTTAATTCCAAACTATAATTACAAGAATGAGTCAAAGTGTGAAGTGTGTGTGCAAGCTAAGCAACCCTGAAAACCTTTTCATCGCGTTGAAGGGGGAAGCACTCTCCACTTGAGCTAATCCATTCTGATCTTTGTGAGATGAATGAAATATTAGCTAAAGGTGGCAAATGTTACTTTCTACTTTCATAGATGATGTGACTAAGTATTGCTACATCTATTTACTTAAGTCGAAAGATGAAGCACTAGAACACTTTAAAAATTTTAAAGCCAAAGTGGAAAATCAAGTAGAAAAGAAAATCAAATGGTTAAGGTTGGACTGAGGCACTGAATACATCTCAAATGAATTATCTCAATTATGTGAAGAAATTGGAATAATTCATGAAATTACTCCACCATACTCACCCCAATTGAATGGAATAGCTGAAAGAAAAAACCAAACTATTTGTGACTTGGTTGATGCCATACTACAAAGTTCAGGTATGTAGACTATTGGTGGGGTGAAGTAGTTCTCACAGCTGTGTCCTCAATATGGTTCCACCTCGCAATCAGGAGGAAACACCTTATGAAGGATGGAAGGGGAGAAAACCTAACTTATCATTTCTTCGAACTTGGGGATGCATTGGAAAAGTGCATGTGCTGTTACCGAAGAAAAGAAAGTTTGATCCTAAGACTGTTGATTGTGTCTTTCTAGGGCATGCTAAAAATAGCACGGCTTATAGATTTCTAGTGGTCAAATCCGAGTTGAGTGACATCGCTACAAATACAATGATGAAATCTCGTAATGCGACATTCTTTGAACATGTGTTCCCTATGAGACCAAATGAAGTCATTGACCCTATTGGTTCATATGAACACTCTATTCTTCCTAGTGTAGATAGCACCGCTCCAGAATTGAAGTTGAGGAGTAAGAGGTAGAGGGCTGAAAAGTTTTTGGGCGATAACTATGTCACCTATGTCGTGGTTGATGAATCACGAACCCTTTCAGAGGCATACACATCCCCGGATGTGAATTACTGGAAGGAGGCAGTCTGTAGCGAGATAGATTCCATTATAGCTAAGAGGACATGGGAGGTTACGAATCTCCCATTTGGATACAAGCCAGTGGGCTGCAAGTGGATCTTTAAAAGAAAATGTAGACCTGATAGTACTATATAAAAGTACAAAGCTTGTTTAGTGGCTAAGGGTTTCACGCAAAAGAAATGCGAAGACTATTTTGATACATACTCTCCTGTGGCTTGTTTACCAACAATTCGGGTGCTTTTAGCACTAGCTGCCGCATATAAACTCCAAACACATCTAATGGATGTAAAGATCGCTTTCCTAAATGGAGAGTTAGATGAGGAGATTTATATGCAACAACCCGATGGTTTTGTGATTGAAGGGCAAGAAAAGAAAGTATGTCGATTGATTAAATCCTTGTATGGTCTAAAGCAAGCTCCCAAGCAATGTCACGAGAAATTTGATTGTACTATGACCTCGGTCGGCTTTTGTGTAAAAGGAGCTGATAAATGTGTCCACTATCAGTTTAGTGGGGGCGAAGGTGTCATTCTGTGTCTTTATGTGGACGACATATTGCTTTTTGGAACCAACATGGATGAAATCAATAAAACAAAGTTTTTCCTCTTCTAAAATTTTGATATGAAAGATATGGGTGAAGCTGATGTTATCTTAAATATCAAGCTAATAAACGGTGAGAATGGGATTATCCTTTCACAATCCCATTATATGGATGCGGTCCTAACCAGATTATCAAATAATTGGATCCTTAATGTACCTAACTTGTGCAACGAGACCTAACATCTCATATGCTGTAAGCAAACTGAGTCATTACACGTCCACATCCAGGAGATGATCATTAGATAGCACTACAGAGGGTACTTATGTACCTACAGGGGACCACAAACTTGGGAATACATTATTTTGGTCATCCGACAGTCTTGGAAGGATTAAGTGATTCTAACTGGATCATTGACTCGGATGACATGAAGGCTACGAGTGTCTATGGCTTCACTCTGCAGGTGGGGCTGTTTCATGGAAGTTTTCTAAATAAACTATCCTTACACGATCCACTTGGAGGCTAAGTTCGTAGCACTAGACTCAGCGGCTGTAGAGACACAATGGATTAGAGAACTCTTTTCTGGCCTACTTGTGTTGGGAAAGCCAATTCTAGATGTATTAACCTATTGCGATAACCAAACTTTTCTAGTTAAGGCTGAGAGTAGGAAGGAAAATATGAAGTCCTCAAAACATATAAAAAGATGACTTAAGTCGGTAAGGTATGCCAGAGAGACAGATGTAATGTTTGTGGAATACATCCAGTCTGAAAGGAACTTGGCAGGTCCTTTCACCAAAGGATTAACGCAGAAGGTCATCTTTGCAACGTCAAAGGGAATGTGGCTCATACCCGTGTAAAGGCTCACATGGGTGGTAACCTATCCTAGTAGATCGGAGGTTCCGTGAACTAGGCTTTAAGACAACAAACTGTGTGGGATTAGAGAGTACAACTAAGGGTCCCATTAGCTGTAGTACTCTATCTGTATGAGAGGTTGAGCAATAGCTCTTAATGAATTCGAGACACAGATGGCATCGAGAATCGCCCTACATGATTCCTCAAGAATTCACCTACTTGAGTATGATTGTGAGGTCACGATCAAAGGAAGAAAATGATATACTTTCTTAAGTACTCATGAGCTAGATACAGGGACATGACCGTAACATCCCAACCCAAGAGGGAAAAAGGGCAAGCTGCCTAGTACAGAATGTAACTTGGATGAAAATTCTCATACCAAGGCATTGGATCAATACTTAGTCTTCCTTTGTCTGTGTAGATTCATAGTCCTTGTTATTAGCCATTGGGTTCAAACCCGCAAGGTATCCACCATCGAACAACTGTATATTAAACACGACTTTGAACATTTTTTTTTATCAAATTGATAAATTGGTGGGTAATGTCGGATATTTTGGGGTCTAAATGGTAATTTCTCATTTTGAGAAAAGAAGAAATGAAAAATAAAAGAAAAGGAGGTGGGTCCCACCTATCGGTGGGAGAAAGAAAGGGATAAGGCATTGGAGACTTTGTCTCTGGCCCCAAAATCGCGACTGCGTTGTGTGGCGCTTGTTGCGCTCTGGCGTGGCAGTGATTTCGGAGGGGAGCAACGTTGGAGGAACTGGCGGCCCGTGTGCCTTGGCGTCGGCCATTGTCTGCCACCGCGTAGGGCTTCGTCTCCTCTCTCTTCTTAAGTTATCTCGGTTCTTCTTCTTGGAAGATAGGAAATATTCAGTGAGGTATTTTTTCTCCAAAAATCGTATCTCTTCTTCTCACTGATTTGGATTCAATTTGGAGCTTGTGTGCCACCGTAGTTGATCCTACGTCGTCGGTAGCTTGTTTTCCTTTGCGCTTCATTCACTGTGGTTGTTTCGGTGGGAACTCTGGTACATGTGGAATCATCAACTTTGGTGGCCAATTCTGGATTGATCTGTAGGAGGAAGAAGGCTTCGGTTTTGGTGCTCTATTGGTGCTTTCGGCCGGAACATCTTGTTAGTGGTCTTGTGCAGCATATCCCATGTACCTCGGCTTCGTCTTTTTGGTGTGCCCTGAATTGCAAAGAACGATATTGTATCTTCGACGACCACATTCTCACACCACGGCACAGCTGGGTGATTGATTTTTTGAGTCAACGCCTTAGGCTTGTCTTGTCCTAATTTCTTCTCGGTGGTTTTGATTACCATCGGCTTTGTGAGTACCATTGTATTCCATTTTGCGAATCACTTTGCATATATGTGATGTACTTATCTAAACTGAATTGATTTGATGCTAGTATGGGAGATATTACTCACGATTATGTGGGTTCGGTTTAAATAGCTCGATGATGATTGTCAAAATCTAAAAATGAATTGATAATTGAAAGCAGACTTGAGCCAAATTAGATTGTTTATCGTTGTCACCTTATGTAGCGACCACTACTACAAAACAGATATAGAGGGCGTCTCATCACAGATGGTTCCTTTGGAACCGCTCTGTGATAACATAATCTTAGACGGTTCTCTTGGAACCGTATGTGATATGGACCTATCATGCACGATTTCTAAATACAACCATCGTGAAGTACCATAGACAGTTCTTACGAACCGTCCGTGATATGTGTGCATTATAAATACCTGATCCCGACATACCCCCCTGTCCATTCCCATTTGAGCCACCATCCCTGCTGTTGCCTCCTCCCCCACTGCGCCACCTTAGAGCGGAGAAAGAAGGGAAGGAAGGAGGCAGGGAGGAAAAGGAAAGGAGGAAGCTAAAGAGAGATGGAAGGGAGGAGAGGAGGAAGAAAGGGAGGAGGATCTCGCGGGATATTAATTTGGGATATTCATCGTGAGCTCTGAGGGTAACGATTTGTAACCCTTTTTATTTGCTCTAGCTTAATCACTAATAAATTTTAGTATGTTTGGTTAATGTGAAGAGTACTTATGTTTCTTAATATAGTTTAATACTAATTTGTTACATGCATAGTGTAGATGGACCGAAACTGGATGTACATTGAGAACTGTGTTAGTGAATAGTACATTAATGGCGTATTTTCTTTTATAAGAGCCGCCGAGCAGGATATGTTGAAGAAGGGGACAAAGTTTATGTACTGTCCATGCATTGATTGCGGTAATCTGAAAATATTTAACAACCCGACGCAGATCGAAGCTCACTTGATTCGAAGGGGTTTCAAAAAAGGGTATACATGTTGGACCAGTCACGGTGAAGAGTAGATTATACAGGAAGTTAATAACGACGACATCACCGAGAAAGTCAATGAAATGCCGGATGTGGACTATGGTTTTGATGAGGATAGGTCGCATGATGACAATCTGGAATAGATACTACGTGATGCAGAAGGGAACTACAGTGAGAGAGAGTTTTGTAAATTCAAGGGCTTAGTGGAGTACTTAGGGAAACCTTTGTTCCCTAGCTGCAAGTAGGAATACACAAGGTTGTCAACCGTGCTTGAACTGCTGAAATTGAAGGCAAACAATTGTTGGTCTGACCAGAGTTTCACAGCGTTGTTAGCTCTCCTAGCGGACATCCTTCTAGAGGGAAACGTGTTGCTCAGCACCACCTACCAAGCCAAGAAGGTTATTTGTCCATTGGGAATTGTTGGACCGTAAAGGCGACTAGAGGGGGGGGGTGAATAGGAGCACGCTCACTTTTTCTCAAATAATGAATTCAACACAATTTCACTCCAATAGCTATGATGAAGCTATGAAGATCAATATACCAAGACAAATGGAAGACTAGTATTGAATCCAATTAAATCCCTAAGCAAAATAACAAAATCAACTAAGATTGCAAAGACTCACAGCACGGGCGGTCAGACCTCTGTACCCAATCGGTCGGACCGATTGCCGGGCGGTCTGACCGGCGTTGTGCTGGCGGTCGGACCGCTCCAAAATCGGTCTGACCGGTGATGACGGCGGATCGACCGTGATCTGAGAACCGATCCAAACAGAGAAAATCACCGATGACGGTTGCAATTAGGTGAAACTTTTGATTCTCAACTCCAATCTTTATGAAACTTTGCACACACCTTCTATATGCTATTGAGGACCTATTCCAATCGAATATTATGATAATTCTTGGAACGATCTTGAGCAATTGCCAATTGATTAACGAAGGTCTAAAACCGCAAGAACGAAAACTTGATCCTAAAGCTTGTTCGTGAGAGATTGATGATCAAGACGATGCTAGATAGATTCACACATATCACGCAAGCTAATTCACGGAAAGAATCAATCACAAACTCGCGGATCAAAGAAAGCCCTAAAAACACGAAATTGAAAGCAAGAACGAAAAGAGACTTATCTCAAGCAAACCTTGCATAGATTGATTTCGTGGTTGATTTGGATTACATCCACACCATCATGGATCAAGAGACAATCAAAGATCACGAAATTCACCACAAACCATCAAGAGCCCTAGCCTCCACCTCAACTCCCTAAAGACAATTAGGGTTTTGAAACATAAAAGGCGAGAGAGAGAGGTGCACCACCATCTCCTCCTATTTATAGTGGAGGCCTAGAACTCCTAGGGTTTGACTCAATTGGGCTCCGTTAAGGCCCACTAACAAACGGGTCACACACGCACGCTTCGCAGCGCCGTCTTTAACCTTTTGACCTAAACCGCTTCACCATGCATCATGGATTTGCCAATAGGTCACCATTGTCCATCTTGTGTCACGCTTGAGTCGTTGACTCACCCGCATCGCCGATCGCTCGACCTCAACTCTCCAAGTCTAGTCCCGATCCTCCTCGCCGTTGACCGTCGTTGACCACCAAGCAACCCGCACAACCACGGATAAGCAAACACGAATTCGGGAACAAGTTCTTCACAACTTGACCCATGTTAGTCAAAACATGCATCATGCAAACCATATGCCATGGAACCCATGTACTTGACCTAACAAAACAAAGATCGCCACGGTTGGCCGATGATCAAGTGGATACTGGTCGGACCGCTCCAGTGAGCGGTCGGATCGCCTTGGCGGTCGGACCGCTCCTCGTGAGCGGTCGGACCGCCTTGGGACTTAGCGAATTTCAACCCCGAAAATCCAAACCTTCTGGAAACTTTAAACCAATAGAACTTTTTACTGGAGACTCCAAAAATCATGAGACCAAGTGCATTGAGATCCCCTCACTTGCCTACAACACCTATTTTTGGCCCAGCTCGTTTTGAACACTTTTAGGTCACCGCCGGTCCGACCGCCCCACATGGCCGGTCCGACCGATTTGGGACCGGTCGGACCGCCGTGCAAGGACCGGTCGGACTGCCCCTATCCAGAATACCGTAGCTTTGTCGAAAACACGTGAAACTACAAACCGTTAACGCCATTGCCAATTGTCACATCATCCTAAGATCTATAACATATTCCCATGAAATCCACAACATCATCCTAAGATCTGTAACATATTCCCATGAAATCCACAGGAATGGAAGTAGAAAGAATACATGCATGTCCGAACGATTGTATCCTCTACTGTAAAGAGTATGCAGACATACATGTATGTCCTGTGTGCAAAGCATCCCGATACAAGTGTAAGAATATTGCTAAGGTGAAGTAAGTCCTGCTAAGATGTTGTGGTATCTGCCTGTGATACGACGTTTGAAGCGTTTATTTGCGAATCGAAAGGAGCCAAGATTGATGTGTTGGTACTCAAAGGAGCGTAAGAAAGATGGAAAGCTAAGGCACCCTGCTGATTCTGCCCAGTGGAGAAACTTCGATCGGAGCTTCGAGGTGTTCGGTGCGGAACCGAGGAACATAAGGTTAGGGTTGAGTACAGATGAAATGAATCCTTTCGGTAACATGAGCAGCCGGCATAGCACCTGGCCCGTGAATCTATGTATGTACAACCTTCCTCCTTGATTGTGTATGAAGTGGAAATACATTTTGTTGTCACTACTTATCCAAGGGCCGAAGCAACCTGGGAACGATATTGATATGTACCTAGCACCATTGTTGGAAGATCTTGTGACACTGTGGAACGAAGGGGTACAAGTGTGGGATGCTGAAAGCATCTAGGCCCCTAAAAATGTATTTTGGTAATTAATGACATTATGTGAATATGGGACTAATATATTTGTTGAAGTGATTACAAGGCATAGTCCCAAATGACAAAGTGAAACCAAGGAGCTACATGTCAAAGAATGTTGAGAAGATGGAGTTGATCTCAAAGGCAAGGTACAAATAGACTAGGACCCCTTTTGACTTTTACCGGTCTTTGGAGTATGGAGGAAGACCAGATTTTAGGATAAATGTCGTACTATTAAGGGGGAGCTTGTCTAGTAGCTTGAAAGCATCTCATTATGCCTTTGGATCAACTTAGGATCATGCATGTTCTTTTGGTCTGGTTTCAAAAGAAAAATCTTCTTCTCAGTACACAATCGGAAGTTCCGGCGTTGATACTGCGGAACTTCGGCTGTGCGGTTCCTCCGAAAACTTTGCGGTTTGATTTTTCCAGAGAGCATCCGTTTTTGGGACTTAGCCGATTTCTCAAGCGCGGAAGTTCCGCCATGATACGAGCGGAAGTTCCGATTATCGGTTGCTCCGAAAACTTTGCGGTTTGATTTTTCCAGAGAGCATCCGTTTTCGGGACTTAGCCGATTTCTCAAGCGCGGAAGTTCCGCCATGATACGAGCGGAAGTTCCGATCATCGGTTGCTCCGAAATATTTGCGGTCCGTTTTTTCCAGAGAGCACCCTTTTTGGGGACTTAGCCGTTTTCGCAAGTGCGGTAGTTCCGCTGTGGAATAAGCGGATCTTCCGATTATCGGAAGAACCGAAATCTAGTTGGCGGAAGTTCCGCATATAAATCCAACGGCTAGATCAGAGCATTTAATGCTCACTGTAATGACCGTTACAGTGCACTCGATTGAAGAGCGGAAGTTCCGCACCTTACACGGCGGAAGTTCCGATTTTCCTGAGTTTTGTCTGATTTTCTGCATAACGGTCATATTTGGTTGTGGGGGGTATAAATGCACCCCCACCAGCTTAAGGACATGTTGTTGAGCATTCATTCAATTCATTTGAGCTTTGAGCACTCCTCTCACTCCTCATTTACTCTCTTTGCACACATTTGTCAGGATTGTGAGCAAAAACAAGAGCATTGCATTATTAGTTGATCCTTTGGCTCTTGATTGCCGTCAAGTGAAGGTCAAGGTCTATTCTCTTGGTGCTTGTCGGCACCTAGACGACTTGGCGGAGGTTGCGCGGTGATCTCTTCAAGAAGCTTGTGAAGAGACCCGTCGTCGGTTGTGATTGGTCGGTGTTCACCAACTCCGGAGAGGAGGAAGAACAACCAAGTGATCGAGGGAAGGCTTAATTTGTGGAGCCGGCTTGAGTGAATCAAGCTTCCTCAACGTGGACTAGTGAAGATCGACAAATCTTCGATACCACGGGAAAAACCTCCTTGTCCTTGTGCGGTTAATTCTTGTCTTTACTTATTGCACTTAATTTTGTAGCTCATAGCTTGTGATAAATATCTTTGCCTAGTGTATCTTGCTAATTTGGATAATTTGATCTAGAAATTTTAGAAACCTCCTATTCACCCCCCTCTAGTCGGTTATCCTTGATCCTACAAGTGGTATCAGAGCTTGGTCTCTCCAATTTTAGACTTAACCGTCTAGGAGAGAAAGGATGGCTAGCGAGGGAATGTCAATAGGCAAGGCTCCTCTATTTGATGGATCAAATTACGCTTATTGGAAAATTAGAATGTCAATTTATTTAAAGGCCATGAGCCCAAGCGTATGGAGAATTGTAAGTGATGGTTTCGTTATGGCACTTGATCCCACACACCCCACGGATCAAGACGAACGGAACTCTCACCTCAATGCTCAAGCAATGAACGCTCTCTTTGGAGCTTTAAACGCGGATGAGTTCAATCGAGTGAGCAACCTTGAAACTGCTCATGAGATATGGATTACGCTCTCTGAAATCCATGAGGGCACATCCACGGTTAAAGAAGCCAAATTGCATAGGCTTAGGATCAAATATGAGACATTTACAATGTTGCCTCAAGAGAGCATCACCGAGATGTACTCTAGACTCAACAACATTGTAAATGAGCTCAAGGGTCTTGGTACTAATTTGCTTGACATTGATGCTGTGCGCAAGATGCTTAGGGCTCTTCCCGACAAGTACGAAATGTTGGTGATATTGTTTCTCAACTCTCTCGAGTTGCCAAGGATGACACCAACCGGGCTTTTGGGAAATCTAATCACAAATGAGCTTTACAAGAAAGACAAAGAAGAGCTCATGGAGTCAACTTCTTCAAGGAAGAAAGTTACCGCTTTTAAGGCAAAAGCGTAATCAAGTGATGAAGAAGATGAGGATGAAGATTCCGAGGAGGAATTTGCTCTCCTTGTGAGGAGAATGAAGAAGTTCATGAGGAGACGCCCTCATCGAAGCTTCAATTTCGATAAGATTGCAAAAGGGCAATCATCTAATGAAAAGAAGTGCTATAGCAACATTCGTTGCTATGAGTGTGATGAGAAGGGTCACATTGCCTCTCATTGCCCAACCAAGAAGGATGACAAGGGTAAGTCATCAAAGAAGAAAGAATTCAATGGAAAGAAGAAGCTTTTCAAGAAGCTCCACAAGGATGGCAAGAATGAAGCCCATATCGGAGAATGGGACTCCGACAAGGAGTATTCGGATTCCGACTCCGACTCCGATATTGAGGGGTCCTCCAAGAAGAGAGGACTTGTCGGTATTGCTATCAAGGAGGCTCCATCGCTATTTTCAACTCCCACTTGCCTTATGGCAAAAGGAGAAAAGGTAAAATCTCTTGATAATGAAGAACCCTCCTATGATGAGCTCATGGATATGCTTGAAGAATTAAATGAATATCTTGGAAAGGAAAAAGCTAAATTTAGAGTCTTAAAGAAAGAGCATATGTCTTTAAAGAACTCTTATGATGAACTAAAAGAAGCTCATGATTTGCTTGTCCAAGATAAGTCTTACACTAGCATTGGTATTGCTTGCGATATTCAAGAAAAAAATACCTAGTGTAAATATTGCTAGAACTAGCATATCCACTTCTTGCGATGATTTGCTTGCTATACCATGTAGCTCACGTGTTGATTCTAAAATTGAAAATGCTAAATCTTGTGATAAGCTATTTGTAGAGAATAGTGAGCTAAAGGAGCAAGTCACTAAGCTAAGTAAGAGCTTGGAAAGATGTTTCAAGGGCAAATCTACTCTTGATAAGTTTTTGAGTGAGCAAAGGTGCTCATTCAATAAGGAAGGACTTGGGTATGTGCCCAAGAAAGGTAAGAAACCGGTAAACAAGCCCGTGAGGTTTGTTAATCAAAATGGTAAGTATTGCCAAAAATGCCGGGAAATAGGACATGTACAACAAAATTGTCCTATTGGTAAGGTTTCATCGATTGGCTTGTTTGACTCTTGCTATATGCTCAAAAAGGCCAAAGATGGAAAAGTGATTGCTAGATTTGTTGGCACCTCAATTTTAGGTGTTAAGAAGAATGCTATTTGGGTGCCCAAATCTTTGATAACTAACCTCCAAGGACCCAAACAAATATGGGTACCTAAAAGAACTTGATTTCTTTTGTAGGTGAACTACAAGACCGGTGGAAGGCATTGGGTGCTCGATAGTGGATGCACTCAACACATGACCGGAGACCGAAAAATGTTCACCTCATTTGAGAATGGGAGCGGAAATGAAAAGATCACATTTGGTGACAATAGCAAAGGAAAGGTAATTGGCTTAGGTAAAATTGTTATCTCAAATGACCTTTCCATTTCAAATGTATCTTTAGTGGAAACATTAAATTTCAATTTGCTATCCGTTGCTCAATTATGTGATCTTGGATTAACTTGCTCTTTCTCTACAAAGGAAGTTACTATTTTTAAAGAAAAGAAAAGAAATGATTTTTAAAGGTTTTAGATTTGGCAATCTTTATTTGGCTGATTTCTCCTCAAATGAATCTTGTTTGAAAACTTGTTTGATTGCAAAAACTTCAATGGGTTGGTTATGGCATAGAAGATTAGGTCATGTGGGAATGATTCAACTTAAAAAACTTTTTAAACATGACTTAGTGGTTGGCTTGAAGGATGTGAAGTTTGAGAAAAATAGACTGTGTAGCGCTTGCCAAGCCGGAAAGCAAGTTGCTAACTCTCATCCTTCCAAAAGTATCATGTCAACCTCTAGGCCATTGGAGCTCTTACATATGGATTTGTTCGGGCCAACAACCTATAAGAGCATTGGGGGCAATAGCTATTGTTTAGTCGTTGTAGATGATTACTCTAGATATACATGGGTATTCTTCTTATATGACAAAGGTGAAGCCTCCAAGAATTTTAAAGGTTTTGCAAAAAGGGCTCAAAATGAATTTGATTTCAAAATAAAGAAAATACGTAGTGATAATGGTTCCGAGTTCAAAAACACTAATATTGAAGATTATTGTGATGAACTTGGAATAAAGCATGAGCTTTCCACTACCTACACTCCGGAGCAAAATGGAGTTGTAGAGAGGAAAAATCGTACATTAATAGAAATGGCTAGGACAATGCTTGATGAGTATAATACTTCCGATCGCTTTTGGGCGGAAGCCATTAATACCGCTTGTCATGCCATAAATCGTCTTTATTTGCATAGACTTTAATGCCCTGCGGTTCCTCCGCTTTTCTCTCTCCCTTCAGCCGTCGTGCTTCCTCTCTCCCGAAGGCTCCTCCCCTCTTCCAAAAACTCCACCGATTTCTTCAATCCTTCTTCGGTTTTTCTTCAATCTCGACCGATCTCTTGCATCCCCAGGGTTCAATCACTCCCTTCCTAAAGGTATTTCCAATCCTCTTTTGGATTTATGCCTCTCATGAACCCTAGGCTTGAGATTTTTGGGAAAATGAAAATGTAGTTGAAATCTGTGGTTGATTCTTGGGAAAATAGGTTTATTCAGTATTGTATGATGTATATGCATCAATTCCATGGACTCAATCCATCAAAATACTGAAAAATCCAAAATTGTCATTGCCCTAGAATCGGCCCAGGATAATCGGAACTTCCGCCGTTGAAAAGCGCGGAACTTCCGCTAGCGGTAGTTCCGGCTCAACTTATGAGCTCCGATTATCCCGATGTAACTGTAGTTTTTCATTTCCTTTTGAATCATCCTTTGACACTCCATTCATTATTGTTTTTGAAGATGCCTAGGACAAAGTATACTGTCCCGAAGCACTATTCAGATACCGGCCCATCTTCTTCAAGAAATGAGGAAGAATTGAAAGCAATTGAGGATCAAAGAGAGTCCTCTGAAAATTCAGAAACAGAAGCAAGTGCATCAGGTGAAGGGTCTGAATCTGAATCTGATGAGGAGTTAGGAGAGCCGGAAGAGCTTGAAATTGATCTTAAGTCACTCACAACAGACGATTACACTCTCCTTCGGCTTAAAGATCAATATTCTCTTCCTGGAAATTGTGATGACCCTCGATTTCATACAAAATTTCAGAGGCAAGTTTATGATCTTTTCTATGGACCAAACAAGCCCTTTGCTGATCACAAGTGCATTAATTGGTCCTATCTCAATGGGCTTGATAAATATGAGGGTACCTATAGGCTCTTTCAGCGAGCTGGAATCCATAATTTTGTGGCAATTAAATGCAACTATAGTGATGAGATCATTCGGCAATTTTATGCCACTGTGCACATTCCCTCTGACTTCTCTCAGCTCACTTGGATGACAGAGACAGTAAGATATTCTTGCACAAAGCGTGCTTTTGAAAATGCTCTGAATATTCAGTCAAGCGAATTTGAGCAAATCTATGATAGACCAGTTCTCCCTCTGTCAGCTTGGACTGAATTCTATGACACTACACAGAGATTTATCCCTGGTAAGATAACAGGCTTTCTCCCTATTCCTAGCTTGGTAAACCGGATCATTAATCATACCATTTTACCAAAGAGCGGGAACTATGATGTAATTAGGGGACATGTGTGGAACATTTTGGATTGCATCATGCATGGAAGAAAATTTGATGTCATTGATGTCATCATAAGGGAGATAGCAGGCACAAAGAATGATCGAGTCAAACAGATAAACTTTGCACCATATATTATGGTCTTGATCATTCGTCAGACTGGTTATAATGGAGCCACACCTTCAGCCCATAAATTCTATAAGCCAAGAGAAGGTCCTCCATTCTCGCCAATCTTCGGTCCTCCACAGAAGAACCCAAGTCAACTGCGCTGCCGCCGCCGCCGCTCCTCCACAAGGTCAAGCCACCATGGAACAAATTTATGCTACCTTGTTACAGATGAAGGCGTCTCAGGAGGCCTTCCAGACAGCGACCAATTCCAGACTGGATGCTTTTGAGGCTGCCACCACTTCCAGACTTGACACCCACACTACCAGTCTTGATGCTCTATCAGCTAGATTTGCAGAGCAGTTTCCTCCTCCTGGTGGTCCTCCTAGTGATCCTCCTGTTGCTCCTGTGGTTGATCCTCCACAAGACCCTCCTGCGGAGTGAACCCTTTTGGTCCTTGATTGATGAGTCACGGCGGCCCGATCTTCCGATAGGTTCGATTTGGTTCGTCGTGAGGACGTTGACGCTTTGAGGCTTCCGACCAACAGATCGTCACCTCGCAATTCGCTACACCCGCACGCCTGTCGTTATCGACCACGCTTGCACGCGATCGACCTTACCACGAAGGTTATTGTTCCTGCAAGCAATCGAAGCAACTCACAAGAACAAGGTAGATGCAATCTGAATTGTATTGCGGATATAGATGAAGTTTACAAGTGGGGTTCCTCAAACCGATAATCGGCGAAACTGCAATTGGCAGAATAATCTAAGAAAAACCCGCCTCTAAACTACGTGCCATCAGATATATATAGGGGACGGAGGAGATCGACCTAGGGTTGTGCGGTAGTGGGATGAGGCGACACAACCTCGACTCGATCTCGCCACGCTTACAAAGTCTTATTAGTTTCCAAACGGTGACGCAAAGACCTTGTGTCGCGTATTTCTGGTCGAAGATCTAGTCGTAGGACTGGTCCTAGGGTGGTCTTGAGGAGTCCATGCTATCTTTGGTCATAGATTGTGTTCAACGAGTCATCTGGTCGTAGGCCTTCTTGAAGTGGTCGTAGGCCTTCTTGAAGTGGTCGTAGACCTTCTTGAACTGGTCGTAGGCCTTCTTGAAGTGGTCGTAATCCTGATAGATTAAGTCACGTGCTCTAGCTCTTGTCATAGGACCTTGTAGTCCAACACCCAAATCTGGAAGGTCTTGTGTAGTACGTGTATCCGAAGGAGGGATGTCCTCATCATACTCCCCTTCTTGAATTGGAGTCGCCCTCGACTCAAGCTCATCTTCTTCTCCCACGATGGTTTCAAATCAAATGTTAAATGTGGGGCTAACCCCAAAATCTGCAGTAATTCTAACCGATATGCATTATCATTTATCTTCTTAATTATCTTAAACGGTCCTGCAGCTCTAGGCATCAACTTTGATTTTCTTAATTCCGGAAATCTATCCTTTCTTAAATGAACCCAAACTAAATCACCTGGTTCTATTTTGACAACTTTCCTACCTTTATTTCCAGCAACCCTATACTTTTCACCATACGCCTATATTCTCTTTAGTGGTCTCATGCAACTTGAGAATAAATGCAAGACGCTTCTTAGCATCTAGATTTATTTTTTCAGAGGTTGGTAAAGGTAGTAAATCAATAGGAGCACGGGGGTTAAAACCATACACTACCTGAAACGGACTTACCTTGGTGGTGGAGTGTATCGACCTATTGTAAGCAAACTCAATATGCAAGAAACACTCTTCCCACATCTTCAAGTTCTTCTTTAAAACAATCGCAACATGGTGGATAATGTGCGGTTGACAACCTCCGCTTGTCCATCGGTTTGGGGATGACACGTAGTAGAAAACAGCAGCTTTGTCCCCAATTTATTCCAAAGCGATCTCCAAAAGTGGCTTAAAAACTTGATCGCGATCCGAGACAATAGTATTGGGCACTCCATGTAAGTTTAACGATTTCTGAAAAACAAATCAGCTATGTTTGTAGCATCATCGCCTTGTGACAAGATATAAAATGTGCCATTTTAGAAAATTGATCCACTACGACAAATATACTATCTCTCCCCCTCTTTGTCCTAGGCAATCCTAAAACAAAATCCATAGAAATATCCTCCCAAGGGGCACTAGGAATAGGAAGAGGCATATAAAGTCCATGTGGATTGAGACGGACTTAGCTTTGTTGCATGTAGTGCAATGAGCCACGAGCGCCGACATCACGCCTCATCTTTGGCCAAAAGAAGTGGGTGGTCAGCACATCTTCTGTCTTTTTGCTCCAAAATGCGCCATCAAACCTCCTCCATGTGCCTCTGAACAACAAAAGACGAACAGAGCTAGCTGGAATGCATAGCTTGTTAGCACGATAGATCAAACCATCATTCAGCACATAGTTATTCCATATCTTCCCTTCTTTACAATGTTCAAGCACTTCCTTAAAGTCCAAATCAGTGACATATAAACTCTTAATGGCCTCCAAACCAAAAATCTTATGGTCAAGTTGAGATAACATGGTATAACGCCTAGAGAGCGATCAAGAATCACATTATCCTTACCTTTCTTATGCTTTATGACATATGGAAACGACTCAATAAATTCTACCCAATTAGCATGTCGTTTATTCATTTAGCTTGACTTCTAATATGTTTTAGCGATTCATGATCAGAATGTATAACAAATTCTTTGGGCCATAAATAATGTTGCCAAGTTTGAAGCACACGAACTAAAGCATACAATTCTTTGTCATAGGTGGAGTAATTCAAACTAGGCCCATTTAGTTTCTCGCTAAAATATGCAACCGGTTTACCTTCTTGAATCAATACACCACCTATTCCAATCCCGCTAGCGTCACATTCAATCTCAAAAGTCTTACCAAAATCAGGGAGTTGGAGTAGGGGTGCTTGGGTGAGCTTCTCTTTCAACAAGTTGAATGCCCTCTCTTGCGCAGGTCCCCATTGGAAAGGCACTCCTTTCTTTGTCAATTCATTCAATGGTGCGGCAATGGTGCTGAAATCCCGCACAAAACGCCGATAGAATCCAGCAAGGCCGTGGAAGCTCCGCACCTGTGACACAGTGGTCGGCGTCGGCCAGCTTTGGATGGCTACTATATTTGTCTCATCCATCTCAATTCCCTGTGGTGTCACAACATATCCAAGAAACGCAACTCGATCGGTGCAAAAGGTGCACTTCTCGAGGTTACCAAACAAACATGCGTCTCTCAAAGCATTAAAAACAGCACGTATATGATTCAAATGTAGTTCATGTGACTTGCTATAAATCAAGATATCATCAAAGTAAACCACCACAAATTTTCCAATGAAAGGACGTAAAACCTCGTTCATCAAACGCATAAAAGTACTAGGTGCATTAGTTAGACCGAAAGGCATCACTAACCACTCATATAATCCGAACTTAGTTTTAAAAGCAGTTTTCCATTCATCTCCTAATTTCATTCTAATATGGTGGTAACCACTCCGCAAGTCAATCTTCGTGAAAATAATAGAACCACTCAATTCATCTAGCATGTCGTCTAGCCTTGGGATAGGATGAAGATACCTTATAGTAATGTTATTAATGGCTCGCAATCAACACACATACGCCAACTACCGCCTTTCTTAGGAACCAAACGAATCGAACAAGACAAGGACTAAGGCTTTCTCTTACGCACTCCACGGTCCGTAAGATCTTGGACTTGTCATTGAATTTCCTTAGTCTCCTCCGATTGGTCCTATATGCAAGACGGTTTGGCAAAGTCGCCTGGGATCAAATCAATTTGATGCTCTATCCTCGAATAGGTGGTAATCCCGGGTACCTCACCGAATACATCCACATACTCCGCAAAAGGTTAGCAATGTAGGAGGCAAAGAGCTAGCTATATCCTCAAGCGAGTATAAGGCATTTTTGCATATCAAAGCATAGCATGGCAACTCATTATCACAAATTTCAGCAAGTTCAGATTTAGTGGCAATCATAACACATCCCTTCAATTTAATCCTCGGACTTAGGACTAGACGCCACTTTCTCCCTTTTAGGTGGGAATACACGCTTTGCTACTTGCTGATTTTCGTAATCATGCTTATCGGTGTTTCTTTCATTTTAGCGCGCTCTTCTTCATCTTTCAAAATCTCAGCGTGTCAAAGGCAATAACTTAATCTTCTTGCCCTTGTGTAAGAACGAGTAGGTATTAGCTCTACCATGGTGCAAAATATCATTGTCATATATCCAAGGCCTACCGAGCAATAAAGAGCATGCTTGCATCGGTACTATATCAAAGTCAGAACTATCTTTGTAATTACCAGCTGAAAATTGCACGCTCACAACTTTGTTTACCTTTAACTTACCACACGAATTGAACCATTGGATGTAGTAGGACGTGGGTGGGGTTGTGTGGTCAAGCCAAGCTTCTCGACCATCTCGAGCTTGCAAGGTTGTTGCGCCTTCCTCCATCAACGATGACTCGCAGCTCGCCCTTCACAAGAAATCTGGTTTGAAACAAGTTATGTTGTTGATTTTGCTCCGCTCTCTCCACTTGTGCGCCAAAGACTCGCTATGCAACAAGGCTCATATGATACTCGGTGTCAACAGCAGCTACTTGCTCCTCTACACCATCAGCATCACTGTCTGTCTCGTCTCCTCCACCTGCAATGTTAGCTGCAAGTACATATTCATCCTCAATATCACTAGTACTTACATATCCACCGTCTGTAGTGGCAAGGTATGCTCGCTGACTTGGGCAGTCCTTCATGACGTGTCCCATTCCCTTGCAACGGTGGCAAATAATCCCGGTGGTACGACCAGTGGAAGCAACCGAGGAAGAACTCTTGGCTGGAGCCTGTACACTAGTAGGTTTGCTTACCTCGGGTGCATGTGATGTGGTCGGAGGTGCTGCTGAACGCACCCTACTCGAGGAGGGGGCAGCAGACCGTGTAGCTGAAAGTGGGGGTGTTTTGGCTTGCCCCGGCACTGGTCGTGGTGTAGACATGCTCCCAAAATTGTTCCTTGGCCTCTGTTGTCGTCCCTGCAATTCTTTTTCTGCCAAACATGCAAGTTGGAACAATCTAGGACACTATCGTATTCTTTGTAATCCACTATGTCCTGAATTTCACGTCTTAATCCTCCATAAAAACGTGCTATTGCAGCTTCTTCATCCTCAATAATATCACAACGCAACATGCTAATTTGTAGCTCCTGATAATATTCTTCTACGGATCTATTACCTTGATTTAAGCGCTGCAATTTATTACGCAAATCACGTTTAAAAGAAGGTGGGACAAATCATACACATAGCAACCTTTAAACCATCCCACGAGTAGGTGCTAATCCTTCTGCACACCTATTCCACCAAATGATGGCAAAGTTTTTAAATTCACTTGTGGCTTGCCTAACTCTATGCACTTCAGAACTAAGTGAGCATTCAATTTTGTTCTACCGTCATCTCCCAATCTAGATATATTTCGCATCATAAGCACCCGCAAAGATGGTATAGTGAATTTGACTTTAGCATATGGATCATCATGGGCATTATGTTGTGAAAATTGTTACCTCTCATACCTTGACGGTTGAAGTTCGCCGGTTCCGTTGTCGTGCATCAAAGGCGCCGTGGTCGTGCATCTCATTATCATTATCAAACTCATGGTCATGGGTCGCACCATGAGGTTCCACACGACCAACGCTTGGTGGTCGATGCACCATTCTTTCGAGGCGTAGTGAGCGCCGCAATACTATCGCTGATTGAACGTTGTAATGTGATCGTGGTAGCTTGAAGCTTCTCGTCGATGTCCTCATTAATGGTAGTGCGTTGTTCATCCAATAGCGCCATGAGCTCTTCCTCAAAATACACTCTTGCGCATCCAATCCTTCACCGCCATGGTTAGTAGGAGACAAAAGACAACACAAAGGTATTATCCCTATCACTATTAGGTGGTCTGAGGGTGGAATCACACACCTCAAGCCGCCTTACCAAGCTCTTATGAGTTTCTTACCAAATTACAGCAGTGGTCTAATCGGCGAAGGTGGGATGTACGATCACGTGGAGGCGAATGCGAGGATCCAACTGAGGGCGAAAGTATGTGGAGCCTTGATAGGCAATGTTTAGTAGCAAGGAATAGCAATAATGAAATCAGATTAGCAAAGCTAAATAAAAGTCCACAGTACTCGTCACAGTTGCTGGCCCAAACGTGTTCCTAGAACTAGCTCAAGCAAACGGAAGGATAGGGTAGATACAAACACAATCGGATCCAAAATCTCAAAACAACTCCTTTTTTTTTGCACTCTTTGCTTTCTTTCTTTTCTTTTCTTTTTTTTTTGGACTGCAAAAACCCAACCTAGGGTTTTCCTTTTTTTTTGCGAATGTGACCTTGACTCAAAACTCTTCAAAACCCTTTTCTGGGTCTATGGATATATATGGGTCACAAACTTTTTCCAGAGAGCAGGGGTACAAAGGTAATTAAAAGAAATTCGACCAGTCGATTGTTTTCGACCAGGTGGTGGGGTGTCCGAGAGCAACAAGATTATAAATAGGGTTGTCGGACACGAGTGGTTGGTCGAATCCGACCAGCGCTCGCTTCCACTGTGGAGAAGCCGAATCCGAGTAGGTGGTCGATGGGGGTGGTGTTGTGGTCGATGGGGTGGTGTTGTGGTCGATTGGGGGTGTCTAGATGATCGACACAAAGAAAGACTCGACGCTAGAAACTAGATTACGACGACTAGACCAAAGAACAAAGACACCGACGATGGACTCAATTCAACAACGCTAAACCGAAAACACAATTGCGAAGGCACAAAGTGGTTTGGACAATGGAATAATTACGATCTAAAACTTTTGTATGGTAATTTTCTCGACTCTAGGTGATGGAACAAAACTCACAAAAAGGGATAAACGAAATTACCTAACGGGCAACCTTAGCTCGATACCACTTGATGAGTCACGGCGCCCGATCTTCCGATAGGTTCGATTTGGTTCGTCGTGAGGACGTTGACGCTTTGAGGCTTCCGACCAATGATCGTCACCTCGCAATTCGCTACACCGCGACGCTTGTCGTTATCGACCACGCTTGCACGCGATCGACCTTACCACGAAGGTTATTGTTCCCGCAAGCAATCAAGCAACTCACAAGAATAAGGTAGATGCAATCAATTGTATTGTGGATATAGATGAAGTTTACAAGTGGGGTTCCTCAAACCGATAATCGCGAAACCGCAGTTGGCGAATAATCTAAGAAAACCCGCCTAAACTACGGCTGCCATCAGATATATATAGGGGACGGAGGAGATCGACCTAGGTTGTGCGGCCGTGGGATAAGGCGTACACAACCCGGACTCGATCTCGCCACGCTTACAAAGTCTTATTAGTTTCCAAACGGTGACGCAAAGACCTTGTGTCGCGTATTTCGGTCGAAGATCTAGTCGAGGATCGGTCCTAGGGTGGTCTTGAGGAGTCCATGCTATCTTTGGTCATAGATTGTGTCCAACGAGTCATCTGGTCGTAGGCCTTCTTGAAGTGGTCGTAGGCCTTCTTGAAGTGGTCGTAGACCTTCTTGAAGTGGTCGTAATCGTCGATAGATTAAGTCACGTGCTCTAGCTCTTGTCATAGGACCTTGTAGTCCAACACCCAAATCTGGAAGGTCTTGTGTAGTACGTGTATCCGAAGGAGGGATGTCCTCATCATTGATGACAAAGGGGGAGAGGAGTGAGTTAGTGAGAGAGTTTGAGGCCTATCTATTATAATATTGTAATATATTGCTGTCATTTTGACTATGGTTATGTAATGACTCTGTTTGACAATATGTTGCTTATGATGATATATCTTGGTATCTTATATTTTTGTTGTACTTGGATCTTTGATTGATGATGAATGACCATGTGTTGTGAATGCTGTATCTTTATTGTCATTTGCTCTCTTCCAAGTAACAACGTTCTACAGAAACTCCGCCAAAATTTCCTGAAAATCCAAACATGTGCTTTACATTATCTTCTACTCAATATGCACATGTTAAGGGGGAGCTTTCTGTTTCAAACCAACTATCTCTCACATCTTTAGTGTGTTGTCATCAATTACCAAAAAGGGGGAGATTGAAAGCATCTAGGCCCCTAAAAAGTATTTTGGTAATTAATGACATTATGTGAATATGGGACTAATATGTTTGTTGAAGTGATTACAAGGCATAGTCCCAAATGACAAAGTGAAACCAAGGAGCTACATATCAAAGAATGTTGAGAAGATGGAGTTGATCTCAAAGGCAAGGTACAAATAGACTAGGACCCCTTTTGACTTTTACCGGTCTTTGGAGTATGGAGGAAGACCGGATTTTAGGATAAATGTCGTACTATTAAGGTGGAGCTTGTCTAGTAGCTTGAAAGCATCTCATTATGCCTTTGGATCAACTTAGGATCATGCATGTTCTTTTGGTATGGTTTCAAAAGAAAAATCTTCTTCTCAGTATACAATCGGAAGTTCCGGCGTTGATACTGCGGAACTTCCGTTGTGCGGTTCCTCCGAAAACTTTGCGGTTTGATTTTTCCAGAGAGCATCCGTTTTCGGGACTTAGCCGATTTCTCAAGCACAGAAGTTCCGCCATGATACGAGCGGAAGTTCCGATTATCGGTTGCTCTGAAAACTTTGCGGATTGATTTTTCCAGAGAGCATCCGTTTTCGGGACTTAGCCGATTTCTCAAGCGCGGAAGTTCCGCCATGATACGAGCGAAAGTTTCGATCATCGGCTGCTCCGAAATATTTGTGGTCCGTTTTTTCCAGAGAGCACCCTTTTTGGGGACTTAGCCGCTGCAAGTGCGTAGTTCCGTGGAATAAGCGGATCTTCCGATTATCGGAAGAACCGAAATCTAGTTGGCGGAAGTTTCGCACATAAATTCAACGGCTAGATCAGAGCATTTAATGCTCACTGTAATGACCGTTACAGTGCACTCGATTGAAGAGTGGAAGTTCCGCACCTTACACGGCGGAAGTTCCGATTTCCCTGAGTTTTGTCTGATTTTCTGCATAACGGTCATATTTGGTTGTGGGGGGTATAAATGCACCCCCACCAGCTCAAGGATGTGTTGTTGAGCATTCATTCAATTCATTTGAGGTTTGAGCACTCCTCTCACTCCTCATTTACTCTCTTTGCACACATTTGTGAGGATTGTGAGCAAAAACAAGAGCATTGCATTATTAGTTGATCCTTTGGCTCTTGATTGCCGTCAAGTGAAGGTCAAGGTCTATTCTCTTGGTGCTTGTCGGCACCTAGACGACTTAGCGGACGTTGCGCGGTGATCTCTTCAAGAAGCTTGTGAAGAGACCCGTCGCCGGTTGTGATTGGTCGGTGTTCACCAACTCCGGAGAGGAGGAAGAACAACCAAGTGATCGAGGGAAGGCTTAATTTGTAGAGCCGGCTTGAGTGAATCAAGCTTCCTCAACGTGGACTAGTGAACATCGACAAATCTTCGATACCACGGGAAAAACCTCCTTATCCTTGTGCGGTTAATTCTTGTCTTTACTTATTGCACTTAATTTTGTAGCTCATAGCTTGTGATAAATATCTTTGCCTAGTGTATCTTGCTAATTTGGATAATTTGATCTAGAAATTTTAGAAACATCCTATTTACCCCCCTCTAGTCGGTTATCCTTGATCCTACAGATGCGTACAAATGAGAGAACTTCACTTTACGCTCCATGTTGTTCTGCACCATCAATGATTTTCCTGCCCTTGGTAACCTGCCGGGGTTCAGTACAAAAGGAGCCAAAGCCTGTCCGCACTGATTAGATGGTACCGAGAGTGTATGGCTGAACAACTCGTGCAAAACTGTGTATATGCGTCACCGTAGGTTCCTTTCCAGGATTTACCCATACCGCAAGCTGAAGAAACAATTCGATAGAAATAAGCAGGACGGTTCAGCTCCAAGGGCTTTTAGAGGGAAAGAGGTCTATGATATGGTTAAGTATATCGATGTTGTGCTTGGAAAATGACGTTAATGAAGGACCCGTCAGAAAAACATCTAGAAGAAGCGGTTAATTTTTTAGGACTTGCCTTATTGGGGAAACTTAGAAGTTCACCACTGCATCTACGTCATGCACGCGGAGAAGAATATATGTGATAGCTTGATTGGTCTCTTACTGAACATTAGTGGCAAAACAAAGGATGGTGTTAACGCACGGCGTGACTTGGTAGATATGAACATAAGGACAGAGTTAGCACCAAAAGAGACCGATAAAGGATGAACACACATTCCCCCAGCTTGCTACACTTTGTCCAAGGCCGAGAGAAATAAACTGTGCCAAAGCTTGCATGGTGTGAAAGTTACGTCCAGTTACTCCGCCAATATTAAGAAACTTGTTTCCATAGAAGATTTGAAATTAATTGGTATGAAGTCTCATGATTGTCATGTGCAGATGACACAAAATGCTTCTTGTTGCAATTAAGAGTATCTTGCCGAACAAGGTCCGAGTGGCAATCTTTAGGCTGTGTTATTTTTTAACTCAATTGCTCAGAAGGTCATCAATCCCGAAGGACTAGATGCTCTACAGGCCGAGGAGGTGATGACTTTGTCATCTTGAGATGTATTTCCCTCCGTTATTTTTCGATATCATGGTCCATCTCATTGTTCACATTATGAAAGAGATAAAGATATGTGGCCTTGTGTTCCTACGTCATATTTACCTGTTCGAGAGATACATGGGAATTCTTAAGTCCTACGTATGGAATCGATCTCGACCAGAGGGTAGCATCATCGAAGGTTATGCAACTGAAGAGGTCATTGAGTTCTGCGTCGACTACATGGCTCAGGTGGAACCGACCTATCTCATCATGAGGGAAGATTGGAGGGTATCGAGACCATCAGAAGGAAAGCAATCACCTCTAATCTAGATACGTACGTGCAAGCCCATTTGACAGTCTTTCAACACATGACCCAAGTGTCCCCGTACATCGACAGCACAAAGACATGGCACGCCAAGAGAGCACAACCGTCAGTTCAACGAATGGTTAAAAGTACGATTCACTGGGAGGTCATCAAGTGATGATACGCTGCTATGGTTGGCAAAAGGGCCAAAATTTACAATTGTGACATGGCAAGGATACGACACAAATGGGTACATATATTATATGGCGTCTTAGGATAGGAAGAGCACAGTCCAGAACAGCGGTGTCCGTATAGATGCGTTTCACGAGAAGTTCAATACGCTGGGGCACGTGCGTTGAACTCCTACTATGGGTTCATAGAGGAGATTTGGGAGCTCGACTACGTACTTTTCAAGATCCCCCTGTTTCGATGCCATTGGGTTAAACCTCCGCAGGGCGTGAAGGTCGACAAGTACATTGTTACTACTGTGGACTTAAACGTGTCGGATACAAAGACGAACCATTCATACTCGCTAAGCAACTTGTTCAAATTTTTTTACGTAACAGACTCAGCAAATAAGAACGCCAAGTAGTTTTTCATGGAAAAAGAAGGATTGTCGGGGTTGAGAATGTCATGGATGAGGAAGAGTATAATCTATTTGACGAGTTGCTCCTTTCGAGACAAAGATCGTGCTCGAGGAAGAACCTAGTGAAGAAGCTAGCTATATGCGCGTCGATCATCATTGAAGGGCTATATTTTAATTAAGAATTTATTATATTATAATTTGATGTCAACGTGGAATTGTCATGTGTTATGGACTTATCATCTCTGATATTGACATCAATGTGGACTTCATTGTAATGTGGAGTATCAAAATTGGTTTCATTTGATTTGGAGTTGAGTTGAATTAGATATGAATTTTTGAATTCAAATGAATTTTCAGTCAATTGATTTGGAGTTGTGTTATGGACATAGACTTGTCACCAGGTTCACCAGGTTCATGTGGATAAATACTGAGTATATCGCAGACAGTTCTTTTATGGAACCCAACCAGACAAGAAGTCAGACATCAAGGTAGTTATTTTCTAAAGATGTTTTACAACTTTGTGTTGATCATTTAGTGTCTAAATCAAAATAGTTTGCATGCGTGGTTACTCTTACCATTGAGTTTGCACTAAGAACCCGAATCCTTCTCTTAAGCAAAGCAAAGCAAAGCTACACACCTACGTACACATGTGAATCCTCATTATTTTTTAGATACACCCACTGTACATATAAACAAGCATCAAACTTTCATAATTTCCATGCGTGTCTCTAATGGGTTGAACCATGTTATAAAAACTTGACAACTTATATTATGAAGTGAACTACTGTGAGTCTGTAGCCATTCGTATGGTGTAAAGAAAAGTTCTCAATCCAATCTACTACGTTGAAATTTTTTAAGATCTACCACTGTTGTTTTTTTGGGGGTGATTATGCTGGAGTACCACATACTATTGGCAACATCACTGACGCTAGCCAATGTCCCAGTTGTTACTCTAAGAGTTATGACAGCTAGGCGGCTAGCTAGCTTTAATTCCTCGATACGGAGTATTGATTCCAGGGCACTGTTGTAGCTAGCGACATTAATTCCAGCTTTCATAATCCACGCAGTATAAGTTTTTTTTAAGGGTGCAATACAAGGAGTTAGAAAAAGAAGGAATGAATGAATATATATACTAGTACCATAGCAATATATATTAATCTCATATGCGTATACTACTACTTTTCCTTGGAGTGAAAAAACCTTTTGTAAAGCAAATCTTTAGCAATCTATATATGATCACTATTCTAGGTTGTGCACGTATGCTAGGTGTTCTTAATTAATCGTGCAATAAATGTAGTTAATGTGTTTACAAGGCAATTTTGGTTGGGTAACTTCTATTTTTTTTGTATAAAATATCAACTTGCAATCCATGAAATTTTAGTTCATTGCGTATGTAACTTATATAGATAGCAATTAAGCGAGATGGCAGAGGCACCGTCTTCGCCGCTGTCATCGACGTCGCCGAATGTGTCCGGATCCACAATCAAAGTGGTATGTAAGCGAGATGGCAGAGGAATATCGAAATTGCCCACGGGCCGAATGACTATCACAGAGGCCAGTGACGTTGGGATCCCTGTGAGCCCCAATAAAGCAGCGGCGAGATTCTGGACCATCTGCAGGGTACTTGGAAGGGAATGGGTCCCCATCACCAGACCAAGCTGGAAGTCTCCAACGAATGTAGAGAGAGGCCAGCCGTGGACTGAAATGTCAGGCTCGTTCATTATCCCAGAAGCAGACCAGACACGCGTGCAACGACAGGCGTTGCTCACGATGGGACACACGTGGAGGACCTTCAAGAGCACGCTTGTCACGAAGTACGTATACACAGGTCGGATGCCCTTCACAAAGTATCAATTTTTGTCGCGGGATATATGGGACGCCTTTGTGCGGATGAAGACGACGGTCGAATTTTAGGAACAAAGTGCGGCGCACAAGGCTCTCCAGGCATAAAACACTCACTCCCACAAACTCAACACCGCTGGGTACGCGGGTAAAACCACGCAATGGACGAGAACGCTACCAGACCATTTGCTGAGATCTCAAACGAGCGCGCTCGAGCCTGGTTAAGAGCGAGGGCATCAACCAAGTCTTCGGGCGACATCTCTTTCACAAATCCAGCGACGAGGTAGTGTCCCAACATCTAGTAAATATGTCGAACTATGTAGTTGTTAATAAATCCAGAATTTCATAGTGTCTATAATAACATGATGACCTCTTGTAGGAAGCATTGACTTCCGCATGTTCCTAAGGTTCCTTGGAAACAGACAGGGAGATGGATCTACTATCTACGGCCCTGGGAATCAAGGAGCACCCGGGTCGCACGCAAGGCGTTGGGGTTTACATACTTTGGAGGGATGGATTCCGACACGACTCTGACACGTATAGGAGTAGGAAGAGATCCAAGGACAAGCACGACGCCCGATTGGAACATGTGCTTATTGAAAAATTTATGTGCTTATTGAAAAATTTCAAGGACAAATAAGAAGATTGCAGAATCAAATAAATCAACTCCTCAACCAGTTGCAAGCCACCCCCGTTATTTTGGGAGCCAGTCCTCCTCAACATCGGAGTAGCGTCGCGTCCACACAAAATTCTGGACATGACGACGTCTAATTATCTATCGACGACATCAAGCTAATGTACATCTCTGGAATGCTCCAAAGATAGACCTATAGGACGCCTTAGCTAATTGTGTATCGTTTTGTAGGAGCCGACGCCCTGCAAGCTCCAAGTGAGGATAGTTGGGTGCATTTCTGAGGTCAAGGGGATGGTGTATCTATACCGTAAAGGGCAAGCAGAAGATGGTATACCACCGGCGCAGGTTACTGAGGGTCCAAGTGGACATGGTACATGATAATTTCATGGCCATCCCGCTGGAGATTCGCCCGAACGAAGAACACTAGGGGATGCCATGTACACTTTTATCCAGTGGTCCAAGAAGGACATCGCCCTGGCCCATGCAGTACCGCGATCTCAACATGACCATGCCTCTCCAATAGGACCCTCGATGACTCCATCTCATCCTTTGCTTCAGAAGGCCGCCTTATCGGTCCCCGTGGAGAAGACGTCGAAGGAACAAGAAAAGTATGTCACCAGACGGTTCTCGAGTCGCCTCATAGGAAGACATGCCACAGCAACTCGTTAAGGTCAAATCAAATCGAAGAACATTGAGGCGCCCCAAGCTCGGAAATACTCCCTCGGAAGTCCGTTGGCCCCGACACAGTACTAGCCCGCGCTGGAGTTGCTTGTCAATCTTTGCATGTCTGGTATATGTGGAAGACCCAAGAGAAGGGGTGTGATACAGGAATCACTGTTAGATATACGAAGGAGCATTTCTTCCATGAGCAAGGCCACTTCGTCGTGGGCTTCAACGATTTATTCGACTTATTCGACCTATTCAAGCTCACTGCCCTCGACGCCTTACTTCTACAATGCTGGACACTGTAAGTGTATATAATCAAGTTCTACACTCACGTAATACCGATTAATATCACAACTCATTGCTTATGTATAGATACATGATGAAAAATGTCCGTCGATGGAAAGAACCGGTGGGTTTCCTTGACCCACACGTGATCTCTGAGCAAGTCATCAACCAAGACGCATCCTACGTTGTGAAATACATAACGACGGGATTACTTACTCAGGACAACAAGGACTATACAATGGTGCCCTACAACCAAAAGTAAGTGCTTCAGTACTTGCTATACAAATTTTATTTGTACTTTATATGCAAGATTTAACTTATGTTTATGACTATAGCGACATACATGAGTAGGTTCCACTAGATTTTTTTAGTCATTATACCAAAGAGGAACAAGGTAATATACCTAGATTCCCTACTCAACAAAAACCACAACTTCACCCTTGTGAAAGGAATACTTGACAGGTATGCTCATTTCCTCCATACATAACTCGCTGTAGTCTTCATTCTTTTCAAATGGTCGAGGATAACTTTTTGGAATCATGCAGGTCGTTCATTACCTATGTTGTCGAGGGAGGGCCATAGAATGGATCGAGCGCCACACTGCAGCACAGGACGCGATTTCTGGTACGCGCTACAACACAATAATCTTATATCATACTTCGTAATAATGCGTCTTGAATTGATTGTACCTATATATGTAATTCTATTTTTGCAATGCCTCCAGCAAAAATAAGATCACATATGTGCATTCTACGTTTGCCATCATATGCGGCAAATGATGAGTGCTAAGATGAAGGATCCTGAGGTTTGTCAATCTTGTAATAATTATTTTGTAATTATAAATTTAAATATATATATGCTTACTACTTTACTCCTGCTAGCGACAGGGTTTGAACATAGATTTAGATGCACTCGTTATGAAAGGTCTCGGAGGTTCGAGGGGCACTCTGCACCTTCACCAAGATGGAGATCGTTAACGCCGATAGAGAGTTTCACTCCGTCGACACCGCTGAACGACCTTGAAACTGTTGATTCAATTGTAATTGATCACTTTGAGTGGTTGTAATTCAATTGTATATCTAGCAACAATACTTGAACATAATCTTTGTAATTGATTTTGAGTTTTAAATAATCACTTTATGTTGTCAATAATTGATTCATCTCGTGATGTATCCGCTTCGCTTGCTACACTACTACGTAAAAGGTCATCACAGACGTTCGTATCATATCATCACTGCACGGTTTTTGAACCGTCTCGAAATTTTATGTCCGAGATAATAGGCGGTTATCACGCATTTGTTGAAAACCGTCTATGATAATCTTATCACAGACGGTTCGCCGTTGGAACCGCTCGTGATAATTCATTATCACGCACGGTTTCAACTACAAACCGTCTCGTGGTTATTCAAGATCGCTGCATTTCGCTCGTTGTTAGAACCGCCTCGTGATAAGTCCTTAAACCTAATTAAATTTTTTCGTATTTTCAGCTAGCCTCGTGAATTGCTAGCCATGCCCTCTCAAAACTAGCAAGTAGAAACATGTCACGATAATTGCCGACAACTCAAAGTGATCATTTAACTCAAAATCAATTACAAAAGAATGTTTCAAGTATATATTGTCGCTAGAGTTACAAATTGAATTACAACCACCAAAGTGAATTACAATATTGAATCAATTGTTTCGAGGTCGCTCATCGTGTCGACGGCGTGAAACTCTCCGCTGGTGTTAACTATGTCCGCCTTGATGAAGCCACGAGTTCCTCGAATGTGCGTGACTCGTCCATCTCGAGTGCATTTAACTCTATGTTCAAGCCCGCCGCTAGCAGTGAGTAAAGTAGTAAGCATATATATTTAAATTTATAATTAGAGATAATTATTACGAGATTGACAAACCCGGGATCGCTCATCCTAGAAGCAATCAATAGTCGATATGATGGCATACGAGAATGCGATAGGTGATCTCGCTTTTGCCGGGCAGACCGCAAAAATAGAATTACATATATATGTACAATACCGAGACGCAATATTACGGAGTATGATATATGATTATTGTGTTGTAGCGCTGATCGAAATCGCATCCCGTGAGTCGCTGTGGCGCTGCTCCTTGTATAAACCTCCTCGCAACATAGCCGATGAACGCCTACATGATTCAAAAAGTTATCCTTGTCCATTTAAAATGAAGGAAGACTACAATAGAGTTATGCGGAGGAAATGAACATACCGCCGAGTATTCCTTTAAGAATGGTGAAGTCGTGATTTTGTTGAGTAGAGAATCAAGGTACAATACCATGTTCCTCTTTGGCACAAGAATCAAGAATCCAAAGGAACCTACTCGTATGTCGCTATAGTCATAAACCTATGTTGAAACGTAATTTGTATAGCAAATATTGAAGCACTTACTCGGTTGTAGGGCACCATTATGTACTCCCCGCCGCTCGAGCAAGCAATCCCATTTTTATGTAATTCTCGACGAGGATGCGCCTTGGTTGATTGTTTGCTCAGAGACCACGTGTGGGTCGAGGAAACCCACCGGTTCTTTGATTCGACGGGCACATTTCATAATGTATCCGCACATAAGCAATGAGTTATGATATTTATCAGATCACGTGAGTGTAGAAATTGATTGCACACACTTACAAAGGTCCAAAGATCGTAGAAGTGAGGCGCCGAGGCGCTTAGGTTGTATAAGTCAAATAAGTCTTCAAGCCCACGACGACGGTGGCTGTGCTCGTGGAGAAAATGCCCTCCCGTGATCCGACGGTGATTCCAAAGATGACCCCTTCGCTCCGGCCTTGCGCAAGTACCAATCATGCAAAGCTTGACAAGCTACCCCGATCTCTTTATTTCTCGCCAGAGACCAACTGACTTCCGAGGAGTATTTCACGGTTTGGGAGGTGCCTTAATGTTCTTCGATTTCGATTTCTCCTTAACGAGGCGGCCGAGGGACGCCTTCCGCAGGACGCCTCAGTGGACCGATATGGTGACACGCTTTTCTTGTCCCTTTGTCGCCTTCTCGACGGAAGCGATGTGGCGGCCTTCAAGCTTTGGTTGAGGCGACTCATCGAGGGTCCTATTGAGAGGCAGGTCCTCTCGATATCGCCATCAAGGGTCCAAAGGCGATGTCCTTCTTGGGCCATCGGATAAAAGTGTGCGTGGCATCCCTAGTGTTTCGATTTCTTCGTCGGGAATTCCACGGATGGCTATGAAATTGTCATGGACCATGTCCACCGCACTCGGCGTAACCTCGCGCCACCGGGCATCGTGGTCAGATCGCTTCTTCCCGGTATGGATACACCATACCCGCCCAAATTTCAATAGGAATCGACCCTACTATCCTCACTTGAGCTTGCGTGGCGCCGGCTCCTACAAAAGCGCATACAATTAGCTAAGGCGCCCTATAGGTCTATCTTTGGAGCACTGCAGATGTACATTACCTCGATGCCGCCGATCGGTAATTGCACGCCGTCATGTCCGTAATTATGTGGACGCGACGCCATCTCGATGTCGAGCGTGACTTGCTCCCAATTACTGTGGCGGCTTGCGCCGCATGAGTTGATTTACTTGGTTCGCAAGTTTGTTATTTGTTATTGAAATTATGCAATAATCACATGTTCCAACCGAGCGCCGTGGCTGGTCCTTGGATCTCTTCCTACTCCTATACGTGTCGGAGTTGTGTGGGAATCCATCCTCCAAGGCACGTAAACCCCAACTCCTCGCTATGCGACCCGGTGCTCCTTGTTTCCGTGGTCAGAGATGACATCCTTCTCCCCGCCTACTCAAGGAACCTTGGGAACATGCGGAAGTCAATTCTTCCCGCAAGAGAACATCATGTTATTGTAGACACCATGAAGTTATGGACTTATTAACAATTAAGTGGTTCGGGAAATTTACCAGACGTTGAGACACCGCCTCGTCTCACGGGTTTGTCGAGAGATGTTGCCCAAGACGGGCCGATGCCCTCGCTCTTAACCAGATCGAGCGCGCCGTCCGAGATCATAGCAAACGGTCGCGGCAGTTAGCCTCGCCCTCCGCCGCCATCGCGTGGTTTTTACCTGCACTCCAGCCGTGCCGAGTCGTGGGGTGAGTGTTTTGTGCCTCGATAGCTCAGGCGCCGCACTTTGCTCTCGAAATTCAGCCGCCGCCTTCATCTCGCACGGCGCCCCATGTATCCCGCGACAAAAATTGATACGCCGTGAAGGGCGCTCGACCCGTGTTCACGCATCGCGTGACAAGCGTGCTCGTGAAGGTCCTCCACGCTGGGACATCGCTAGCGGCGCGCGCCATCGCACACGCGCTCGGGTCCGCTTGTGGAAAGTGAACGAGGCAAAGTTCACCACAACCGGTCTCTCTGACATCCGCCGAGACTTCCGTGTTGGGGTGGTGATGGGGACCTGCTCTTGCAAGTACCCCGCAGACGGTCCGAATCTCGCACCGCTTTCTTGGGACTCACGGATCCCGACGCCATCGACCACCGTGATCGCCATGCGCCCGAGGGCAATTTGATATTCCTCCGCTTCTCGCTGCGCATCACCTTGATCGGAGATCCAGACGCATTTGGCGACGCCGATGACGGCGCGAAGACGGTGCCTCGCCATCTCGCTTACTTGCTATCTATATAAGTTACGACGCAACTATTACATAGTATATAATATATGGGAAATTGCACAAAAATATAAACAAATATAATCAACGCTTGTCATCTCGTAGTAAAATAAAATAAATTGCCGCTGTACCATAAGAATCATCACGGTTCCTGTGTTTACCTGCATTAGTCGGCACCCTAAGTATCGAGACTACCCACACCAACCTAGGTTAACCGGCATCTTGGTTTTTCAAGTCACCTAGGCTAACCTGCATTAGTCAAGACCGGATACCCATGATACCTAGGCCAACCTAGTAAATCGGCACCGCCTTACTTCCATAGGTTTTCATCATTCTAAGACTATACCTCAAGTTTCAGATGTAAAATGTTGATCAAGAATCGACAACTACAAGAGAGATTTTTCTTAATAAATGCGAAAAGTGAATGAAATGAAATACAACATTTATAAACTAAAATTCTCGTAACTCTAGTAAGACAATATTCCAAAGAAGGTCACATTAATGATGCGAATGTTGTGCAAGGTGATGGATTGTAAGTCAATATAATGCCATGCTTGAGTACGCACTCAAGTGTCAACACTCAATCTAGAAAGTCCAAATGCCAACTCTCAATCTATCGCCACATCAATCATATAAGCTTTCAATGGCTAGACCAAACAACTATTGACTTTAACAAACCAATTCACAATTGCTAGATTAATACAAACTTTCAAATGGCGAGTGCATACCACGATATCAATGGCAAGTTTAAACATTCAAGATTTGAATTGACATAATACTCTAATCAATGTCATACAGATGATTTATGATCACATACAATGATCGCAATAATTCTACCTGTGCTCAAGTGTTTTGGTCGATTGCATGATGCACAATGAGGTAAGGAAATGATCTCCAAAATGATCACAACATATTCTCGACACTACATATTCTCGCAAAGATTATGTTCAGCTTGTTTAAAGATATAGACAAGTAGAAACCGAACAATAGGTAGGTTCGTAGATTGTGATGCATAGAATACAAGCTCAAAATATTACTTGATCCAATGCCCAAGTTTGTTCTATAAATGTATCAAAATTTGACACATTAAAAGGAATTGCTACTATTCTTTCATCCCCAATTTAATTGATAAACCTCCCAAATACTGAATCAAGGCACATATATATGCACCATTGTTTGACAAAGCATCACAGATCAACTAAAACATGTGCAAGAATGAATATAATCCGAGGCGCTAGTTGTGATCCAAGATTATGTGTGAGAATTATTCCACTGGTAGTTCTTGATCGTAATTTTGAGGCTCTGATCCAAGTGGTGAGCACAACACCAGATAAAATCAATAAAAATTCCATCAAGATACACGTAAACATTCAGTAAAACATGGAGTACTAATTGACATCATTTTTCCCCACATTCTAGACCGGTTACCTCAAGAAGGGTCTGAATCCACCATCTGTTATAGGTCTCAACTTATCTTCCCCATACATGATGCTCGCCTTAAAGACTGGAATCATCACCGGCGGCGGTTCGTGGGGCGCCGACGGTGCGGCGGTTCCGGAGTGGGATGGGAGGAAAATGGAGGCGCGCATGGGCATGAGGAAAGCTAGGGAACTTACCCGAGCAGTGGCGGTGGCGAGGTGGCCTGGCCTGGGAGGCGCCGGGCCGGGGAGGAGGGCGCCGGGTCTGGGAGGCGCTCGGAGAGGAGGCGCGCAGAGGTCGGGACCGATAGGGTTAGATCAAACCCTATCGGTTTCTCAACCTTATATAATCAACATCACAGACGGTTCTTGAGGGAACCGCTCGTGATATGTAATCACAGACGGTTTCCTCAAAGAACTGTCGTGATGTGGAAACATCACGCATTTGTTACTTCAAAGAACCGCTCAGGATGTTTCCACATCACGATGGTTCGTGATGTTCAAACAACCGCACTCAAGGTCCGAACGTCCGATTTCCTAACTTCCGCCATTGAATCTGCGGAACTTCCGATTTCTCCGACAAGTCACCATCTCTTCATTCAATTCTAAATCTTTGTGGCCACTTCAAAGGATCAAGTTGATCCTCTATATCTTATTCGTTAAAATGGTATCCACAATTCTCTCATGTCAATCAAAATTCTCTTCTCTTTGGAATGCTTTCATGGAAGATCAATAGAAGAGAAGTTCGAGCACCTTGCAAAATTCAATTATTGCTTACAAGTGGTACCAAGTATTTGCAATGGAATCAATTATTCTTGGTATCAAGTGTTTTTCTCATAAGTGGTATCGAGTTCGCATAAGTGGAATTAATTACTTGACAATTGTCATCAATTTAAAGATCATAAGTCCATAACACATTAACACATGACAATGAAATAAATTAGTTAATTACAATGGAGTAAATTTTAATTAAAATATAGCCCTTCATGATGATCGACGCGCATATAGCTAGCTTCCTCATCGGGTTCTTCCTCGAGCTCGATGCCGCCTCCAAAGGTGGCAACTCGTCAAATTGATTGTATTCTTCCTCGCCCACTACATTCTCAACTCCGACAATCCTCCTTTTTCCATAAAGAACTACGTGACGCTTCTTATTTGCCGGTCGGTTACATAGAAGACTTGAACAACTTGGTTAGCCAAGATGAATGGTTCGCCTTTGTATCCGACACGCTCGAGGTCCACGGAGTGACGCCGCATTTGTCGACTTTCACACCGCAAGCTCGCACGCTTCATTTCTCTCGGCCTTGGACAGAGTGTAGCAAGTCGGGGAAGGTACGCTCGTCTCCAGACGGTCTCTTTCGTGCTAACTCGGTCCTTATGTTCATATCGACCAAGTCACGCCGCATGCTAACACCATCCTTTGTTTTGCCACTAATGTTCAAAGAAGAGACCAATCAAGCTATCACATACATTCTTCTCTACGCATAACGTCGATGCAAAGGGCGAACTTCTAAGTACTCCCAATAAGGCAAGTCCCAAAAATTGACCGCTTCTTCCGGATGTTCTTCTCACGGGTTCTTAATTTACGCCCTTCCCAAGCATAACATCGATATCCCTTGAAGTCGAACCGCCTTCCTTATTTCCGCCGAATTGTTTCTTCATCTTGCGGTATGGGTGACTCTCTGAAGGAACCTACGGTGACGCATATACACGCTTTATGCGAGTTGTTCAACCATACACTCTCCGTAGCATCTAAGCAAAGGCGACAAAGCTTTGGCTCCTTTTGTACCGAAGCCCGATAGGTTACCAAGGGTAGGAAAATCATTGATGGTGCGTAACAACATGGCGCTGTAAAGTGAAGTTCTCTCGCTTGTACGCATCCCATACCTGCACCCCTTCGCTCCACAAAGTGTCACAAGATCTTCCAAAGAATGGTGCTAGGTACACATCAATATCATTCCCTGTGTTGCTTCGCCCTTGGATAAGTAGTGTCATCAAAATGTATTTCCGCTTCATACACGTACCAAGGAGGAAGGTTGTACATACATAGATTCACGGGCCAAAGTGCTATGTCACGCCTCATGTTACCGAAAGGATTCATTCCTCCGTACTCAACCCTAACCTTATGTTCCTGCCTGCGCACCCAACTCTTCAAGCTCCGATCAAGTTTCTCCACCGCGTAATCAGCAGGTGTCCGAGCTTCCCATCTTTCTTACGCCCTCCGAGTGCCAACACATCAATCTTGCCTCCTTCGGTTCGCAAATAAACGCTTCAAACGTGGGATCACAGTGAGATACCACAACATCTTAGCAGAGGTCCTTGCTTCGCCTTAGCAAGATTCTTCCGCTTGTATCGGATGCTCGCACATGGGACATGCATGCATGTCCGCATACTCTTTACGGTAGAGGATACAATCGCTCGACATGCATGTATTCTTTTACTTCCATTCCCAATGGACAAAGAACCTTCTTAGCTTGGTAGGTCGTGGCTGGGCAACACGCTTCTCCTAAGGATGTCACTAAGAGACCTAACAACGCCAGAAACTCTTGTCGGACCAACCATTGCTTGCCTTCAATTTTAGCAGTTCAAGCACGGTTGACAACCTTGTGTATTCCGCTTGCGCCAGGAACAAAGGTTTCCGAGTCCTCCATTAAGCCCTCAAATTTACAAAACTCTCTCTCACCGTAGTTCCCTTCGTGATCGCGTAGCATCCGATCCGATTGTCATCATGCGATCTATCCTCATCAAAAGCACATTCCATACCCTCGCATATCGTTGACTTCCTCGGCGATGTCGTCACATCGACTTCCAGATAATCGCTCTTCACCGTGGATCGCTCCAACATGTATATCCTTTTTGAAACCTCTTCAGATTAAGTGAGCTTCGATCCGCTACTGGGTTGTTAAACATTTTCATATTACCGCAATCAATGCATGGACAAGACATATATTTTATCCCCTTCTTCAACATATCCCGCTTCGCGGCTCTTCTAAAAGCAAACACGCCATTAATATACTCTTCACTCACACGGTTCTCAATGTACATCCAGCTATCCATCTACACGATACGCACGTAACAAATTAATTAGTGTTAAATTATATATTAATAAACCACAAGTACCCTTTATAATGACCAAACACATTAGTGAGTACTCTATAGCAAATATAAAGGGTTACAGATCGATCGTTACCCTTCTCTCCAAAGTGGCGAATGTGGGAGGAGGCAAGAGATCAAAGCCGTGAATGGGCCGGGGAGGAGGAGGTAGGGTAATGTACCAAAATGGGAGAGGAGGAGGTAGGGGTAATACCAAAATGGGGAGGACGCAGCAGCAGGAGGGTGGCGCGGTTCAAATGGAATTAATAGAAATGGGGACTGCTTACGGCAATGGATGCAAAGCAGCAGGAGGGTGGCGGCGGTTCAAATGGATTTAATAGAAATGGGGACCGCTTGTAGCACCTACTTATAATGCTAATATATCACAGACGGTTCTTTTAAATAACCGTCTGTGATAGCCCCGTATCACAGACGGTTCTTTTAAAGAACCGCTCGTGATAGGCTTGTATCACAGACATTTCTTACACGAACTGCTCAGGATACTTCACAGACGGTGCCAGAGAACGAACCGCTCGTGATACAAATATTATCACAGACGGTTGTTATATTTAACCGCCCGTGAAGTATCACAGACGGTTCTTTATACGCATTTGTTAGTGTAAAGAACCGCTCAGGATATTTATATATCATGCGGTTAACGAAGAACCGTCTGTGATAATTTTATCACAGACGGTTCCAAAGGAACCGTCTGTGATGGGGTGTCTAGTATAGCATGTTTTGTAGTAGTGCTAGTTTTCAGAGGGCATACCTAGCAATTCCTGAGGCTAGCCAAAAATAAAAATAAAAATAATTAGGTATAAAGAACTATCACAGACGGTTTTTGGTTCGAACCGTCTAGGAACGGTACTATCACAGACGGTTTCAACAAAACCGTCTGTGAAGGGCCACTATTACAGACGGTTTCAACGAACCGTCTGTGATCTACTACGTATCGCAGATGGTTTCCACCAAGAACCGTCTGTGATACGTAGATATCACAGACGGTTCTATTTACAAATCGTCTGTGATAGCGGTCCTTCTCAGACGGTTCTTGGTTGAAACCGTATGTGACAGTGGTCCTTCACAGACGGTTTTTAGTGACGGTTTCAACTAAAAACCGTCTGTGTTGAGCCTTATCACAGGCGGTTCAAAACCGTCTGTGATAACCAACTGTTATTACAGGCATAAAAATTCAGACGGTTCAAAAACCATCTGTGATGACGGTTCCGAACCGTCTGTGATGTACTTTTGTGTAGTAGTGAGCTTTTATACTATATGTAGTTCAGTTCTAACTGAGAGAAGTTTGATCATTTTATTATGTGATCTTGTTGATCCTCTGTGAAATATTTGCATTGATATTCTGTTTATCGAAATGATTGTGTTACGATACTGTGATTCCTTTCACGCTGATAATTAAATGACACTCTGTTGACTGAAAGTATAAACTGCTGTTTTGAGATAAAACATGACATATTAGGAAAGTTTTAGTTTGAGCTCAAGTCCCGTTTTGTAGTTGTCATATTTGATTGGTGAAGAGATATTGACATAAGTGCTATGATGGCCAAGATTGAATCTTGTGCAACTAGCCTTCCGAGAGCAATAAACAATCTTCTAAATCTTAGCATTATGCTTGTTTTAATTGTCCACATGATTTATGTGTTGAGCATATTATTCTATTTAAATGACTTGAAGAATTTACATGTGTATATGTTAATTTTGTTATTTAAGTGCTACTGGATCACTACCAGAAACAGGTTTTTTCCCGAGTGCTCCATACACTCGGAAAACCAATAAAACACTCGACATACTTTCCGAAGGTCAATACTCGGAAATAACACTGGATAGTTCAACAGTAATCGTTGTTTCGAGAGTAACACTGAAACTAAATTGTGCCGAGTGTCAACATGTACACTGGAAACATATGACACTCGGGAGAAAAACCGTCCGAGCACCGTAGTCACCGTGAACGGATAGTTTCCGAGTGTTGACACTCGGGAAAGAAACTGATATTTCCCCGAGTGTCAACACTTGGGAAATCCACTGATAATTCCCCGAGTGTTGCACTCGGGAATAAGAGAAAATAATATTTTGTCAGTATTTTGCCAAGACGTTTATCCCCGAGTGTATATAAAATAAAACACTCTGAAAGTCATCGTTATTCCCGAGTGTTGACACTCTGGGAATAAGAGCAAACATCGATCTCCCAGTCGCTTTTCCCGAGTGTATGTCAAGAAAACACTGAATATGGGTTCCCGAGTGTATGGCGAAGAAAACACTCGGGAACATGGGTGAAACAGTTGTACTCCAATTTATTCGATGCACAATTTGCAATTGGATTTCAATCAAATTCAAAAATACATTCCACATCCAGATTCAGCAATACATTCACAATCAGATTCAACAATATTATCATATATATGAAACAAATATTGACATAATTCTCAAGTTCACAACATTCAAGTTCAAATTGAAAAGATACATATAATAGTTCAAACATAATTCTCAAGTTCACAACATTCAAGTTCTGCCATAAACAGAATATTGCGATTGTAGTGAAGAGATGGCCTTCTCGTCTGAGCTTCTTCCCATCCTAAGCGATGAACTCAGATCATCGCATTGTCATGAAGAGAACAACTCGCTTAGTACTCAACATAGACAAGATGAAACTAATAAAATTTGTAAGTGCAGGGTAAACAAACTACTGCAATTCAGTTTACATTATATATTTTTTGAGTACGCATGCATATATGCTACATCAACACAAGAATGGAGTGAAGTATGTTCATGTTTGCACGACAAGATCATGAAAATGGCAAGCACCTGGTGGTGGCCCCTCGATGTTGGACTCATCCACATGATCTTGGTTTGGGCAGCTAACATGTGTACCATCTCCAAGATCAAGACCAAAGCACTGGATCTCGCCATTGATCCCGCCAGATGTCAAATTTGATTTGAACAGAAACACTAAAAACATTAGCAAAGAATGTTTTGTATGCAAAGTCAAGTTGAGTCGTGAATGTTTGGTAGAGTAGTGTCGTGGTCCCGCCGCAGATTTGTATCCTAGTCCATCAATGTCTAAACTACTCCATCATTTGTATGGAAGAATATGGAATATACAATGCAATACTTGTAAATTAGAAAGAAAGAGTGAAATATAACATACCAAATATGATGAACTTTCACTTGACTTAAGGTGCAATCCATCGTACTTTAATCAAATTAAGTTGAAGATTAAGGTTATAGAACTAGAGCTTTCTCCGTGTTATGTTTGAAGGTTACTATTGTAGTACTAGCTAGAGATTTCATTTGTGTGTTGAAATCAATGCATATTGAAATTGATACAAGACATACCACACCTACACAACATTGTCATTTCCTCAGAGATTAAGTATGACAAGAATCAAGACATGGAATAAAGTGAAGAGTACCACATGGGATCAAGGACAAGCAGCCTACAAATATATTAACAAGCACTCTCAAAACAACCTAGTGTAGTGGCATCAAGTGAGCTCTCAAGCACTCGTAAGAGACTAACAATATAATAATAAGTGTCCAGTTACTAACCGGATTAGAAAATGTAGGCAGTGGTTCCCCTGGTGTAGTGGCGTCAAGTCGAGTTTGAAGTGCCTCCATATTTGTTTGTTTCAGTCATATGGGGTGAGAATCTACTAGTAATGTTAGCTAATGGTAACTAAAAAAGGGATAGTGCTGGTACTAACATCTTATATGAATTGAAAATAAAAAATATCAAGGTAAGCTTGTGGAAATAAATGAATTGCAATTTGCATCGCATATGGGGTTCGAAGTCCAAACCTGGATCATTTGCTCCAATCACGCTTAGCCTCGATTTCATCTTGTAGCCCGCCTCGAATGAGAAACCTGTCACCGATAGTCGCACTCATCTTTGAGGGTGTACATCATTCGTTGATCCCGTACTTGTTGTTCGGACCTCCAGAGGTGGTCGGTGTGCTAATGTAGCCGACCGATCAAGAAACGCCATGTTTCTTCCTTTCCAACCTCGCACACAAGCAATGTGATCCAAAGGGTGAATTCATTACGTCGAAGTCCTAGCCATGAATCTCCTTAGTAGCCTCAGTATATGGTTCCTGTTGGACAAAATCATAAGTGAGCGAATATCATTAGGGACAAAATCATAGTGTAGAAATGGTACCAAGTTCTGTGTTGTGCGCTGGCTGCATAGGGTGCCCTCCTAATCACCCTCCTAGCTTCTACATATGCCTCTACATCGGAGACAGGCCTCTGCTTCTTCTTTTCCTGCACCCAAACACTCGGGAGGTATATAAATATGTATGTGCAACATTCAATCAATATGAACATGTTGACCTACCAAGTGCTTCTTGTAACGAGCCATGGAGGAGCTGCCTTGGCGATGTGCTGCCCCGCCCATCAACAATCTCCGCTCCCTAGCAGCACGGGAGGCCTCTAACCACTCTTCGTTACACCACCTCTTCTGGGCAATCTGCTGCCATGCATCTTCACACCTCTGGGACCACCAAGGTATTGCCTAATTTAACAAAGTGTTAAATATGAATAAACTAGAATTGATTGCAAACTAGAACCCACAGGAAGCAATGGCATGAATGAATTATGATTACCTGCATGTACTCCTCCAAAGTGATATGCGTTTGGCAAGCCTCGGCCCTATGAATTTCCTTTCCAAGGACTTGGGTGTGGTAATAGATCACCGCTTGGATGCGTGCTTCATAGATCATCTGTGGGATCAGCTTTTTAACAACATTACGCACCACTCTCCTAGAATCAGCTTCCTGTCCATTAGCCCATCTAAACCACCACTAGATAATAACAACATAATGTGTAAGATTAGCAAATAACAAGATAATCTGTGTGTGTATGCTGAGAAAAGCAACTAGGATCCTTGTCACTTACCCAAAACTTCCCTCCACCCACCGCAAACAATTGTCAAATTGTATTTCTCCTTCGCAATGCAGATCTTCAACGCCTTGTAGTGGCGCCATGTCCATGCAGCTCCGCCTTCCTCTCAGATGACCAAGCCGTGGAAGTGCCATCGAATCAGCACGCCAATTATGCCGTTTGGAAGTCTACATTTCTCAGCCCCTCCTTCTTCTCGCCATTGCCTGCACATTAGTTGTTTTGAGGTCTGCAAGCAAGTGGGCTAAATTAGTGAAAGTGATAACAATTTCTTACGTGTCGCCAACAGGAACGATAATGCCTTCTCCTCCTCTCGGGTTGGTTGTGGTGGCAAGTTCGCAGTCCTCGCAACCAAAAATCTTGTGTTGTACTGCCTTCCGCCTCGCTGTACTCATCCTCCTTACCCTCCTCCTCACTAGGATGCCGATCATTATCCACATGATCGACGCGAGGATCGCGGGTAGAGGTGCTCGATCTAGATGTAGACCCCACGCCGCCTCTGGAGGGCCGCACGCCCTCCGCCTCCCGGAGTGGCCGCCACTTTGGAAGACAGACGCCTACCTCGACTAGAGTATGCCGCCTTTGATGCCACTCATTTTTGTGTCCTCAAATGAAATGAAATGAAAAAATTAAATAAATCAATTAATATAGCGTAATCAAGTAAGCGCATACAAAAATTTAAAATATGCAGCAAGTACATGCAAGACGACAAGAAGATCATGCTTAGAAGTAGTCGTCTACAATGGGATCCTCCGCAGATGGGCCCTCTAAAAGTCATCGCCACTCATGAGGTGTTGACTCGACCTCATCCCCTTCAAAGGCCATGAATGTCTAAACGATTAAGTACTTCCAAATCGCTTCGCTGACAACCTCCTCAAGATCGATTAGACTGTCTTCTATGTGATCGTCCCCTTCGCCAATTATTATTTCAAAAGTCCCTCGGAGCCCATCTTCTTGGAAGAATAGGTCAACACCATTGTTGGTCTCGATGTTGTAGTCCTGCTCACTAGGGGTAGGTAGTTTACCATATGGTTGCACCTTATGTACTACCCACCAATCCACTAGACTACGCATAGTTTTGCATGGGTACGGGATGTAGTATACTTGAGTGGCTTGCTGAGCCACAATAAATGGATCATTGCTTGGTAGGACTGATTGATGTGCAACTTCAACCAGCCCAAGTGATGTGTTCTGTCTGACGCCGACTCCTCTAAACGGATGGAACCAATGACATTTGAATAACATAATTTTGAGAGGTTTGCTACCATGGAAATATAGTTCAATTATTTCTTCAATTACTCCATAGTATTCAACAGTTGTATTGCTCCCATCCTGCCCTATAGTCACCAATCCACTATTAATTGTTGTTGCATTAGGCCGCTCACGCCATGTGTCGATGTTCTAAGCTGTACCCATTCACATCGAGGTACTATACGACAAAGACCCGAGTGTGGCATCCTTGAGCAACTTGTCTCAATTCACGCTCATAGACTTGTCCTTCAAGCTCTACAGATAAATAGAAAGGGTTTCATGTGTCAGTTCATCCAGACTTAGCAAATGTTATGTGCAAGGGGACTAGCTAATAAGGAAGTTACTTTTGATAGAACCAGATGGGAAATTCGGTTTGTAATTCCCAAAGACCCTTCCTAAGAAGGGTCTCAATTTGTTTTTCTGATGGATCTCGACGCTGCTTCCACTGCTCCTAACAAATTCCCTACAGGCAACAAGACAAGTACATTAAAACACTCATGCATCAATTGTACGGAAAATATAATTGTTGCATACCTAATGTAATCATCCACTTCGGAGAGGTTGGTCAAGACATACAACATCGCAGTCAACCACTCATCCCGCGATAAAACTTTGGGAGTACCACTGCTTGAAGTGTCACCTCTTCCAGCGAAGAGGCTAAGTTGGCAATCATTTTGAGGGATGCCAATGTTGTATCGTGATGTTCGACAGTAAATCGTGTAACATTGTCGCAAAGTATATTGATGTGAAATGGGAAATTTCTCAAGTATGTACGCCTCCGCTATGGATGCTTCAACACGCGATCGATTTTTTGCTTTGCCTCGTAGTTCCTTTTGTTCCCTCTCAATTGGATACATCCATCGGTTTTGCACTGGTCCCCCCATCCTAGCTTCATAGGGGAGATGAAGAATCAAATGTTGCATTGGATTGAAGAAGGCAGAGGAAAGATCTTTTCCAACTTGCAAAGCAACACAGTACTTCACGCCCATAGTTGACATCACCATGGATCTACCTCTTTCGCACATAGTCACGATAAAAGAAGCTCAACTCCGCCATCACTTGCCAAACACACTGGGACGTAGCCACGAATCATCACAGCAAAAGGCGCCCATGAATATGTGGTAGTCATGGCTCTTTAGGCCATTGATGCGCATGGTAGCTAAATTCACTCCTCTCCTTAGATTTGTCGTGCATACCCATCAGAAACTTTAGGTCCAAACCATTCCAAAATCTCCTTCCTCCAACCCTAGTTAGGCAAGAATTAGCTCTTGGCTTCTCCCACTTGCCAAGAGTCGCTTGTGGATCATATTCACCAAGGCCTATTGCAAAGCTCCTCTGGTCAAGTCGAGCCTTGATATTGTCCTTCGCTTTGTCCGAATGTCAAAGAATATGCTAAATATGGCCTCTCGCAACATTCTTCTCATTGTGCATTACATCTATGTTATGCGGAAGAATGAGCTTATGGAAGTATGGTAGCCGCCACAAGCTTGGAATGTGAGTCCAATTGTGCTCCTCGCCATATTTCTCGAACCCATCTCCATCGCCAAGGGGCTTCAAAGCATCTAGCCGCACGAACCTCCACACCGCCACCGACGGGTGGTCCATCGCGACAAAGAATATTAGCCCTAAATCCATTTGTGTCACTTCTAAATTCGTGGTCAATTGGAAGGAATTGACGATGACAATCGAAGAAGGAATGCTTGCGACCATGCTTTAGCCAATGTACCACGCAACGCCCCTCGCAGATTGGGCATGGCATCTTCCCATGTACACACCACCTACGTAATATCCCGTGACGCCGGAAGTCATGCATTGATGTGTGGTACGCGACCGCATGGTAAAGTTCTCGTTTCACGACCGATCATATGTTACTATGCCTTGTTCCCAAGCATGTAACAATTCATCCACCACCGGCTCCATGAATACACTCATATTCTTCCCTCGGTATTCAGGACCAGGGATATCAAGGAAAGGAATATATTTTGCTTCGCATGCAAACGCCGTGGGAGGTTAAGGGAATGACAAACACAGCCAACAATTGCATTTGGCGCAGCCCCATACCAAATGGGTTAAACCCATCGCCATGCATTGCAATTCGAACATTCCGAGGCTCCGCGGCGAACTCTACACAGTCTCGATCAAATTGCTTCCATGCTTCACCATCAGATGGGTGGACCATCTTGTCAGCATGGTACCGACGACCATACTTGTGCCATATCATTTGTTTGGTAGAAACCTCAGACATGTACAACCGTTGGATTCGTGGCACAAATGGTAGATAGCGAAGTATTTTTCGCCAATAGGAAGTCGCCTTCTTCCGACCATCACCGAGTCAACCTCAACAAACCTAGACTCACCACACTTATCACAGGTGATCTTTGTGCACATTCTCATTCCTAAATAGCATGCAATGATTTGGACAAACATCAATCTTCTCATATGGCATATTTAGTGCGCTTATCAATTTCTTGGCCTCATACAAGTTAGCGGGTAGTTTGTGACCATCAGGGAGAAGGGTGCTAAACACGCTTAAGAATGCATCAAAGCAAGCAATGCTTAGCCGAATCGACTTGACAAAGAATTAGTCGGTGACGGCATCTAGTTGAGACACTGTGTTTGCCCATGAAGTGGTTGACTCGCCATGACAACATATCAAAGAAAGCCCTTGTTGCAGCTCGGTTCTTCCTCTGTGTGGCACATACGCATCACGCACATCATCTAGCATGTCTTCGTCCTACTCTCATTGTGGCCGCCATCGTCCGCTTTCTTCCTTAGCACATATGATGTACTACGTTGTGACTCGCCGTGATAGACCCACACGGTATACCCCGCCGAATCTGTATTTGCACAAGTGTGCGATCATTGTTGCCCTCATTTGTGGTCGTGGTGTTCGAACAACGAGAACAAGGGCACAACACACCCCGCCCATTACGCCTAGCAAATGCTCGATCCACAAAATTGGACGCCTTTTCCATCCATTCTTCGCATACCACCCATCTCTACGCCAAAGGTACATCCAACTACGGTCCTCACCATCCTAGTGTACAAAACATAATGCATATATTAATCCGACTTGTTATTTATGTCAAAAATAACAAATACTGAGCTAGCTACAAGCTACTATAGGATACATGCCCTATACATGTACGTAAAAATATATTGACATGAAGACAACATAAATGATCAACAGAGCATAAAAACACTTTCTTTCAATATAAAGGAGTACCATTATAAATGAATACAATTATTTATTAACACGTTAATGTAGCATTGTAATGACAAAGATATCAATCCACCATAAATGGACAAAATCAAGAAAATAAGTAACCTTTATTATTTTTCCACTTATCCACTACCTTCAAGATTTTTGGAGCCGAGGAGCCAAGGGAGCGAGAGGGGAAGATGGTCGCAATTTATGTGTCGGTGGAGGCAACAACGACATCGTAGACAAATGAGGCAAATTAGAGCATGCATAGAATCATTAGGACAAAAAGAACAGATACTAATCATAGACTTCAAAAGCTAATACACAAATTGCTACCATCGCTATCCCTAACGAACATTGAAGATCATTCCCACCTCCGACAATCATGATCCGCAAGTACTAAACAAAAATTGTAGTGATATGTGCAGTTTAACAAAATTTTAAATAATCCTAGCATACAATTTCGAAATAATCCTAGCATAATTAAATAACATTAAAGCATAATTCCAACATAATATAAATGCACGCGGGCAAGATCGAGCAGTGGCGGCGCCGGGCAAAGATCGAGCAGGGCGGGCGCCGAGCGCATGTGGCAAAGATCGAGTAGGGCGGCGGCGCGACGCGTGGCAAAGATCGAGCAGGTGGCGGCGGCCGAGCGCACGGGCAAAGATCGAGCAGGGCGGCGGCGGCGACGCCGGCAAAGATCGAGCAGAGGGCCGAGCGGCGTGAACGGCAATGAGGGAGGGGAGGGAGGCACCGAGAGGGCCGACGACGAGCGCCGGCCGGGCGCGGGGAGACGACGGGGCGGTGGCCTTCGACGGCGAGGAAGGAGACCAGCGGTCGGGAAGGCCGGGGCAACGGGCGGAGGGAGCCGGAGGACGCGCGGCCGGAGGAGGGAGCCGGGAGGAGGGAGGCGCGGAGGAGCGAGGCGGGAGGAGGGAGGCGAGCGGAGGAGGGAGCCGGAGGGGAGGGAGGGGAGGGAAACTCACCGAGCACTGGGCGGGAGGCACCGAGAGGGCCGGCGACGAGCGCCGGGCAAGCTGGGAGACGACGGGGCGGTATTCGGGGCGGCGAGGAAGGAGACCGGCGGTCGAGGAAGGCTTGGGGCGACGGGCGAGGGAGCGGAGGACGGCGGTGCCGAGGAGGGAGCTGGGAGGAGGGAGGCGGGCGGAGGAAGGAGCCGGGAGGAGGGAGCCGGGAGGAGCGAGGGCGCGAGGAGCGAGGCGGGAGGAGGGAGGCGAGCGGAGGAGGGAGCCGGGGAGGAGGGAGCCGGAGGATGGCGGTGCCGGAGGACGCTGCGCCGGAGGAGGAGGAGGCGGGCGGCACTCGGGAGGAGGAGGCGGCGGGCGGCGCGGGAGGAGGGGTAGGAGTGGAGGCGGCGCGCGCGGAGAGGGGGAAATTAGGGCGCAGGGGGAAATTAGGGCGCGCGGGGGAAAACGACGCCGTAGGAAAAAACGGGCGCGGGATGGTGTTTTCTCTCCCGAGTGTTTTAATTTTAAAACACTCGGGAAAATATTTATTTCCCGAGTGTTTTGTATAACACTCGGGAGATTTTTTTTCCCCGAGTGCTTACAGCCCTTACCGAGTGTCTTCCTAAACACTTGGGACCTTCCCGAGAGTTTCTATATAGACACTCGGTAAAAATATAGATACTCGGGAAAAAACCTGTTTCTGGTAGTGGATGTTTATGTTTTAATTACTGTTGATTATGTTAGAATTAATTCTAAATGTTTGCTAAAACCACTTTATTTACAACAGTTACAACTCTCAAGAGGTTTCCTCGTATAAGAGATGGCAGCATATATCTGAGAGCTGGTACATGAGGGATCGGTCTACTCGGAGGACGCAGCTTGCCTACTCCCACTCTGTGCTCCTCTTTATACTGTCATCTATGTGGCAATTTCCAATTAGCACAAATATACTGATGCGTCCTATTTCTTTTTCATAAAATAAATGACAGATCCTTCGATTCATATCGTCTTGACTCTCGTCATGATTCGTATCATATCATGCGATATTGTTCATAAATGGGTAGCGTGTGTAGGTTTTAGAGCCTAAGAACACACAAGCTGCGGCGACCTGCGAGAAAGGAAACAGAAACACACTCACACCAACTGGACGCACACGTAGTTTTCCTGTAGAGATATTCCCTAATTATTCAACTCTCAACTGGATTCAAACAGTAATACAAAATATATAACTCAGCTACGGACTAACTGACTGAAAAACAAACAGGTGCAGGATCCACAATACTTGCTAGATCCGTTTCTTACGCACATACTCGACGCATTATCTCACATGTGAACTATCATGCAGAGTGCATGCACATTCAACCTAAGGACTCGGCTAAACCAGTTTCTTTCATTTGCATGAGGAAAGATACTCGGTTGCACAAACCAAGTCAAGATTATTCCAAGAGCGTGCAAACTAACAAGGGCGCATATGTGACACGAGCTCCTTATTCAATTTGTCAGAGAGCTGACTTTCTCTATATATTATTGTAACTTGCATTCAGACATTTTTTTTAGCAAATAGTCAAACGAGTACCATATAAATAAGGGTCTGTCTATATAGAATGCATGGACGTTGGAGACATCGAAAGCAAAACGCATTCATGAAATAAACTGATCCCAAATGCAGCTCCTACACGGAGGATACACGCGATGATCTACAAATTAAACTGGAAGGATCGATACGCGCCTCTTTGATCAGTGCCGGTCGATGAAGTTCTTGACGGTATGGACGAGCTCCCTCGTCCGCTCCGCCGTGAGGGGGTCGGACTCCACCGCGAAGAAGTTGAGGTAGAAGATGTGCGCGACCGCCCCTCGACTCACCACCGTCTTCACCGCCTTTCTGGCGCGCACCATGGCCTCGCCGTACTCCACCTGCGGGTCATGGAGCAGGTCCTGCTCCGCGACCATCAGCAGCATCGGCGGCATCTTCAGGTGCGCCACGGCCTCCGCTGCCAGCAGCGGCGAGGTGTACGGGCTGTCCTTGGTCGCCCCCAATGGCAGCCCGAGGGCCAGGAACTTGTCCACTAACTCCTCCGTCAGGAACAAGCTCGGCGGGTTCTCGAGCTCTGACCGGCTCTTCTGCTCCCTGGCGAAGCCCGGGTTGAGCATCACCCCGCCCGCGATCCTCACCGGGTCGAGTACCTTCGCGCAGTCACCGCCGGCGCTCGCCGCCACGAGGTGCACGAGGTTGCCGCCGGAGCTGTCGCCGATGAGGAACACTCGCGAGAAGTCGGCGGCGTTGCGGAGACGTGCCACCGCCGGATAAGACTGTTCGTTGTCCGTGCTCCAGGCGACGTCACGGAGCCAGAGGAGCGCGGCGTGACCCGCGTCGATGGCGGCAGGGAGGCGGTGCTCGGGCGCGAGGGGGAGGAAGACGGAGACAATGCCCGCGACTTCGAGCTTCGCGGCGAGAGGGGCGTAGAAGTTGTGGTAGAGCGCCCACGAGGGTCGGGAGACGCAGAAGCCGCCGCCGTGGAAGTGGAGGAGGACAGGGCGGCGGTGCTGGGACGGAGCAGCCGGCTCCCGGAGGTAGAGGCGGACGTCGACGCCGCGGTCGGTGGTGATGTCGTGGACGGTCACGCCGGCGCGTGGCTCGGCGTACGGCGGGACGGTGGCAGTGAAGGGTTCGGCTCCTGGTGGGGTCAGACGTTCGATGGTGCCGTCGGAGTAGAGGCGCAGCCAGCCGGTGACCTCCTCGACCAGCGTCCTGTTAGGGTTAGTCTCCGCGTTGGTCGTGGCGGCCATGTGAGCCATTGTTGCGACTGCAGTAGTGAAGGCTAATAAACCCCAGCTTGCTTGGAAGCCCATTTGAGCTATTATTCGTTGGTACCAGTTTCGTGGAAGGATGGTCTTTTATAGCGTGCTGTGCAGTGCAGGCGCAGCTAGGAGATGTCATGTCACTTTCTGTGATTTTTTTTTCGGATGAATTTTTTTTTTGTAATAAGAGCATCTATGATATTCTATATTACTTGTTATTAATGTAACACCTCAGTGCAATATGAGTCTGGAATGCTACTAAAATAACAAGGTAACAAATACAAATCTAAGACACTATAATAAATTTCGGTAGAACATCTTTTGTATAACTAAGTTTACCGGAAATTCGAACAGATGCATATAAAATTATCACTATTTCAACATTCAAAGTTCATCGAAGCATTCATAAATAATCCCCAGCTTGCTTGGAAGCCCCATTCGAGCTATTATTAGTAGGTGCATGTTTCGTGGAAGGATGGTCTTTTGTAGGGTGCTGTGCAGTGCAGGCGCGGCTAGGAGATGTCATGTCACTTTCTGTGATTCTTTTCCGATGAATTTTATGCGACAAGAGCATCTACAGTATTGCATATTACTTGTTATTAAAGAAGGGACACGTAAGCATTTAGATGATGTGGAAGAGAGATAATGAGAAGAGAAGGTGAACTTATTTCTAGATGAAAGTATAAGTAATTAAATTATTGATACAAAGACACAAGAAACAACAAAATAGCTATTAAAGCTTGTTTGTTATCTAAACAATTGTTTTGTGGGTAGCAATTAAAATAAGAATTAAAGTTTTTGATACAAACTTAAGAAACAATCCATTGAATAACTTGTTTCTTTTTATTACATTGAGTATGTACTCTCTCTCTCCTCTTAATAACGAACTAAGAAATAAATTATTATAGATGCTCTAAATTCCTATGGAGTAGGACACCAGGACTTCGTTCCAATTAAGTTCTAACGGAGTGTCTGGTTTTCTACTGAAGTTTTGAATTTTTAGAGTAGTGTACAGCAAGTGTACTTGAAATACCACTTCTCCCTCATGAATGCTAGATTATAGTACACGATTAGAAGTGCAACTGTAATTGCAAAAAACAAGGGAGAAGCTCAGAAGCAATTTTTATTATTTAACTCAAATCTAATTCATTTAGTCACGTCAGCATTTGTGGCGTGGCAAACAACACTACCATGACATGGAATAACACTAGTCCCAAGCCACGAAATAGCCCTTTAATACCACACCACTGTTAGTGCCATACCACGGGTGTTAGCGTGGACAAAAATGTCATATTTGAAAATAAGTTAGTCGATAAGCTATTATTAATAATAAATAAATAAATAATAGGGTTAAATAAAAAAATAATCGAAGTTCAACCATATCGCTAAGCTAGCTGCTGCGTGCTAGCTTGCGTATAATATCTGTGACGACCCGCGCGCAGTTTCATTACCTTAGATGAAAGTGCTAGTCTGTCACACTATCTCAAATGCATGTTCATTTTTTTGTAAGGGAATAATAGACAGGTTGAGTAGCACATAAGAAATCCCTTTGCCCTTTTCTTTTTAGACTCAAGATACCCTACATTAATATATAGTTCATTTGTTCAGCACTTGAAGTACCTATAAGATAGCAAGAAAATGTTGGTCTTTTCAATGTACTGCTGAGAATGAGATTACGTGATGCAAACTGCGGGAACAAAACATTTTAGTTAAACTATATTGTTATGTGATGCAAACTCGTATCTCACCAGAGAGATATGATTTGACTAATTAGCAGAACATGCAGCATGCATGTTGAAGTAGTATCATCGATTAAAGTCAGCAGAATCTTTTTTTTTTAACGGAATGATGCATGCATCCAAGTATCCAACTTTAGCGAACAAAAGCTTACTCGGCTAGTTATGTACCATTTGGTGCCTAAAGTCAACTTGCAAAACAAACTCGCGCAGAATTAGTTTATGGATTTTTTTTGTGTTCCCGCATCTTTCTCATTAATACTTAGGTATGTATACCGTACTCATACAGGTGAATTCTTCAAAGAATCCTATAGGATGATTCCCTTTGACATATATGTCATTGAATTCATTAAGAGTTATTGCTCAATCTACCATACAAATGGAGTACTATAGCCAATGGGTCCCTTAAGTGTACTCTCTATTTCCATACAGCTTTGTTATCCTAGAGTCTAGTTCACAAGATCTCTGATTTTCTAGGAGAAGTATCAACCGTTAGAAATCACTATAAGGGTATGAGTCCCATTTCCTTGGATGCTACATGGAGACTTTGCGAGCCATTCCTTTAGTGAAAGGATCATCTAAATTCCTTTCATACTGAATGTATTCTACAGTGATTACAACCGTATCTCTAGCATGCCGAACCGGCTTAAGTCATCTCTTTATATGTATTGAAGACTTCAAATTATCTTTCCTACTATTTAGCTTAACCAGAACGGTTTAGTTATCACAGTAGGTCAAAATAGCTGGAATTGGTTTTTCTAGCGTAGGTAAGTCAGAAAGAAGCTCCTTGAGCCATTCTTCCTCTACAATAGCTGAGTCTAGTGCTACTAACTCAGCTTCATGGTGGACCGTGTAAGCATAGTCTGTTTAGAAGACTTCTATGAAACATGACCACCTGCTAGAGTGAAAACATAACCATTCGTATCCTTCGTATCATTCGAGTCACTAATGTAGTTAGAATCACTAAATCTTTTGAAGACAACCGGATGGTCAGAAAACTGTGTTCCCAAATTTATAGTCCCTTTTAGATACCTAAGTACTCTTTCTAGTGTTGTCCAATGATTATCTCCCGGATTGGCCATATACCGGCTCAATCTTCTTATAGCATATGAGTTGACTGGTCTCGTTACACAAGCAAGGTATATTATGGACCCAATTATTTAAGAATATTTAAGATTGTATTTTCTATGTCTAGTGTTTTTATGTAGCTTAACATTTGGATCAGTGGGTGTGGCTACTCATTTATAGTCCATGAACCCAAATCGGATTGGGACTTTGTCTAAATAATGAGATTGAGATAGAGTAATCTCATTCTCACCCATTATAAGCTTGATATTTAAGATAACATCAGTTTCACCCAGGTCATTCATACGAAAGTTGTGGCGCCCGTGTCATTACCCTCGAGGTAATTACACTTAGGCATACTGGATTACAACCAGATGTCTGTGAGGACACTGCTATGACGAATAGTAAGCCTTACCAAAGTCTATGCAGCAGTATAATAAGATAGAAAATATACTCTTTATTACAGTAGTAGCCACGCAAAGCTATGGTCTTTATTACAAGTGGTATTTTACAACTTCAAAATAGGACTAAGTCCCCTCGCTTGCCCTCCTTACTCCATTGGTCTTCTACACGTTCCACGTGTCTAATATGGCGTCCATCTCGCCCTGGTCTTCGTAGTCAGTGCCCTCACCTCCTGCGGTCGCATCGGTACCTGCATGTCCTTCGTCCCACTCGGGATAGTTCCCGCTGGACTAGAACCTAACAAAGGATAATAATAGCAAGTTTGAGTACTATTATACTCAGCAAGTATTAATAGCAAAAGATGCATTGGATGACACATCTCTATTCGTTATTACATTTTATGGATCATCTCTTTTTTGAAAATAAACAACTCGTTAAAATTTTTAACTCACAGATTTTAATATTGAAAAGACTACTAGTCACTCGGCGAGAAGATAGACCCCTGACGGTTCCCGTAGACTCTAATTAATCCAGGAGACATGCATGAATTCATAATTTTATTTAGCACTGCGCAAGCTTGTAACCCATAGCTACTCTGAACTCTAAATGAGTTACGCCCCCAACATTTCCTTTGATGCGGGTTCGAGTTCAGATTACAGAACATTTTTCAAGTTATGTGATTAGGTCTCCACCTGTTACTTTCCGTTAGTGCTAACTTCGTCACGGTGCTGATCTCGTCATCCACCGAGTTTCAGTAATGTTGGTTGGGCCGATCCTGCCTTCACCCAACACTCCACTTAGCGATATAGCGCCTCTTCATCCTACATAATTACTTACCTGATGTGGACGGTAATCATGTAATAAGGTAGCATTTTCCGCCCGTCGAAACAGGAAAATGGTTGGCACTGAATTTACAGCCTCTGATCCGATTGAGAGTTTTGTTGGTCCTTATATTTTAACCATATATAAAGGGTCTCACCTCTTACCTCATCATCATCATCATCATCTTTTCTCATCTCTTTTTCCTACCCTGGACCCCTTTACAAGCCATAATATTAACTCTATCCTCATTCATTATCTCTTTTATCTTTTTTTTATTAATCTGATTTGATTTTTGAGACATAGTTTTCATGCACATATGTATTATAATACAACAAAGTACAATTTACATTTAATATAACTATATTGGTGATCAAAAGGTAAGCTTGCTTTCGAAATTGTAGAAAAGATCGTCGTCGACGAAATCGGTATCAGATACTCCGGTTTGCGTTGGATCGTCTACTATAATTATACGACGACGCGAATAATAAATAAATAAATACCTAGTTGCTTTAGGGCGATATTATGCGTATATAAATTAGTGGATTTCATTTGTTAGCATATTTATTTTAATAACATCTTTTGGAAACCCCGTTAAGTTAGCACTCCCCAACTGCGGTAGTTCTACGGCCTATTGGCTCTAGAATCGTGGTTGCCTTAAACTCGCTTTAGCGCACTAAAAATAAAATACTACTCGTACTCGTATTTTACTAGGTCTATTAAATCTTATTCGCGCAAATACGCCTAATTGATTGTACTTAAGTACGTACGCGTTCAATTATGTTTCTAAATAGACTAGGGTTATTTATTTTAATTATTCTACCGTGATTAAATTATTTTTAATGCATTAAATTAATTGTCTAATTTATTGGGTTCTATGGGTGATTAATTTATTTATAAAGAGTCTAATTACTTTTACACTTTTTCTATTTTTATTTTTCTACCGGTCTCGCTACTGTTATTTATCTGTACGGGGTTTATAAATCCATTTTTATAGCGATTTGACCGAAACTCGCAAGTAATGGATTAAATTAATTATATAACCTAGTAGTGATTTTATTAGATTTATTTTACCTTTTTTTTCCTGCTTTTATTTTTTTATTGGTCGATCTAGTGTTAAATATTCTAACATGGGTTTAAAAATCTATACTTCTGACGATTTGTCCAAAACTTGCAGGTATGCTATGCACACATTCTCTCTTTTTACTTGTATTTTTATAAATTTTTTATTTTCCTTTGCCTTTCTTTTATTTCCTTTAATTTTCTCTCTCCACATTATGGCTTCAGCCGAACGCAGCCAGGCCTCCTGGCTTCATCTCTTCTTCCCCATTCCATTTCTTCTCTCTCCCCATGGCTCCTCTTTCTGGAGCTTTGCTTTGGGTGAAATGGAGCCCCGCCTCCCTCCGGCCTTTCCCTCTCCCCGGGCGTCGCCTCCTTCCCCCAGTATTGCCACCGCCGCTGCTGGGTTTGTCCCTGCGCCAGCGCACCTCCAGCTCCCTCCTTGGTCTTAAAGCTTGAGCTTGGTTTATTCACCGAGGTTTTAATGTTTGCTTGTTTCTTTTTCTTGTTGTTCATTGCTTTTAAGTTCATGCATGGTGATGGATCTGGAGTGATGTTGTTGAGGAATGAAACTCTCCTTGCTCTCTCTACTTCCCCATATCAGTTATTTCAGTTTAAGAGCTTATTCTGTTAGATTAATCTTGTTTTTTGTAGTTTTAGTTTCTAAGTTTAGATGAGTTGAGTCTGTTTCTGTTTGTGAGTCCGCTTCCGTATCCAAGTAGAAGAATAGAGTTCGAGACGGCCTGAGATATTGTGGGCGTGCGTGTGTATATAAGCATCATGTAACCCATAGAGAATACATGAGAAACCGAAGAGCAATAGAGCAAGAGAAATTCAGAAAAACTGCTGTTGATTCGGCGACATAAATTTTTTTCATGTTCTTGCGTGTGTTCTTCTTCGGTTTAGACCAACAGTTGGTATCGAGGCGCTCGATGTCCTTGGTGGTACCTGAAGATTATGGGCGACAAGGCGAAGGCACGTGATGGATCGTTCTCCCTCCTATATCCTATCCTGACGATCGATAATTACCCGATGTGGGCAATGAAGATGAAGGCCTATATACGCGCCTAGGGAGCTTGGGATCCAGTCGATCGGAAGGCGAAGGATAAGGAGGTGGACGACAAGGTCGACCAGACGGCTTTGGCAATCATCTACCAGGCGGTGCCAGACTCCATATTGCGGCAACTCATCGGCAAGGAGATGGCATGTGAGGCGTGGGTGACGCTTCAGAAGATGGATGAGGGGGTTGACCGCGTAAAGGAGGTGCGGCTACAGAATTGGCACACCGAGTTCGAGAATCTCTAGAGGGGAGAAACCTAGTCGGTTGACGAGTTCGCCGGCAAGCTAACTTCACTGTATAATCAGATTGTCTCTCTCAGCGACAAGATGGAGGAATCTGTGGCAGTGAAGAAATACCTACGCGTGCTACCAAAAAAGTTCATACCTATCGTCACCACGCTCATGTACTCCTCAGATCTGGAGACAAAGAAGATTGAGGAGATCACCGTTTCCCTCAAGGTGCATGAGGAACTACTGAGGGGGTATCAGTCCCGTAATGAGCAAAGATATCAGTCCCATAACGAGCAGGTGTTGTTGGTAAAGGGAGACACAAGAAGCAGTGGCAGACAGTTTTATAAGGAATCGTCGGAGAAGGACGACTGTGGCTCATCAAGAAGGCGCGAGCACAAGTGCGGACGCGGGCATAAGCAAGCGGCAGAGGAGAACGTGGAGATTGGGCTAGTCAAGACGATGGTGACAGATCACGTGATAAGTTACATATCAATTGTTTTAAATGTGATAAATACGGTCACTACGCATCAGAGTGCCGCAGTCACATAAAGTACTTCAACTGTGATAAGTATGGACACTACGCCTCGGATTGCCGAAACAAGAAGAAGGAGGAGGTAAACCTTACCCGAGCTAGTGAAGACGACGAGCCGACCTTGCTTTTCTCCTTAGGTGTCAACGAGACGCCGGTTGTGGTGATGTTGAACGAGGAGAACGTAGTTTCTAAACTACGCACAAAGGGAGGCAACCATGATCATACTAATGAGTGGTACTTGGAAAATAGAGCAAGCAATCACATGACGGGCGATCGCTCCATGTTCCATGAGCTCGACGAGAAGATTTCAGGAAAAATCAAGTTTGGCGACGGCTCCACGGTATAAATAAGAGGCAAAGGATCAATGCTATTGCAATGCAAGAACGACGATCAGAGGATGCTGACTAAAATCTATTATATACCAAGTCTGTGTAACAACATACTCAGTCTCGGGTAGTTGGCGGAACGGGGGTGCAGGGTGGTGCTGCAGGATGAGTTCTTGCATGTCTATGACAAGAACAAAGATCTGTTGATGAAGGTGAAAAGATCTCTGAACCGGTTTTATAAAATTTCCTGAAAGCTTGTAAACCGGTTTGTGTAAAGGATAGTCTGGAAGAGATAGAGTGGAGCTGGGGAGTAGAGCCAGGACAGGAGGTCTCAGGCGTTGATGATATCACCGGCCAAGGACATGGCGGGACCTAGGGATGACACGCAGTTGGCGCAGGAAGCGCAGCAGGCGGAGCCTTGTGAGGTCCAGACGGCGCGCAACAAGGTGCGCATGGCGCTGCAGGAGGCGCTGAGTCCAACGCGTATGAAGGGCGCAACATACACTATGTTGACGTGGGAGGGAGAGGCGTTGTAGCCTCAGCTGAGATGTACACGGGAAAGCGGGCAGATTTGGTCCAAGAGAGAGGAGCGAGAGGCTCAAGTAATGGCGAACCCCAGGTGGTCGTGGGAGCAGGTGCTCCAGGTGAGGTGGTCGTGGGAGCAGGTGCTCTAGCCCAGGCGAGCGTGCAAGGAAGGACGAGTTTAGTCCAGGTGAGAGACACGACAAGCGTTGGCTTGTGCATGGCTCAGGATGGAGTAAGTGTTGGAAATATACCCTAGAGGCAATCATAGAGATGATGATATTTTATTATGTTCATGATTTTGATAATATGTTATCGTGTTCCTTGAATGAATCATTTGTTATAGATCAATAAGTATGTGACTTATTGGTGGAACTCTTTAACTTATATGATGTCATTCTAAATGTATCCCTGGTCGGAACACCTGTGACTGTGTGACTAGCACATGTATTGATTGATGACCAGGTTTCACCGGTCATAGATATGGAGATATCGAATCAATAATGTGAACACATGTTAGAGAACAAGGTGTATGTATATGTCATCCGTTTTAACGGTTCTTCGTTGTTGCAGAATTAATGTTATAAAACAGCTGCGGTCATAAAAGCTCATTATATTATTAGCCCAAGAATAATCATATGTGTTAATGAGCCAAACAAAATTTCTTACACAACAATTATTGCAACTAGTTTTGCAAATGTAAGTGAAACATTTATGCAATTCAAATCTCTGAAGTTGTAAACTTGCAGTGGTAGCACATATGGGCAAATCTACAACCTTTGGAATCAAACAAAGTTCATCCATATAATCAGATTTCAATTGAGCGTTAGCAAGTTCATCTAACAAGGGTGAAAAGATTTGAAAGTTCTTTCATACTTCAACATCATTATTCAGATTGCCAATATTAGATGGTGAAATAAGAGATGAACAAATAGGCATTGAATGAGCACTAAATTTTATTTTCCTCTCATATTGAACAACATTCAGTACACAAGAATTGTTGTCCAAAATAGCAAGCTTCAGTTCATCCATGTGATCACAAGTTATGCATATTCGATATACCAAAAATTAATTGTCTACACCATAATCTCCAATTAATTTAAAATAATAGGTGTAAGTGCTAGAAAGGGAATTTAGAGATTAAATTTTAGAAACTTTCTCCATTGCACATCCCAAGCTAACGGGCGCATTAAGCATGATATAACACAATAGTTCAGCAGGGGATATTCTATCAAAAACTTTCTTATGAGTAATTAATTCGACATGTGCAAAATTATGAGAATTCAGATCAACACATGGTTCATTCAAGTCAATACAAGGAATATCAAAAGATTGCACTACAGCAGGTATATACTCACAAGGTTGCTCTATGTCTTGCTATAGCACCAAATCATTACATTTGTCATTATCATCCTCATTAGATACTATAGGTACCTCAAACTTCTCCTCTAATCACATAAGATGCGTCAGATCATCCTTCATCTCTTCAAGTGTCTCGGCAGTATTTGTAGATGGAGTAGGAGCCAAAATAATGTCAGCATTTTCAGTTACCTTAGGTTGCACCTCGCTTGTGACCGTGGGTGGTGGAGGTACAAAATGATGTTGCAATTTCTTCTTCGTTTGCTCTCATGTTTACATGTAGTGGTACTCGAGATTCGATCACCAATGTTGAACATCACCGATTAGTGTCGTCCTTACCATGCTCATCTTCTCATAAGGATCAAGGTCCTGTCTTTCGAAGTAGCTATCCAACATAGTAATCCACGGGAAGTAGTCCAACGATGTACTCTCAGCAGTGACTGGCAAGATGTATATTGGTGGTTGTTTTCCTTTGAATTCAAATATACATGCGATGTCATCGTAATCTACCAACTTCAACCAACCTATCATTGTTAGTAGAAAATAAGGAAACAAATCATAAGTATATGTCCCTATCAACTACTAGATTCTGGAAGCTCAAGAGTCACTCACATTCAAGCTCATACCAAGTTCTTATCAATTCTTACCAAGCAAACAAGTGGTGATCGGCAACTAGTGCGGTGTCAACAATCTCAGAAGATTGACAAAGCGATTGCAAGCAACTGGTACCTGTGCAATGGTAGAGGTGGAGCTAAGATAGGCTTCAATATAGTAGCAAGGAATAGCAACAATCAAATCGGTAAATGCAAGTTGAAAAATTGCTCAAAGTACTAGTCAATGTTGCTGATCCTAGCATAGAAAAAGCTAGCTAATCAAAGCTTACTAAGAGAATTGTATGAATACACACGCAAAGATCAAGATGACTTGATGTAAGCAAAGGAAATTCTCACACCAAGTGCTAGGAAAGACGCTAGCCAACTACTCTAACTTATTTGTAGGGGCACAAGATTGTTTACACGATGTAGAGCACAAAATCAGAATAACGTGCAATGTAAACAACCCTCTAGTTGAAGCAGTGAACAACAGCTAGTCTCAAAAGATGAAAAAGCAAAATTTTATATGGATTATATATGCTTGTTTGAAAGGTTTCGACGAGATCTGCAACTTTGCAGTTGAGGCGATCCCCAAATTCCAAAGGGAAGACTAAAAGAAAAGGCAAAAACAGAAACCAAAAACTTGCAACGCGAATTTGGGGCCGAAGATGGCCGATTATGGGGCCCCTAGAGGACAAAAAGTGGCTTAGCTAGAAAGGATGCAACTCGTCGTTAGCTTTCCAACGAGCACAAGAACGTATAAAACGGACACCGTATGCAAAAGTTATGGCTGTTTTACTGAAGATGTCTCAGAAACGGAATCGTACTCGGACTTGAAACCAATTCGGGTTCAAATTTGAAACTGCTGTAAATTTCAAACCCTTGGGCCAAACTTGCTGAATTTTTTTGTGCAATCTTGTGACTATATGTAGAAGTACTCCACAATTTCTACTAGTTTTGGCGAAAATTTGATGCGCTTTTCAATTTTTGGGAAGGTGGACACTCTTTTTTTCCTTTCTCCTTTTCTCTCTCTTTTTTCTCTCTTTTGCTTTGTTTTTTCCTCTTGAACAACCGAAATCAACTAATTAGAGTTTCCCCTTTTGATTCTTGCTCCTTTCCGAAACTTCAAAATGGCGGTTGATATTAGAGTATGCCACGGCAAAGTAAACGTTTGTCACGGCAAAGAAAATGGTTGTCGCGGCAGAAGTGGCAGCGGTGGCTTGGTGCGTGGTTGTCGCGGTGGCAAGAGGGAGTGACGGCAGCAATCACTGACTACCACAGCAGGGAATAACAACAGAAGTAGGAAGGCTTGGGCTGCGATGGCAAGAAAGATCAAGCGGCGGCAGGAGTTTCGGCTGCCACGGTAGAGATTGGCAACAGCGGCGGCTGGCCACGTTGGTGGCTACCATGGCAGATATTTTGGCTACCAAGGCAGTGATTGGCAGCATATATGGTAGCCGCGGTAGGAGATATGTTATGTTTGCCACGACAGTGGAACGAAAGCGATGGGAGGTGCAGCGGTTGCTGCGGCAGCGAGAGGAATTAGCAGCAGAGCAATATGCATACCGCGGCAGTGGCAGTAGGATGTTTTTGGTGCCACGGTAGAGAAGCGAGCCACGGCAACAAGAGGCAGCAGTGGCAGGCCGTTTTTAGTGGCGTGGTACGGAGCGATAGTGGCGGCAAGATGCGTGCCATTTTTGGGTGCGACGGCAAGGATTGGTAGAGATGGGTAGCTGCAGTAGTGATTGTGTTTGCTTGGCAGTGATGGCAGGAGTTTTGTTTGCCACAGCAGCGATGATAGAATGTTTTAGGTACCGCGGCAGGAAGCGGCAGGAGGTGGTGGTTGCCGCGGCAGGGGGTGCCAGCAGTGGAAGAGATTGTTGCTGCCGTGGCAGCGATGGCAGGGGTTTTTTATTACCGTGGTAGTGATGACAGGCGGTTTTTATTGCCACGACAGCGAGCGGTAGGAGATTATTTGACGTGAAGTCAGACACAATGATGAAGCTACGCAAAGGAACACAAAGATTAAAATGCAAACTAGACGATGATAAACTAGACAATAACTAGAACTAGAAATCAGATACTAGACACGACAATGTAACCAATAATTCAACAAGCAAAAATTACCGAAAAGAAAAATTGCAAAGCAAAGTGGGGCTCGGACAGGGATAAACTAACCCTAATATTTTTTTCGTGGCTTTGTGGACTGTAGGGAAAAAAATTCTCAACGATAATTGTAGCTCTGATACCACCTGATGCGACAATGGGTGTCCCGATCTTTCAGTGAGAATGATAACTCGATTTTGGTGGAGGCGTCTCTCACGATTCAACTACCAATCGTACACGACCAATATACCCAACAATGGCTGAACAAACTCCGAGATCATTATCGACCTTGCTAGAAGCACGATCAACCTGACCACGAAGGTCTATTCCTGCATGCAATCGAAGAACAAGCAAGAACAAAATAATAAGCAATCTAAAACTGCAAATGGTACTGTTTACATGAATAGTATGGCTCCCTTGGGTAGCCTGCCAGCGTATGGGCTAATTCCGGTATGATTATAAGGCCCAAATAGGTGACAACACCTTCTTTTGATGATTATGATGTGCATAGATAGAATTTAGAGGTGAGGCTGGATCCATTGGAAAGAGGATGAGATAAGCTTTCAATCAAGTACTCACAAACCTCAAACGGAGTCTGTATGTGAAAGTTATGCTCGTTTGAAGTCGAGACTGTCTCCGGAGGCCGTATTGGACTCCAGAAGATGTCCAACTTGATCTCTTGCTTAGCTTGTACAAAAAGTGACATGGTGCTGCACAAATATACATTTTCATCATTAGGTAGCATCATATAGTTCATGTAATATAAATGCACTCTTAAAAATGAGCTCACCTGATAATTTAAGTGAATCGTACGAGCTCTTGTAATTCGAATAGCAAGCATAACAAATATGATTGTGTACATACAAATATGATTGTGTACATAGGGGTAATGTCCTCATCGCCTTACAACAAGCATAACAAGATAAAATCCTTAAGGCTGGATGTTCACACAACTTGGGACCTTGCGATCAAGAACACCAGGAACCATGCGTCCGAGAACAATGATTAGCAACAATACTTATAAATAAACCATTACTATAGTATAGTAAAAAATTATCAAGAAGGTAATTCAATGATCACTAAACAAACTCTAGATAAAAGCACCAAGTCTCTAGGTTTAATTGATAGCAATGAAATAATGATAACTTTGTGATTGATAGCAATTTATGCGTATGTGTTACTCCCGTCCCATGCATGTCGCATTCAATGATCACCTAAAAACAATAGAATAAGGACGAGTCCAAGACTCAGCAAGTACATAATAGAACAGTAAACACACATCTTGTCAATCATGATGATTATTATCCTCATCATTCATGTATTCAATTAACATAATCATTTATTCATTAATGCAATGCATCTCTACTCCACATGCTCATTTGCACATCTCATAGCTTATACTGGCAACCTTTCATTGGCCCGTCCTACAAGGAACCAGGGATCTCTCCACTCATGTGGAGTTTTACCACCATGGTTGATATCACATGCCCATCTGAGGTGGGTCTCTCTTTCAAGACATGATTGTGCACATGATGTAAGAATGCAATTTGTTTCATTATTCATAAACATGATCCACTATTATCATATTATCATTATTACCAAGTTATCATCATTGTCATATCATCATCATCATCATCATACCATCATTATGTTATTGTAATAATCATGAATAAAGCATAAAAACATCATGGCAAATTAACTGTAAAGATAAGTGGCAAACAATCCGATGTCTACTTCTCTACCATGCACTTGCCTTTTAGCCACAGAAACTAGAATAATGCAAAGGCGACACTGAACTCGAAGTAACACTCCCTGAACAAAGCCAATACTCACCTTAAAACATGCAACACCAGTACAATAATATAAAGCAAAGCAACATCGCTCCTACACGCAAACCCGACATACTTAATCCCTCTTCACCAGACAATCTACCCGCTATCCCGGTGATCAAATAGTCATAACTTCTAATTATGTAGTCCAAACATACCAAATCACATATTTTCTAGAATCTACACAAAGTTTTCTACACTTTCCTAGCTACGAAATTCCTTGATTAAGTTGTCTAAACCCTCATTTTTAATCTTGAATGTCAAACTAAAACATTACTTAATAGCAGGCTTAAAAATTTTATATGTATTTTTCCACCACATAACATGTAGCAAACCTTATCAATTCTGGAAAATACGAAAAATTACCTAACTTTTCATAGTTATGACCATAATTTAATATGAACATTTACTAAAGCTAATGAAGAAAACCATATGACTTCTATCAACGGTCATGGAATTCTGGACAACAACGCTACCGAGGAAGATATATTGAATAAGGGGTGGAATATATGTATTGTCCATTCATTGACTGTGAGAATCTGAAGATGTTTAAGAACCGAGCACAGATCAAAGCACATTTGATTCGAAGGGGTTTCAAAAAGGGTTATACACGTTGGACTAGTCACGGTGAAGAGCAGATTATACAGAAAGGTAGTAATAATGACATCGCTGACGAAGTCAACGATATGCCGCCGGATGATGTCAATTGTAGTTCCGATTTGGATAGGCTACACGATGACAATATGGATCAGATGCGTCGCGATGCAGAAGGGGACAATGATGAGAGGGAGTACGTTAAATTCCAAGGCTTGATGGAGGACTTGGAGAAACCTTTGTTCCCGGGCTGCAAGCCAGAATACACAAGGTTGTCATCCGTGCATAAACTGCTGAAAATGAAGGCAAGCAACGGTTGGCCCGACAAAAGTTTCACGGTGCTGTTTGGTCTCTTAGCAGACATGGTTCCGGAGGGAAACGAGTTGCCCAAAACCACCTACAAAGCCAAGAAGGTTCTTTGTCCATTGGGAATGGAAGTAGAAAGAGTACATGCATGTCCGAACAACTGTATCCTCTACCGTAACGAGTATGCAAACATGCATGTATGCCTGGTGTGCAATGCATCCCGATACAAGCATAAGAATCAATCAGATGACGACGAGGGAATTGAGGTGAAGAATGGACTTCCTGCTAAGGTAGCACCTGTAATTCCCTGTTTGAAGCAGTTTTTTGAGAACCCAAAGGATGCAAAATTATTGCATTGGCACTCGGAGGACCGTAAGAATGATTGAAAGCTAATACACCCTACTAATTCCGCCTAGTGGAGAAACATCAATAGGGGGTTTGTAGACTTCGGTGCGGAACCGAGGAATATAAGGTTTGGATTGAGTATAGATGGAATGAATTCTTTCGGTAACATGAGCAACCGACATAGCACTTGGCCTGTGACTCTCTATATCTACAACCTTCCTCCTTGGTTGTGTATGAAGCTAAAGTACATTTTGAATCGATACTTATCCAAGGGCTGAAGCAACCTGGGAATGATATTAATGTGTACCTAGCACCATTGATGGAAGATCTAAAAATACTTTAGATTGAAGGGGTACAGGTATGGAGTGCGTACAAATGAGAGAACTTCACTTTACGCTCTTTGTTGGTCTGCACTATAAATGATTATCCTGCTCTTGCTAACCTATCGGGCCAGAGTACAAAAGGGGTCAAAGCCTGTACTCACTGCTTAGAAGATACCGAGAGTGTGTGGCTGAAGCACTCGCGTAAAACCGTGTACATACATCACCGTAGGTTCCTTCGGAGGACTCACCAATACCGTAGGATGAAGAAACAATTCGACGGAGAGAAGGAGGATAGTTCAGCACCAAGGCATTTAAGCGGAAAAGAGGTCTATGATATGGGCAAGGATTTAGATGTTGTGCTCAGAAAGGGATGTAAATCGAGGACCCATGAGAAGAACATCTGGAAGAAGAGATCAATATTTTGGGACTTGCCTTATTAGGAGCAGCTAGAAGTTCGCCACTGCATCGACGTCATGCACGTTGAGAAGAATGTATGTGACAGCTTGATTAGTCTCTTACTGAAAATTCGTGACAAAACAAAGGATGGTGTTAATGCACAGCTTGACTTGGTTGATATGGGCATCAGACTGGAGTTAGCACCGACAAAGAACGATAAAGGATGAATGTACCTTCTCCCTGCTTGTTACACCTTGCTACACTCTGTCCAGGGCCGAGAGAACTGAATTGTGCCAGTACTTGCATGGTGTGAAAGTTCCATCCGGTTACTCCGCAACCCTGAATAAACTTGTTTCGATAGAATATTTAAAGTTAATTAGCATGAAGTCTCATGATTGTCATGTGCTAATGACACAAATGCTCCCTGTTGCAATTAGATGTATTTTGCCGATCAAGGCCGGAGAGACAATCATGAGGATATGTTATTTCTTTAACACAATTGCTCAGAAGGTCATCGATCCCAAATGACTAAATGCTCTACAGGACGAGGTGGTGACGACTGTATGTGATCTTGAGATGTATTTCCCTCCGTCGTTTTTTTAATATCATAGTCCATCCCATTGTTCACATTGTGAGGGAGATAAAGATATGCAGGCCCGTGTTCCTACGTAGCATGTACCCATTCGAGACGTTCATGGGAATTCTCAAGTCCTATGTACGAAATCGATCTCAGCTGGAGGGCAGCATCGTTGAAGGTAATGCAACCAAAGAGGTCATTGAGTTCTACGTTGATTACATGGCTCAGGTCGAACCGATAGGTGTGCCTCGATCTCACCATGAGGGGAGGCTCGAGGGCATCGGGACCATCAAAAGGAAAGCAATCACTCTAGATATGGATGCATATGCTCAATCCCATTTCACGGTGTTGAAACACATGACTGGAGTGTCCCCGTATATCGACCAGTACAAGGACGTTCTTCGGCAACAGAATCCGGAGTGGTTGGATGTTTGGATCACGAGATAACACAACAGTTTGTTCAACCAATAGTTGAAGGAGTGGCTCGCTAGGAGCTCGTCAAGTGATATGCTGACATAGTTGGCAAAAGGGCCAACATTTACAATTGTGATATGGCAAGGATATGACATAAATGGATACACATTCGATACGCAGGCTCAGGATATAATTAGCACTAACCAAAACAGTGATGTCTGAGTAGATGTATTCAGCACTAATGGGCTGAGGAGCTCCTACTATGGGCTCATAGAGGAGATTTGGGAGCTCGACTATGTGTTTTTCAAGATCCCCTTGTTTCGGTGTCGTTGGGTTCATCTCCCACAGTTGAACATCGACAAGTATGGTGTCACTACTGTGGACCTCGAACGTGTCGGATACAAAGATGAACCATTCGTACTCGCTAACCAAGTTGTTCAAGTCTTCTATGTAACCGACTAGGCAAATAAGAAGCACCACGTAGTTCTTTATGAAAAAATGAGGATTGTTGGAGTTGAGAATGTAGTGGACAAAAAAGAATACAATCAATTTGATGAGTCGCCACCATTCGGAAATGATATAAGGGTTGAGGAAGAATAACGTGATGAAACTAGCTACATACGCATCGATCATCATGAATGGGTAATTTTTAAAGATTGAACAATGTGTGTATATGTTCTGAATGGTTAATTTTAGTTCATTGAGTTAATTCATTTGTAATGTGAAATGGATGTGCTTGTTTATGAAATGAATGTGAATTTGAAGTATACATGTACTTGTTGTGTTTCTGCTTGTTTCAGTGGGCATGGCTACTATTTCCTAAGGTTAGCCAATAAACAGAACTAGATTTACCAATACAAAAGAATATCACAGACAGTTTCATCTACAAATCGTCTGTGATAATCTATCATAGAAGATTTCATCTTAAAACCTTTTGTGATAAATAATCTATCACGGCTGGTTCCTTAGGAAGGGCTGTTTGTGATACATCATATATCATAGACAATTTCATCTACGAACCATCTGTGATACACAATCTATTGCAAGCGGTTATTTATTGGAATTGTATGTGATACTATTTATCACAGACAGTTCTACTTTATAATCGTCTGTGATGTTCAGCCCTATTTATATTCGGACTCTAGGGTTTGCCAATGCCCCTACTCAAACGATTAAGTTTCTCAACTCGCCCTCCTCCCCCGAGCCCATTGCCACTATCCTCGACGCTGCCTCTTCCTCGAGACCACTACGACTCCTCCCCTGAGCCTGTTGCCGCCGTCCTCGACATCGTCTCCTCCTCAACCCCAGCGTGCCTCCTCCCCCGAGCCCGCCGCCTCCTCCCCGAGCACAAGCACGCGTCGCCTCCTCCTCCCCGAGCCCGCCACCTCCTCCTCCCTAGCCCGCTACCTCCTCCTCCCCGAGCCCGCACGCCCCTTCGATGCCGCCTCGCTTGCTGATCGCTTCCTCGCTCGTCCTTCTCCTCGACGCCCAAAGGTAATCGATGCCGAGTTGCCGACGCCGACGCGCCTTTCCCTCACTGTTTCTATCAATAATCTGTCATGTTATCATGGTCCTCATGAACTCATGTATCTGATTCAAACACTGAGTAGTATGAGGTGTTGTGCTTGTTTTAAGATTTTGTATTTGTTCTAATCAGTGATTCATATGGTATTTGTTTTGATACTGCTATTGTAATATATTGCAATGTGGTGTGGTGGGCTTGAAAAGAATGCTCTGTGATGATAATAGTTTTGTACTAAAATTCTTTTGACAATCGGGTTTGAACTTGAGCTCTAATTGGAATTCTTATTCTACATTTGAGAGCAATATCAAAATATTAAATCTTAGTTTTATGCTGATTTTATTTGTTCACATGATGTTTGTGTTGAGCATATTATTCCTTTTAAATGACTTTGAGGATTTACATGTTTATATATCAATTATGTCATTGTATTGGTCCTAATTTCTTCCCTACATACCCCAATTGTTTATTAATTGGTGTGTATACCCATACACATAGATATCAAATCTTATGATAATATGTTTATGCATATCAGGAGTTATATTTCTTATGAAGATGTCTTCCGCTCATTCATCATGGAGGTCGATGAGTATGGGACCCCTATTAATCCTCCCCGAGCAGTGTCCGCATTTTAGAGAACGGTCGGAATAGTTACACAGGAACGAGTCAACATCACCTACGATTCGTGGAAGGAGTTGACCAAAGCTCAGAATGGTGAGTTGCTGATGAATATTTTTCGATCGTTCGAGATCTTAGAACAACACCAGGACTCCGTGCGATGACACGCGTTGCTAGAGACATGCAAACTGTGGAAGAACTTCAAGAGCACGCTTGTCAAGAACTACGTGGAGAAGGATCTGACGCCCTTCCACAAGTATTCGTTCTTGGAAGAGTGCTGGGAAGTGTTTGTGATGAAGAAGATGACAGATTATTTTAGGAGTGAAAGTGCGATGCACAGGACCCTGCAGGCAAAAAACATGAACTCCCACAGACTCGACACCTTTGGGTATGCGGGTAAAATCCCGCAATTGAGGGATTAGGACTGGCAGGCAAACCATTCGAATGCATCCCCACCATTTGCCGAGATCCCTGATGAGCGTGCCCGAAACTGGCTAAGTGCGAGGTTACCTACCCTGTCTTCGGGGCTCATCTCCTTTCCAAACCCTATAGACGAGGAAGTGCCCAGCACCTGGTAAAATATCGAATTACCTAGTTTGTAATTACTCCATAACTTCATAGGAAGTGAAATAACATGTCGGGCTATTGCAGGAAACACTGAGTGCATAATCTTTCCAAGACTCATTCCAGGTAGTGAGATATATATATATATACTCTCTACGGCCCTGGGAAGCAATGAGCACCTGGATCGCACGAGAGGCCCTGTTCTTTATGTTCCATGGAAACATGAATTCCTAGCGGACTCCGAAGCGTACCGGAGTAGGAAGAGAGCCAAAGCCAAGCGTGATGCACGACTACGAGGGGAGATTCATGAATCCCTCAGAGATGAGATCACTGAATACATCAGAGATGATATCAATGATCGTGTCAGAGATGAGACGCTACAGTAGATGGAGAGCCTTGAGGAAAGGCTTAGAGAAAATCAGTTGCAAGCCCCTACCCATATTGTGCTAGCCAGACCCCACCCAAACTTCTGATTAGCTACGCCTCCAACCCTAACCCTACCCAAAAAGGCGACGATAGATTTCATATCATTATGTAGGTGGCTATGAAGTGCAACCTCCAAGTGAGATATGCCTCCGTTGTGGTAGATGCTACTTGGGGCCAGGTGTATCCATCCAGTGTCGGGGCTTTGGTGCACCATGTAAACCCAGCACTGGGTTTTGTACAAGTGAATGTGGATGGTGTTTATGCCAATTTCGCGGTTGTCCCACTGTAGATTCCCCTAAACGATGAGGTCGGGCAAGCCATTGGAACATTCATTCAGTGGCCCAAGAGTGACATATGCATAGAGCTACTTGCTCCGGTGTCAACTTCACGGGAATGTCCAGCAATGGTGTCAAGTCCACGGGAGCTACCTGCACCGAAGTGGAAAGGGCCCAGTGCATCGGATGCATCTACAACTCGTGCTCGTTCGACTCTTGTGAAGTCGACCTCTAAAAAGCGAGGCAGCAAGGGCAAATCGAAGATGGTGGACTCCTGTTCTGATATCCCCTTCTTGATGTTGGCCTAGAAATTTGTGCTAGGCGAGCCGTTGGTCGAGACGGTAGAGCACGACCGTACCCTAGGATTCACTTCCATGTATGGTACATGGAACAGGCCAACAAGACGGATGGACAACAATGCTCGGGTGTCAACGTCAAGTTCAAGAAGGATCATCTTAACCACGTGGTTCAAGACTATGTCGTCACGGTGACCTTCGAGGACTTGTTCTTTCTCTTCAACCTCGACGCGTCTGTGATAGCATTTTTCACAGACGGTTAAAAAACCGTCTGTGATGACCTCGTGTCATCACAGACACAAAAATTCAGACGGTTCAAAAACCGTCTGTGATGATGGTTTAGAACCGTCTGTGATGAGCTTTTCTGTAGTAGTGACGCCCACGACGCCTCACTCATGCGATGCTGGACACTGTAAGTGTGTACAATCACGGTCAACATTCGTGTAATACCGACAAATGTTATATTTAACTCTTTTACCGACAAATGTTATATTTAACTCCTTTCTTTTGTATATATATAGATACATGATTTCTAAAGCCAAATTAAGGAATTCACAGCAGGTTTCCTCGACCCACACTTGGTCTCCTTGCAAACCATCAAAGAGAATGCAAAATTCATCGAGGATTATATGATAGAGTCATTACTGGCTCACCACGACAAGGAATTCATACTTTTGCCCTACAACCAGGAGTAAGTGCTGCACTAGTGACTATACTTGTTAATTTGTACTTTATAAGCAACACGAATTTAGATTTAATGACTATGGCAACATACCTATGTATGTTCCACTGGATTCTAATTGTAATTATAACAAAATAAAATAGGGTAATATACCGAGATTCCCTCAAGAGGGCCGCACACGACTTCATAATTGTTTGACAATTAATCGATGTGTAAACACATTTCCTCCATAGATAACTCTATTGTAGTATTTCCCTCCTTTGCAATGGCTATGGCTAACTTCTCAGAATCACGAGGTCGCTCATTGTGTACTTTGCTAAAGGAGGAAAATGCATGGGAAGGATTCACAAGACGATCTAAATTTTTTGATATTCGTTAGTACACATTAATCCTATATGACACTTTATAGTAATACCTCTCAAACTAACCAATTCTATTTTTGCAGTACCACCAGCAGCCGCCGGGCTACAACATCTGTGGATACTATGTTTGCCAGAACATGGAACTACTTGTCTGTTCCGCGATGACCAATGATCCTCAGGTTTGTCAATCTTGCAATAATTATTTCATGCTTATCAATTTATCTATGCACGAATTTAATCTTCCTAGCTATAGGTTGCGAGCATCGATACAACTGCGTTGGAACAGGGCCAGTTCATAAACATTCGAGAACAGTTTGCGTCATTCTTGAACCGTGAGATCATAAATCCAAATGGGAAATTCCACAATGTAGATTGAACTTAATGGTTCATATGTGTCAATGTACATGAATGGTTAATTTTAGTTAATTGATTTGTGAATTGGATGTGCTTGTTTATGAAATGAATGTTAATTGGATGTATATATGTACTTGGTGTGTTTCATCTTGTTTCAGTGGGCATGGCTAGCATTTCCTGAGGCTAGCTAGTCAATAAACAGAAATAGATTTAGCAATACAAAAAAATATCACAAACGGTTCCTCAAGACATGCCGTCTGTGATACACCCGCTCTCACAGACGGCTTCATCTGCAAACTGTCTGTGATACATCAGCTATTACAGACGGTTTCAACTATAAACCATCTGTGATAGTCAACTATCACATACTGTCTTGAGTTAATAACCATCCGTGATACGATAGTCCGCTTCACAGACGGTTCGAAAACCATATGTGATGATCTCATGTCATTATTGACCCATAAACTCACACGGCTCACGAAGCCGTTTGTGATGACATTTTAGAACCGTTTGTAAAGACCTTTTCTGTAGTAGTGTGCCAAAATATAACCATCCAAGTTATGCTAATTCTATTATAATGAAGAAAATCTTGCTAGGAGAACAACACGAACAATAAAACATAACTTTGACATAAATGCCGCTGATCGAACATCGTTAGTCTCCAAAACCAAACAATATTGACTTGATTAAAAACGTACTTTAACTTCATCATAAAAGCCAACATGACAAGGAAAAAACAGACCTGTCCAAGCAAAGCTAACTTCTTAATGTAACTAACACCACCCGTGATACATTATTCTTAAATCGAGTACAGCAGCACACTCAATAGTTTAGAGAGTTCAATTTTTGAGCTCTATCTTAACAAATCACATCCTCCAGCAGGAATTATACAAAACCATGCGGAAGCTTATTTGAAGTTGGGGCCCTCCCTCTGATGGACCAACTAGGATCTGCATATGTTGTAAACAAATTTAGATAATAATCTAGCTCTAAAGGTTTCCATATACTTGAAAGTTGCAATAATTTAAAAGGTTATTTGATACTAAATGGTAAACTATTGTAAAACACTGCTATTAAACTACTTTGAGTCATTTATGCTGAAATATCAATATTTTGCAAAAGTACTAGTAAAATATGATAGCCAATGAATCTTTAGCCACGAATGCACACTCATGCCAAAGGATTTGTCAAGATAATACTGGATGCAGTGCTGGAAGTTAAACTTATTCATAACTCGACCATGTCAAAGAAAAATAGTACACTCCAAGCTAACCTCTTGTTCGACGAAATAGCATCATCCATGTGTAATATGAGGTGACAAACTAGTACTGCTCTACAAGCATGTATGGTGTCACCACACTTCCCATAACAAATGTACTGCTTTGCAAGCATGTATGGTGTCACCAGACTTCCGGTAACAAATGACACCCTCCAAGAATTACATAAAACAATGGGGGCTATTAGGAATATTACCATAACTTGTGGCCCCAATCCTTCCTCTTGGAGACTGACTGGTACCTGCAAATGTAGGTATGATTAAGTTCTTAATAGTCGAGTTCGAAAAAAGTTAATCTTATTGATCCAAAATTATACACTTGCAAGTAAAAACAATATCAAATTACTATTCTTTGGAAAGAAGCGCCAGGGAAGAGCCCTACGCCAGGGGAGAGCCCTACTATATTATAATAAAAGAAAACAATATAGAAAGACTAGGTTTGGAAGAGCAAAAACAGTAACAAAAAGACACTGCCCAAATTCCTTCTGAAGTTCCATGCCTTTGAAGCTCTCTCCTACTGAAGTTCGATCCAAGTCTGATAAAAGAAATATTTTTCCATCTATGCTTATTACGGGGTACACTCTAATAAATACACATATCCCTTTGTCGCTAAATGTGGCCGCCTCCTAGAGTTATCAGTTGCAACAAGAATGACTTTGTCATAGCACATTTTTTGTACTTCCAATCTTCCAAAGGTATCAAGAGAATTGTCCCAAGAGATTCCAATCGACAACTTTGATTAAATGAGCAACTAAAAAGTTCTTGTAAGTTCACTAAAACAGCGTGAAAACATTGTTTTTTCCCTCATTTAACACAAAAATATGTTTTAAATCTTAATTTTTCTTTTAGTGCAGGATCAAGTCTCTGAGGTCAACATGGGTAATTACCCCCCCCCCCCCCAAATCTAGAAGCATTTTGATGTGTGAGTTAAAAATTTGAGTATTACATTGAAATGTTTGATGACACATATAAGCTTTCTACATATAAAGTGAGCAATTCAAATTAACAAAGTCGAAATCATGCGTACCATGACGACCTTGCACATTTGGATCAGAGATAGTCTGCATAGGAATGGACATATAAACATATCAATATAAACTTTAAAATTTTAAGAACATAGACAATATAGGCACCCATAGTATAATCACTATATATTCTTTAAAGAAGTATTTTAGTTACACAAAAAAAGGCATGGTCTCATACATGCAACCTTGTGGGAAAATGGGCATCAGTTCAACATCACTCTTGCTTGACCAATACTATAGTTTAACTAACTAGTTTCGTGATTTTGTTTAACTGACGCATCTGTGAAAGGTCACAACACAAGATACTCATTCCATTTTGTCTAGACAAATAAATACAAGCAATTATACATCTCTCATCAAACACCACTAGATGGAAAAGGCTATACAATTACTAACCAGGTTTTTACTGCGACTGTTATCTTCTCGAGCTCTCTTCAAACCTTTCCTTCCACTCGGATTATTGCCTGGATTTTCCTTCAGAGATTTTGGGATCACCTTTTCTTTTTCTTGTGGCACGACCTTGGCGACAGCTTCCACCCTAAGATCTTGCTTTCCTGGAGTAAACATGCTTGCTGAATCTACTTCTGATTCATCACCATGACCATTATTTGGAATCTCCCCAAAACAATCGGTATGTGTTCTGGCACAACAACTCGGGAATGTTTCTTGTTTACCTAGAGAAAACTCCATTGTGGAATGTACTTCCTGATCATAAGAACCACAATACAGGATCCCTCCAAAATCATCAGTAATTGTTCTCTCGCTATCACTCAAAGTTCTCTCAGAGCTATCGCTTGGATTTGATGGATTCATATTCGTTTGGCCACTTGATTCCTTAGTTTCCTCGGCAAGGTAGCTATGGGCGAAGGGCATTTTGTCCATAGCTTTCCTCTATATCTACTTGGTTTGAATGGAGGAGGGCGAGTATGCGTGAATGCATGCACTATAAAAACTAGGGGCATTAATGGTTTAGCTGTAAACAGTGTGCTAGAAACATGAACCAGTTGTCTGTTTTGTATAGTTATGGATGGATGCCATACATAGTTGCCTGACCCAAGCCCAGTATGCCTCTTACTTCCACACTATCGTATGGCTCTGTTTGTTTAGGCTTTTTGTCTGATTTAAAAGTAAAAAAGTCTAAGTCTAAACAAAGGGGTGGCTTTTTTATCTGGCTTATAAAAAACTTAAGCTATTTTAAGCCTAAAAGCCATAAGCCAAGAAAGAGGTGCTTTTTTTGGTTTTTGTAGAATGTAATAACCGATTACCACTAAAGTTTGCTGAAATTACCCACAAAATACCATTGCATATAAATGCAAATCGTTCTGTTTTTTTTTTTTGCTCTTCCATCCTCCTCTTCATACATAACTCAATAAGCCAACATCTTATAAAAAAAACCAGATTACCAAACACTAAAACTTAGCTTAAAAGCTAAGAGGCTTATAAGCTGATTAAGTCAAAACGCTGGCTTTAAGCTATAAACCAAAAAACCTAAACTTAAACAAATAGGGCCTATGTATCATTGCTTTAGGAAAGGTTATATTTATGTGTGAATGCATGGAGGTGTACACTATCAAATATGGGGCCCATTGGTCGTTTAACTAAAACATTATTGGATGGATGTTACGAGGATTGGAACATGGGCCAAGGCAGCCTAGCCAAAATATTTAAGCCTATTGAACACCGAGTTTGCCAAAATATTTAAGCCTGTTAAACACCGACTTCATGGGCCTCAGTCCATTGACCGGCGTGGGGCGCTCTTCGTTTTCTCTCTCGGAAGTCCTGTAACATTCCTGTTTTCAAAATGACGAATAGTAATTACTTCGGTTCCTGAATTTTCAAACTCTATTTCAAATTAGCTTATGATCTCAAAATCTCTTGGCTTCTATCTAAGCTCGAGGTGTTTCAAAACTCCTTGCAATTCTGGAGTTCAAATTTTGAATTTGAATTCATCTTTTCGGATTTTAGACACTTCTCAATTTTTGCCCTCCTCTCCTTTGGGATTAGCCCGTTTTCTTTCTTGGGCTGGCTCACCTCCTCCCGACCTACTCCCTATTCCTCTCGGCCCAGCTCCTCGGTCCCTTCCTACCTCTCGGCCCCCTCTGGCTTTCTTCCTCCCCAAGCTGGTCGTCACCCCCGAGTCCCACCCCCTTTCTTCTCTCTCTCGTGCGCCTGCCACCACGAGCGCCCATGCCTCCCTCTGCGCCGCCTCGTGCCCACCTGCTCTCTGCGACACCACCAACTCCCGCCTACCCCTTGCCAACCGTGATCCCGGCGCCCTCGCCCTCGCCTTGTCGCTTCAAGCCATGCACCTGTGACGCCATGGCTGTCCTCGTCGGCCCGTGCCCCCATCAGCACCTTGACTGCGAGCGCCAAAGCTATTGCCGTGCAACTCAACGCCTGGTTCCAGCCACATGCTGCGTAGTGCACACACGTGCCTGCATTGCCCCGTTAGCATCCCTGCTCACCTGTCTCCACCCCGTCCCGTCGCCTGTGTCACCAGCTTCGCCACCGCGTCAGCAATGCCCTCGTCAAGTCGCCTCCCCTGCTGCGAGCTTGCACCTACCCTATCCTCGCCACCACAGCTTCTTGACAGCCTCAGGACCGCGCGACCACCAGAGCCTCCCCTCAACGGCTCCCAGCCCATTGTGCGGCTATAAAGAGCCCCCAAGCCCCCTCAGCTTCCCCCTTTGATGCCCCATTTTCTCCCCAGTGAGTTCCACCTAAGAACCACCGCTTTTCCGTTTTCGGCCGAGCCTCCCCACCGGCGTCTAGCCGCTTTGGTGCTGTCACCGCTACGCCACCCCTGTCACCTCGCTCCTCCGATGCCAAGGAGCAATGCCCCCCAAGACCCTTCGGTTTTGGAAAACTCCCGCCGCCGCACTCGGTCTTCTTCATGGCCTCGGCCTGCCCGCTTCACCACCGTCGATCTCCCATCTCCGGCCACCTCCGGTCCCCATTGATGACCCGGTAGGTTCACCTCCTTGAGCTCTTCCCCATGTTCACCTTCCCCAGCTTAGGGCACCACCGAAGCTCAGTGTCTACTGCAGCCTCGCCTCCGCTCATCTCCACTACGCCGCCACTTCGGCCATTCTTCGGCTGCCGCACCGACAGCATCGGCTTCCCCTCGTCGAAAGCTTTTCGTTTTGGTGCTTGGTTGTCACTGCCGAGGTAACTTACATCAGCGACGAACGAAGCTCCACCACCCCTATTCGGTCGAAACACCGGCTGGCACTGTGTGCGCTTAACCGCAAGATTACTGTTGGCAATTAAGGCTAAGCAGTCATTAGTTGGTTAATCAATGCATTAATTGCCTCCTTGTCTTACTTCGTGTGGGCCCAACAATATAGTAAATGTCTATTTTATTTTTTGTTTTTTCTCCAAAGGATCGATGTGTGGGCCCCATGCATGTGGTGCATCCGGTGCACCGTGGACCGGTGCATAGTGCATGTTGACCTTCGGTCCATGCACTATGCACATGGACCAAGCACTGTTCACGGGCCCCAAATGTGAGTGGGCCAAATTCTCTCTCTCCCATTTTAATTTTCTGATTTAATTCCAATTGAAACATTGGAAGCTCCGATCTCCTCTGTTATAACTGCGATTCAAGTGAAATTTGTTTTTAAATTTGTCTAAATTCAAGATCTTGCTAATGACACTAGTCTTGTTTAATTGGAGTTCATTTGTTATGTATTTATTACTTATTTGCTCTCTTCGCTTGTTATTTCTTTTTCTGGTACATTCGTTCAAATAGGATTCGAAGAAGCGGGAGATCTCCAATTTGATCAAGCACAAGACTATCAAGACTCTCTTGCCTATAACTAAGGCGAGTTGACACTTTGATAATTTTGAGCCTACATTTTATGTAAATTATATTTATTTAAATTACCAAAATTGCATGCTTTAATTCTTTAATTAAATGTATGTTAAAGCTTAAGGTAGTTAAATACCCATTTGATGATTAACTAATTAATAAACCATCCTTAGATAATTGAATCCATTATTCCTAGTCACCCTAGTAGCTATATGGTAAATACTAATATAGGTTGTACTCAAGCGGCATGCTAGTCTTGCTTAAGTATCGGGGCATTAAAATGTCCTAATCATCATCTCTTCAACATGAAATGGTTTTGGGCAGTCATTTGGGGTACATGACTGGAGTAATTGAGATGAATTGGTTTTACTCCTCAAAACCCTAATAACTTGCTATCACCACATTTGGGCTGGTGGAATGATGGTGGGTGCTGTTGTGCACGAGAGTAGTTGGTAGGTGGTATGAACTGCCCGGATGGATTAAGAACTTAATCTTGTCATGACCTCTCGTGTAAAATAATTACAACCATAAGTCTGTAAAATACAACTTGGCTTGGTAAATTTATTAAACTCTGAATGTTATCTCGATGGAAGGGTAGCGGGATCGTGCAAGCACTAGACACGATCAAGCTTGAATGGGACACCAATACGGGGTGAAGTTGCCAGTCACGCTGGACGTTGTGGGTAATCCAGCTACGCTAGTTGCTAAGGTGAACATCCTGCACAACTTATGGGTGTGGCCCATATGGGTGAGATGACGGAAGGGGCGAAACAATTTGAAAAGTTAATGTGATGGTCGCTCAACTACATGACTAAGGAATCATGTGGGGCAACGAGTATGATTGTCTCTTGTGGGTACAGTGTACAACCTCTACAGAGTGTAAACTATTTAAACAGCGGTGCCTACAGTCAAAGGCGAACATGATAACTTACTAGAGTTAGTTCTATTTCAAAAAAAATTATGGGTGGTATGAAAATCAGGTCCGGCTCACCTAGCCCTAAGATTGGATTTTTCCTGAGCCGTCGAGCTCAGTGGTGTTAATGATTCGAGGTAGCTCCAATCAAAAGAAGTATAAGGTAGAGGTTCTGACGGATGGGACTTCTGTTGTTATTTAATATTGCATAATTACTCTCTTTAATAAAATACAATTTGGTTGGAATGCAAAGTGATATGAATTTGTAATTATGATAATTGAAAATGTTGCTTTAGAAAATAAAAGAACCCGAGCCACCGTTATTAAGCCATGCATGTATATTATTGCATATTGTGTGTTGGCTCGTGAGCACGAAACTTCTGCTTATTCTCACTCTCCCCCAAACCCTTCAAATAATGTAGACCAAGGAGATTATTGATATTACGAGGACCCAGAAGTCGACAGACAAGGAAACGATGAAGAGTAGTCTAGTTCTACAGTCTAGGTCTCGCCTTAGTCTAGTGAACTCGTTCGGTACGTGCGTACAACCAATATTATCCAAACCCTTGGTTAACATCCATCGTACATAGGCTACCCCAGTTGCTTGCCTGTGGAGAGATAAGCTCTACACCTTTTGCTTCCGCTATAGTTTGCGTTGCTTTCATGTAATGTAATCAATTTGGCATGTCCGGCCCTTCCTGTAAAACTCGACGCGACGTGGTCTATGTCACTCTGATGTTTGTAAAATAATTAAATGGTTTAGTTCACGTCATGTATGAAATGATTCAGTAGTGTGCCTGTGAATGCTATCTACAGATCCAGGGAATAACACAGTGTGTTCACAGAGGATTTGGATTTGTAAAATATGAGTCTGACAGAGCTGGTATCAGAGCATACAACTGTAGCATCCTTAGTTATATTGGTCATTGCCTTAGGACTTGGGTCTTATTTCCAAAAGTTAAGAAAAACGTTGACAAAAATATAGAGCACTTATTGCTTCTACTCATCACTCCTAGTTTTGTACTTATCTCTACATTCATCAATTTTTTTACTGAATTTTCTCCTGTTTCAAAAATTCTAGATGGCTACCCCGTCGTCTGATGGCCCATGGGACCATTGCTCTCATGGAGAGAACGAAGGAGGGTTCGTGAATATCCTTCGCCAGCTGATGCAGTACCTTGGTTACACCCACCCTTCTATCTTCAGGGACCAGATGATGAAGATCATGACCCGGAGTCCTGGACCATGGAGGTTTACCTCTATTGCAGGGTTGGAGATTTTGCTTCCCACACGTTCCAGGACGAGGCGCCCTGTCGCAGCTGTCTCGATGCAATTCAGGATCCAGCTTGTGTTACCTCCACCCGCCTGTGCTGGACGCACGAGGATCTCCTGTTGAGATCACCTTTCTACTTCTACCTGTATCTAAATGATGGAGAGCGTGTTAGAGACAACGATTCCCACCTGACCCACCAGGTGCAGCTCACACAGGCGATGACCGCCAACATCAACACAGCCATGGACGAAATCAGGCAGCGTCAAATGCTTCTCACCGGCAGCTACGCTCACTCCAACACCCTCGTCAACAACATGATCAGAAGTGATGAGGCCCACCTTGCCGCAGTACGGGAGAGAGATTATGTCATCACAGAGTTGGCACACCTCACAGCCGCCACTGCGATCATCGCTCCAGCTCCAGTTCCTCCTCCACCAGCCATCACCTCCACCGATAGGACTCTCGATCGACCACTCTAACCCAGAGGAGCCCGCACCCGGATGACTGTGCGTAAGAGCATGTGATGCCCCAGTCCACAACCCTTCATCGACCCTGGTGAGTCCAGCCGTGGACGCATTCTTAGCCGTTCCCGCTCATGCTCTGCAGCGATCGTCCCCGTTCTAGCTCACTGGCCTTCAGTCAGAGTCGTTCCCAATCCCGCTCCCCGGGCAACTGTAGCGCTTGTGGTAGCCAATTCCTGATGGAGGAGTAGTCAGGCTAGTTTAGGTTAGCTAGCAGTGCTTGCTAGGTAGTCTTTTGGGTTGCAAGCACTTTCTGTTTCCTTCTATTGTAGATGTTGTGTTTGTATCCTGTGTCGTGAATTAGCTTAGCCTATATGCTATGTTTGAGGAGTCAAGTAACACCTAATCCGCTTAATATAATGCAGCCATTCTAGGATTTGTATTGTACTTATTCGATCTTCTTGTTGGTTTAAAGTTCTTCTATGTGTGCTCTAGAGGGCTAGTAAACCCTCATATACTCTTTCTAGTTCTAAGCCTCAGCTTTTCCTCAGATGCCGCCTAGGAGAGCCACCGCCCCAACCCGTGGACCCTTTGCAACTGACTGAGGAAGAGGCTGTGGCAATGGCCGTGGTCGTCGCCGAGGACAAGATCTACCTCCCCCGCCACCAGTAAACCCAACAATGGCACAACTCATGTTCCAACAGACTCATATTCTTTAGGCTTTGCTAAGCAATCAGCAGACTCGAGTAGCTGGCCGCAACTCCAAGCTTGCAGACTTCCTCAGGACAAGACCGTTCACGTTTGTTGCCACCAACGAACCCCTAGAAGTAGAAGACTGGTTCAGAGATTCTGAGAAGAAACTTCGCCTTGCCCGCTGCTCATACGAAGACAAGGTGGACTTTGGGATGTGACGGTGGCCCGATCTTCCGAAAGGTACTGGTAAGTCGATTGTGGAGAACCCGACGTTGATGATCTAAAGGCTCCGACCAAAACAGATCGATCCCCTCGCAATCACTACACCACTGCTCCAATGGTTATCAACCGTTCCGAACGCGGTTGACCTCGCCAAGAAGGCTATCTCCTGCAAGCGAATCGAGAACACAAGCAAGAGAGTAGAAGATGCAATCTGAAATTGTATTACGGATAAAGATTAAGTTCACAAGTTGGGGTTCCTCAACCGAACGTGCGGTGAGACTGCTAAGCATAATAATCTCTTAAGAAAAACTCGAGGAAAACTTCAGGGGTGCGGCCTCCTTAAATAGGAGAGGGGAAGCCTCACATAACAAACAACTAAGGGAGTGGGACTATTCATATGGTACTGTTCACATGAACAGTACCACCATGAATAGTGCAGCCTAAGGAGGGGGAGGCGGCTAGGAAGATGGCCCAATGATTACAAGGCCCAAATCGGCCTAAATTGGTGATATAGCATATTCTTTTGATGATTTTGAATTCTCCAGAAGGGCTTTGGAGGTGATGCTGGATCCGTTGGAAATCTCTTGGAATAATCTTTCCAACAAGCCCAAGAACACTCGAATCGGACTCCGTTTCCCAAAGTTATGCGCGTTTAAAGTTTGTACTGTCTCCGGAGGCCGAATTGGATTCCAAAACGTGTCTAGCTTCAACTCTCGCTTGGCACGTGGTGTAGCACCATGGTATGTAGACATAACAGTATGGCATGTAGACGTAGCACCATGGCATGTGGAAGTAGCTCAGTCCAACTGGATAATACGGCATTGCAGTAGCCGAAAGTCCTATTGGAGAAGATGTGGTCGAAGTAGAAGATGCAGTGCAACGGGTCGAAGCAGTATTTGCATCCTTAGGTTTGATGTCCTCATCATCCCCCCTTTCTTGAATTTGAGTCGTCATTGACTCAATCATTGTTTCCAAATCATCACTTTCCTGCAAAAATGTTAGTAGCAACAGGGGGTAAAGAAACATGCATATCTTCTAATGTATATTTGTATGGCGCATGGTTTAGCAAAGTCGCTCCCGGAATTAAGTTAATTTGGTCTTCAATCCCACTAATATGTGACAGTCCCAGGGATATTTCAACAAGATCAGATTTGGTTGCAAGCATGACACAACCCTTTAATTTAGTTCCCTCAGTCTTAGAACTAGGTTCCAACTTCTCTTTCTTAGGTGGGAAAATGTTCTTCACTACTTGCTGATTTTTAGATTTTTGTTCAAGTTCTTTCTTCTCATTTTCAGCTATCACTTTTTCATATTTCACAATTTCAGCAGGTGTCAATGGTAGCAAAGTTATTTTCTTCCCTTTGTGCATAAGAGAGTACTTATTACTTCTACCATGATGAGTTGCATCGGTATCAAATTCCTATGGACGTCCTAATAAAAGTGAGCAGGCTTGCATAGATACTACGTCGAAATCAGCAACATCATTGTGAGACCCCGGTTTATCCGGCTTGTAATGCTTAACCATCCATTCGGTCCTAGCATCACAAAGCAGATAATCCGAGACTCGAGACATGTATACTTCCCAGTGCGAGATACACACCTCATCACAAAATTTATGTATCAATTCCATTCATCCACATAGAACCAAAACACGTAATAGAATGTAAGTATTAATAATATTAAACCGAGTCATTATAAAAGAGAGGCCAACCGGCCAACAATAAAAGAGACAACAATAATTAAGCAATGAAGCAAAAGTGCCATAAGATGGCTACAACAAAAGAGCCAATCGGTGTGCCTTTAACCCACAAGGCAACCGACAGGACCGCCAAGCTAGTCGCCAAACCGAAGCACATCTCACAAAAGTGAGGCCCTTGGGCTCACCTTCTTCCCCCGCAAACAAAAGCGTAGGCAAAAGCGGTGAGTACTTTGAATGTACTCAAGACTTACATGTGGAATAACAAACTGTACATATACTACGTGCAAGCTTAATCAACGATGAGGTGTGAGGTTTCATTTTAGCATAAAGCAAGTTTTCATTTGCAATAATATAATAGATTGAAAGCAATTTAACAAATCTGTTTTTAATGTTCAAATAAGCGCAAAAGACAACAAATTAACAGTGAATAGGAAACAACAACAATCACCGAAGTGACTAAACCATTAGTCACCACAACAATAGCATGAATTACCCATTCATGCCAACCATATCAAATTTTAATTTAAAAGGTTGAAGTCTAACTCTTGCAAAACCTAACCAAGCGTGTCCATAACCTAGGACGAGGCTATTCGAATAGTTTTATCCTGCGCAGGTGTACCAACTTACCCACATGTCGGATCGCCTTTTGCCAAGCTATTAAGCACACTTCCTTAGGTATGCTACGACGGCTAAGTCCTACTGGGACTTTTCCAATATTATGTATTACCTTGAGTCGCCTGTATGGATAGAAACCCATACGTTGTGTCGGGTCGTGGCCCGACCTTGGACAACTACCCGTCACGGGTAAAGCCTTGGACAATCATGGCGCCTCGAGGTGGAGAACCTTCCGGCAATCCCCACCACCGCACACCCAACACAAACACAAGAACACAATTCCTTTTCACACAACACACACAACGCTCCTCCTGCGACTCGGAGATAACACACTCCAAAGTACTAGGTCAAGAGGGGTCCCATATAACCCTCATGTGGTTAGTACGCAAAAATGCTTGGAGAGTGTGACACAAGATGTTCGGTCCTTGTTGACTTAGGCAAGACATCCACAAACCCAATAACCCACCATCCAACCACTTGCCCAAGTCCAAATCAATTTTTCCATTTTCAGATTTTTGACTTTACAAAATTAACAAAGCACAAAGTGCTTTGGACATAATGGAAGAATAATAATTTTTGTGTGATCAAGACCATCGACTAAGTCGATGATCGCCAAAGCTACCGAACTAGGCATGGCTAAGCACAACGATTCAGTATTCTACTAAGTGACAAGAGTCCATCCATCGAACTCTAATCACAAAGAAATAACCTAGGCTCAAGTAGTAGAGAATAAACAACATCCTACAGATTATGCAACTATAGGATCAACTAACCATAATTTAACACAAAGTAGCAATGCATACATACGGTTGAATTCAAAATATTAGACTTGTAAAATAATAGGATTAACATGATCAAACCGCTTGCTCGCTTGTTGCGGGTCAAGATGTTCTTTGGGGATCACTCTCGGTATCAATGTGCTCTTGGGTCCTATCGAAAGAACCAAAAAGAACCAATAAGGCAAAAGAAACCGAAAAGATCCAACACCAACTTCAACAAAAAGCTCTCAAATTTTTACAAGAGAAAGAGCATGATTTTTATGAACTAATGCAACAAGAACCAATTGATTTGGATTCTTAATGCAAAAGATATGGCCAAAACAATTTTGCTCACTTTTATAAATCAAAAATGCTACTATTCATTAGAAAAATTTTCGGAGCTATCTTGAGTCTGGAAACATTTTTAAATTAAAGTCTAGTTAAAAACATAACCAACAAAATTTGAATCAACGAAAAGGATTTGAAATGACTTAGTTATGCATTTTACAAGCTATCACATTTTGATTGACAAATAAATCCTCTCGGGAAAATCGAATTTAAATCGGCGTGGACGAGCGAGGCGTCTATCTTGGATCCGACGGTCTAAGTCCACGGGCAAATGCGGCGCACGCGCGATCCACAAACCCTAAACACTCACCGTTGGATGCGGATCCAGCGGTTCATGGATCGGGGCGCCGGGCGGTCCGAACGTTCACACGCATAGGAGCCGTTGATCTTGGATCCAGCGGTCCACACGGATCGAACCTTCCGGACGGTCGAGCGTTCACTCAGATCTGGACCGTTGATCTAAGGATCGACGGTCCACATCAATTCACGTTCAAAACTTCGCGCTGTTTTCATCCGACAAAGCGGCGGGGAAGAGAGGATCATCGCGGCGACTCGGCGCGGCGGTGCGAGCAAGTGCCCAAAATGGGTTGCTAACAAACTTGCGCACCAATGGAACCAATAATTTTAGGTGCGGCGTTCTAGAACGCCCGGAAGCCGAGATGACAGAGATGACCGAAAATGGTCAAAAACGAAAATAGCAAATGAGCTCTGCTGCGGTCCAACTGAGCGGGTGCCAAGCAACTAGGGACTAAAGAGGGGTTACCTGAGCACGGAGAAAGCACAGAGGGGACTGGAGCTGCTCTGATGAAGAAAAATAGGGCTTTCGGCCGAAAAGGGGGAAATCCAAAATTAAGCTGCTCCCTGCGGGAAAAACCCAAATTGAGTGAGGGTTAATACTCTTAGAGATGGTAAATGGCGAGGAAGCAAGGGTTTAAAGAGAAGGCGGAGCACCACTTTCACCAAGAGGTTGGAGCTTCAACAATGGCGCCGAGAGCAATTTTGAAATGGAGCTCGAGTAATGCACTAACAGTGGTTCTGGAGCTCAAGGGTGTTCAAAGGATGCTAAGGAAGCCACTGGAGGAGTTTTATAGCCGAAGGGGCAAGGAAGAAGCAACGGGAAGAAAAATGGCCGAACTCTGTGTTGAGGTCGACTGAGGGCGATGGGAGCACGTGAACTCGAGGAGGACGACGACTTCGGAGGCGGTGGGACGGGAGCAATAAATCTTTGAGAATCGTTGGCGAAAGCGAGAAGACCCACGACACGCCCTGCCCTTTTCACCAACTACTGTTGACCAAGGCCGAGCGCGAGCGAGCGGAGGAAGACGATAGCCGCCAGCCGTTGGATTTAATCGGACGGCTGAAATAGAACGGGTCGAGAATAACGATTCAATCGCGCGCTTGATCTCGAGCCGTTGATTTGGATCCTACGGTTCACGTTGCGCGAGGCGTTCGGACGGTCCGAACGTTCACGCGATTGTGGACCCTTGATTTAGAATCCAACGGTTCAAATGGATCGCGCTGCGTTGAGGCGGTCGAACGTTCACGCGATCGTGGAATGTTCGATCTTGATCAACGGCGCACAACACTCGCTACCGAACCGACCAAGCAGTCGCGATTAGTTGGTCGGGCGAGTCAAGTGGCTCGAGCCCGAGTCCGATCCGAACCGAGAGCAGTGAAAACCGATTAGAGTTTGAATTTGAATAACTGATTTTTGGAGGAATTATACGGAATAGCAAACAAACTCCAAAAATTATGAAATTTTAACTGGAGCTTGCTGACAGAAGAAGGAACCTTATATAAAATTTTCAGAGACTTTTATGCACTGCATTTTTCTCTAAAAATTCCAGAAGGCTATTTTAGGAGTTTGACTAATGTTTGTTGGTCTCAAAATTATCAAATAATTTCTGGAAATTATGAAATAATTCGAGGTGTTAAACATCCCTCCTAGGTCCAATGAAAATTATTTTCAGGGTTGGGCACCGATTTTCATTGAGGAGTCTTAAGACTTGAATTTAATTGGGAAATTTTGAGTTTTAATTTCCACCAATTAAAGGAAAGAGGTTTCAAACACTGTAACAATACATGAGGCAGCAAAAGTTTTAATTTATCCTCATTTTTATTACATTTGAAACACAAACCCAATTTGGGATGTTACAATCATGATAGGAACCAATGGAAAAAATGCACTCTCGCAGATTGTGTTACCTTCACCTTACCGCTGTTCTTGAACCACTGAATATGGTATGGGTGAGGATGCGCACGTGTGGTCAAGCCAAACTTCTTGACCAATCCTGAATTCACCAAGTTATTACAGCTCCCGCCATCAATTATGACACGAACACGACAATCCTTGACGATGATGAACATCTGAAAGAAATTATGACGTTGTAGCTTCTCCTCTTGCTCTCTTTGAGTGCTCAATACTCGTTGCACAATTATAGTCCTATAATTTGCCGTAGCAGCAGCACCTAAAATTTCCTCACCATCGCTATCTGCCTCATGATCATCATCATTGCTTGCAAGGTTAGCTGCAAGAGCATATTCATCATCAACATCACTAGCACTTACATAACCACCATCTTCTGTCACAATGTACGCCCACGGCAATCTCTCATGAAGTGGCCCATCCCTTTACAACGGTGGCACACAATGCCCGTCGTACGGCCCGTGGAAGCAACCGATGAAGAGCTCTGTGCTGGTGCCTGCACACTAGTAGATTTGCTCGTCTTGGGTGCATGTGACGGTGGTGGCGGTGTTGCTGAACACGCCCTACTCACAGAGGGGGCAACAGATCAAAAAACAGGAGGTGGGGCTGTCTTAGCTTGCCTCGACGCCGATCTCAATGTAGACGTACTTCCAAAGTTGCTCCTAGTCCTTTGTTGCCTACCCTGTAATTTCTTTTCTGCCAAACAAGCAAGCTGGAACAACCTATTGATATTGTTATACTCTTTATAATCAGCTATGTCCTAAAGTTCACGTCTTAAGCCCCCATAAAAATGCGCCATCTTATCCTCCTCATCCTCTACAACATTACAACGCAGCATGCCTAATTGTAGTTCTTCATAATATTCCTCGACAGATCTATTACCTTAGTCTAAGCACTGCAATTTCTTACGCATATCATGTTTAAAAGTAGGAGGAACAAATCTAGCACGCATAGCTACCTTCAATCTATCCCATGTATCAGGTGTTAAACCAGAATTAACTACTTGATTCCGCCAAATGATAGCAAAATCTTTAAATTCACTAGTAGCTTGTCTGACTCTATGCACTTCAGGAACTAGATGGGCATTAAATTTTTGTTCAACTGTCATCTCCCAATCTAGATAAATTTCAGCATCATAAACACCCACAAAAGATGGTATGGTAAATTTAACTTTAGCAAATGGGTCATCATTAGCACGAGCGTTGTGGTGCTGAAAATTATTACCTCCCATACCGTGACAGTTGTGATGTAGGCGGTGTCGTTGACGTGCATCTTGGGCAGCAAGAGCAGCGCCGGCGTTGCGGTTTTGTCTCTCATTGTCATCTCCCTCCTCAAGATCTTGGCCTGCATTGTAATCATACTCGCGTCCTTTGGTGGCCGATTCACCATTCTTTCAAGGCGTGTAGTGAGTGCTGCAATACTATCATTGATGGAGCGATGCAATGTATCCGTTGTAGCTTGAAGCTTCCTATCGATGTCCTCATTAATGGTAGTACGTTGTTCATCCAAGAGCGTCATGAGCTCTCCCTATACAACACACTCTTTCTCATCAGACGTCTCACCTGTCATGGTTAGTAGAAAATAAAAGACAACACAAAGGTATTATCCCTATCAACTACTAGGTGGTAGAAGGTGGAATCACACACTCTCAAGCGACTTACCACACTCTTACAGGTGTTCTTACCAATGCAGTAGGTGGTACAGTCGGTGGCTGGTTCGTCATACCGTGTCGAGCGTGGATTCGATTGCAAGAGGGGACCTATTCTAATCAAGAGTAGGTGGAGCTTGGAAGGCTTAAATATAGTAGCAAGGATCAACAATAATCAGATCAGTTAATACAATTTGAAAAATTATTCAAAGTACTAGTCAAAGTTGCTGACCCTAGCCTAGAAAGAGCTAGCTAATCAAAGCTTACCAAGAGAAGTGTATGAACGCACACGCAAAGATCAATGTGACTTGATGTAAGCAAAGGAAATACTCACACCAAGTGCTAGGAGAGACGCTAGCCAACTACTCTAACTTCTTTGTGGGGGTACAAGATTGTTCACATGATATAGAGCACAAAACCAGAATAACGTGCAATGTAAACAACCCTCAAGTTGAAGCAGTAAACAAAAGCTAGTCTCAAAAGATGAAAGATCAAAGTTTTATATGAGTTCAAAAGGTTTCGACGAGATCTACAACTTTGCTGTTGAGACGAACCCCAAATTCCGAAGGGAAGATTGCACGAATCAGCAAAAATCGAAACTAAAAACTTGCGACGTGAATACAGGGCAGAAGATGACCGATTTTGGGTCCCCTGGAGGGAGACTAGTGTATTAAGTGGAAAACGGACACGGTATGAAAAAGTTATGCGCATTTTACTGAAGGTGTCTCAGAAATGGAATCCTACTCGGACTCGAAACCGACTCGGATTCAATCTTGAAACTGCTATAACTTTTGATCCCGTGGGCCAAACTTGCTCAAATTGTTTTTGTGAAGGCTTTTGGATGTGTGAAGGACGGCTCCACCAATTTTCACTATTTTTGGCGACGGTTTGATGCACTTTCCAAATTTCAAAAAAAGATGGACTCTCTCTTTTGCTTTCTTTCCTTTTTTCTGCTTTTTTCTCTTTTTTTCTGAACAACCGAAATCAATTCTTTCTTTTCCATCTTCTGGACAAACCAAAACAAACTCTCTCCTTCTTTTGCAAACTGAAAGTAACAGAGGCCGCGACTGAGGTACACAGCGGCGGTAGGGGATGGCAGCGGATGGGGTTGACATGGCAGAAGTTTTGACACAATGATAAAGCTACGCAAAGAAACATGAAGATCAAACTAGACAATGACGAACTAGACTCTAACTAAAACTAGAAATCAGCAACTAGACACGACGATGCAATCAAAAATTCAATAAGCAAAACTGAAAAGAAAAATTGCAATGGCTCAAAAGGGTGATGGAACAGCGGAAGAACACCACGAACAATTATTTTTATGGGGCTAATTTTCTAGGGTTTTTAGGACGATGGAAATAAACTAATCTAAAAGGGGAAATTGTGATTACCTAATGGGCAACCATTGCTCTGATACCAACTAATGTGACGGTGGCCCGATCTTCCGAATGGTACTGATAAGTCGATTGTGGAGAACACGACGTTGATGATCCAAAGGCTCCGACCAAAATAGATCGATCCCCTCGCAATCACTACACCGCTGCTCCGATGGTTATCAACCATGCAGAACGTGGTTGACCTCGCCAACAAGGCTATCTCCTGCAAGCGAATCGAGAACACAAGCACGAGAGTAGAAGATGCACTTTATTTTGATGATTCTGAATTCTACAGAAGAAATTTGGAGGTGAGGCTAGATCTGTTGGAAAGGTCTCAGAATTAACTTTCCAACAAGCTCAAGAACACTCAAATCGGACTCCGTTTGCGAAAGTTATGCGCGTTTAAAGTCAGTGTTGTCTCCGGAGGCCGAATTGGATTCCAAAATGTGTCCAGCTTGAACTCTCGCTTGGCACGTGGTGTAGCACCATGGTATGTAGACATAACAGTATGGCATGTAGATGTAGCACCATGGCATGTAGAAGTAGCTCGGTCCAACTGGATAATACGGCATTGCAGTAGCCGAAAGTCCTATTGGAGAAGATGTGGTTGAAGTAGAAGATCACGGTCTGGTCGAATTGAAGATTTGCATCCTTAGGTTTGATGTCCTCATCACTTTGCCACCCATCAACTGAAAGGAGCCGCCGCCGCATGGTGGGAGAACTACCACGCTGCTCGAGGTGGTGACATGTCAGTGTCTGAAGAAGAAGAAAAGGAAGAAGCAGCAGAACAAATTGTTGAAGTACAGGTAGATGAAGCTGAATCGCTCGGTAGACAATTTTGTGGGCTGAATTCAAAGCCGCTTTCAGAACCATCTTCGTACCAGCCGGTACCATGAGAATGAAGAAGACTGAGTTCAGAGCTCTAAAGCCGTGTCACATGTCAGTTAATGAATATCTAACAAAGTTCAACCAGCTTGTTGCTCGCTACGCTCCCAATGACATAGCTGATGAAGAAGAAAAGATCGATCGCTTTGTTGAAGGTATGTGTGAAAACATGCGAGTCCAGCTTATCCTCCACAATTTCCACAGCTTACATCACCTAGTCAACTAAACCATAGTGCTAGAGAATGAGAGAAAGATAGTGGAGGTCAGTTGCAAAACTAAGATGGCATTTTAGAGGCCACAAGGCAACTTTATGCAGAAATCCACATTCCAGGGCAGCTCATCCTTCAGATCATCTGCAGCCTTGCCGCAAAAAAATTCAGCTCCAGCCCCACGTCTCCAAGGAAGTGGTTTTCGCACTCTTCGTCTCGCTGGGCAACCTGCAGCAGTCAACCCAGTATCTAACCTTCACTGCTTCAACTATGGAGAAAAAGGGCACTTTGCAAACTGGTGCCCTCATCGTCAGAATGCTACCGAAAGTTCAACTCAGGAGCCGCTCCAAATCAAGACCAAGCATCCAATCAAAGCAAGAGTCATCAGACTTTGCAAGCCTCAAGGTCTACCCCAACACCAAGCCATGGCCGTGTGAATCATGTCACAGCCGAGGAGGCCCAGGATGCCACATGAGTGCTAATGGGTACGTTCTCTTTAAATTCAGTACCCGCACAAGTTTTGTTTGATTCTAGAGCTTCGCACTCTTTTGTTTCAAGACTTAGTGGAGAACCTCTATATGCTACCTCAGTTAGTCCTAGAGTAGAGATTGCTTTGAAAAATTCTGGATTCCCAGCAAACCTTCTTGTGCTAAAATCCCAAACTCTGGATATCATCCTAGGGATGGATTGGTTGGCCAAATACCAAGGATTAATAGATTATGCTAACAGAAAAATGGTGCTCACCAAGAATCCAGAAACCATAATAAAGGTTAGTGTGGATCGTTCCTCTCCTTTGGATCGAGCAATCCACCACCTTGAAGAGTTGTCCCTAGAGACAACATCTGTAGTCCAAGCTTACCCTGATGTCTACCTAGAAGAATTACCAGGCATGCCACCCGACAGAGATGTTGAGTTTGTAATCAACTTGAAACCAAGGGCTGACCTCAAGCGCCAAGAGACCATATAGAATGGCCGTCGACGAGCTTGAAGAGTTTAAGACTCAGATTGAAGATTTACAAAAAAGGATTTATTCAACCAAGTTCTTCTCCCTGGGGTTCGCTAGTACTTTTCGTGAGGAAGGAGGATGGCAACGCCAGATTGTGTGTGGATTACAGAGCACTCAATGATGTAATCATTAAGAACAAGTATCCCTTTCCTCGCATTGATGACCTGTTAGATCAGTTGTCAGGAGTAGCAGTTTTCTCAAAGATAGACCTAAGGTCAGGATACCATCAACTCAAGATCAGAAATAAGAATATTCATAAAATGACTTTTTCCACCCAGTATGGCCTGTATGAGTTCACAGTCATATCATTTGGCTTGACCAATACACCAGCCTACTTCATGAACCTCATGAACAAAATATTCATGTAATACATGAACAAAATATTCATGGAATACCTGGACAAATTTGTAGTCATATTCATAGATGACATCTTGATCTATTCAAAGACCAATGAAGAGCATGCTAAACATCTGCATTTGGTCATAGAAAAGCTTAAAGAGCACCAGCTTTATGCCAAGTACAGTAAATGTGAGTTTTGGCTTCAAGAGATCAGTTTCCTCGGACACATTGTATCCGCTGGAGGAATCGCAGTTGTTCCATCCAAAGTAGAAGCTGTGATGGAATGGAAACAGCCTAACTCAGTAACGAAAGTGCGTAGTTTTCTCTGTTTGGCTGGATACTACTGACGCTTCATAGAAGTATTCTCTAAGCTTTCTAAACCGATGACCCATCTGCTTAAAAAGGAAAGGAACTACGAATGAACAAAAGCTTGTGAAAAGAGTTTCCAAGAATTAAAGAAGAAATTAACCTCTGCACCAGTGTTGATCCTACCGGACATACACCAGGATTTTGAAGTCTATTGTGATGCTTCACGCCAAGGTCTTGTGGTGTACTAATGCGTGAAGGAAAAGTTATAGCTTACGCATCCAGACAACTCCGTCCTCACGAAGACAACTATCCAACTCATGATTTGGAATTAGGAGTAGTAGTGCATGCCTTAAAATTTTGGCAGCATTACTTGATTGGAAATCATTATGATATCTACACAAACCACAACAGTCTCAAGTACATTTTCACGCAAGCAGGTCTCAACCTTCTGTAGAGAAGATGGTTAGAACTGATAAAGGATTACAATTTGGATGTTCATTACCATCCTGGAAAGGCTAATATAGTTGTTGATGCATTAAGTTGTAAGTCCTACTGCAGTAGCATGATGATTCAAGATCATCAACATGAGCTCTATAAGGAATTTGAGGCACTCAACCTTTCTTTAATAGAACAAGGCACTATAGACGTTGCGAAGCGCATTTAACTCTAGAAGAGCGGATCAAGACCGCTCAAGAGGGACATCCCGTAGTCCAGAAATTCAAGCACCTCATGGCCCAACGGAAAGCCCTTAAGATTATCGAAGATCAGTAAGGAGTCCTATGTTATGGGAAACGCCTCTTTGTTCCCCACCAGAAGGAACTCAAGGATTTGATTATGAAAGAAGCTCATAGCTCAATGTAACATCCCAAAGATCTGGGGTTGTGTTTCAAATGTATGAAATTGAGGATAAATTAAAACTTTTGGATGCATCCTTGTAGTCATTTGAATTCTCTAGAATTTATCTCCTTGAAATATGGACTTCAAATTCAATTAAGTTTATTGACTCGAAGTGTTGCAATTCAAGATCTTCTAGTCAAACCTTGTGATCATCCTCTAGAAATATTTTTCCTAAATTCTTGGTCATCTTGGTAACCTCCATGTCATAATTTTCAGAAATTATTTGCTATTTCTTAAGGGCTGGTCAAACATGATGTCTTCCTGGTCAAACCCCCTATCCAGCAGCTTGTGAATTTTCTAGCGGGAAATGCACTGCACGAAAAATTCTGGAAAATTTATACACAGTCGATATAGAAATCGGGATCATTCAGTAAAAACTTCATAATTTTGAGAGCTGTGGAGCTACCTCTGGAAATTCCCAAACCATCTCAGCCTTTTTAAATTCAAATATGGTATCACTGTTCCTCGGGCTCGAACCTAAGTCAGAGTCCGACTCGAGCCGGCTTGGCTCAACCCAACCAACTGACCGCGCTGATTATGAGCCGTCCGATGGAAACTTAACAGTCTAGATCGCGTAACCCTTCGGCTAGGTCCGAAAGCTCCCGCGCCGATTGGGAGCCGTTCGATTTGGAGATCAACGGCCTGAATTGAGTGGCCGATCGGACCGGCCGATCACCCCATTCACTTGAACCGTTCGATCTCGATCCAATGGCCCGCGCCGACCCCCTTTCACTCTGTCTCTCTCTCGCGCGACTGAGTCATTGGCGTCGCGGCCCCCCTGTCGGGTGTGTCTTCCACCTCGTTGGCGGCGCTCGGCTCGCGACGCCACGCGTGACCGCCTTTCTCATCTGCAGCGGCAACGATGTGACCGCACCGCCCACGCCAACAGATCCCCGAGGCCGCTTTGCCCACGTCGCCTCTCCCGGCCATTGCTCGGCTTTAACCTGCCCTTGTTCTCTCGCAATCCTTCACTTTCCCTCTCGGTGACCGAGGGAGAGGTGCCAAGAACTTGGCTCCTTCTCGGGTAGGCTTCGTGCTTCCACCCCTCCTTCGTCTATGACCTTCACCGTCTCCATTTTTGCTTATGTGAAGCCTTGTCTTACCCTGTAGCCCTTGACCCGCCGTGGAGCTCCCTGCTGCTACAGAGCGTGCACCCGACGCCGCCGCCGTGCCAACTCTATGTCCGGTGAGTCCCGTCTTCGCTCAAGTGCGTCACCTGCTGTGCCTTGGCCTGCTTAATCTTTCCCCTCACTTTATTTTGCCATCGGTTCACAGGAGCCCGGGAAATCCGAGTTTGAACCATTTTTGGCGGCAAAGCTTCCGTTCGTCCCCACCTCCGGTAAGGTAAGCCGCTGGCCGATTCCTTGCTTGTACACCATCTGTGGGTTGTCTTTGAGCTTTCTCTACCACCCATTCTCTGTCTCCTTCACCAGAGTGAGCTCCCCTCTGTGAAGCACCGCGCCGCCGTCACCCTCCTTATCGCTGGCTCAACTCCGACTTCCTCCGAGTCTCTCCCTCACTCAGGTAGCCTCTTTGTGCCTTGTAGTTGCTATGGCACCCGCTTCTCTGGACAATGCGGAGCTCGCTTGTGTCGTTTGCATTTAGCCGTAGCTCCCCGCTGCCTCTCTCCGGTGCGCCGCCGCCTCGGGCCAGCTCAGCCACCGTGAGTACCACCGTTGGGTGCGCAAGTGTATTGTGAACCCATCCATGCCCTTAGCTAGCGCCGCCGTGCCTGGGAACGCTGGTGAGAACTCGGCGAAGCCAGTGCGGTGTTGTCGGTTTTCCGACAACACTGTAGCATCGTCATTAAGACCAAATCTCGTTCATTAACTGCTAATGATTGCTTAGTAGTTAATGGCTGTCTTTTTCGGATTCTTGTTGTGACTGACATGTGGGCCATAGGGCTTAGCGCATGGACTAGATTCTCGTGAACCGGCCGTGGACCAGTGAGTCTACGCACTATTCCGTGAGCCGTGAGTATGACATGAGGACCCCACCTGTCAGGCCGAAAATTCTATTCAGTTTCAAAAATGGAAAATGCACTATTCATGGGACCCACTGGTCAGCGACCGTGGCTAGGATCGGCTGGGTGTAAAAAGTCATTTATGATTTTATAAAATCCGAAATGCTTTATTTTTGAACTGAAAATGAATTAACTTCAAAGTTGCATAAGTAATTCATTTTAGCTCCAATTTTGATGATTCAAATTTTGCTAGATTCCTTTTTGTATTAAATTTATTATAAAAATGATTTGAACCTTGTTACTATTCCAGAAAATACTTTTGGCAAAATTGCTTTAGGTTTAATATTTTTGTTGCTCTAAAAATTGTTTTAACTTCAAAAATGTATAAGTAATTCTCTGTAACTCTAATTTTAGTAAACTCAATTTTTTCATGTTCCTCTATTACTTTAATTTATTGTAAAATAGGTTTTGTGCATGTTGATATCTCTGAAAATCTGATTCTACAAATATCTTGTTCACTACTTTCCTGTCTTTGAAAAATTATAGAAAATTCATTTTAGCTCCGAACGAGGTGAATCATTTTTTGTTGGTCATATCATGTGGTGCTCTGTCTGCCATAAAAATTTTATATGCACCACCTCTCTGGAAATTTTCACCAAAACTTTTATTTTTGAATGAATAGTGAAAGCTAGCAATTTATTGGATTTTCTGAAAAACCAATTTTTAAATTGTCATAACTTTTGCATGTAGCATCCAAATCAATTAATTTTTATTGATAAATTTATCTAAAATCATGCTCTACCTTCTGTGAAGTTTTCATAATTTTTGGACCAAATTGTATTTTTGGGTCTTTTCGGTATCATTCGTTCTTATTGTGTTTTCGATTCTTTCGATTAGGTTCCGACGACTTTATTGATTACGCGAGTGACCCTCTGCAGCGAGAAATTTATCTCCATCAAGGCAAACAGTTGTTTCCATTTGATCATATTAATCCCATTACTTTCAAAGTCTATTATCTTGTTTGCAATGTGTATGTATGCATGCTCTATTTTGTTGTTAAATTATCGATCGAGTAGTTGATTCTATAGTTGCATAAACTATAGGTAAATGTTCATCCTCTACCACTGAGCCTAGGATTTATTCGCTGTGATCTAGAGTCCGATGGATGGGCTCTAATCACTTTGCTTATTTCTGCGATGTCATGCTTAGCAATGCTTAGAACGGTAGAATGGGGATCATCGCCTCGGCGATGGTCATTTTATCATCACTATAATTATTTGATTCTGGATACTCATGTATGTAATTGTATTTAGAAAACTAAAACTGAAAGTGAAATGTTTTAGACTTGGGCACATTGGTTTGATGGTGTGGTTATTGGGTGTGTGAATGGTGCCCGAGTCAACAAGGACCGAACATCTTGGACACTGACCCAAGTGTTTTTGCGTGCTAACCACATGAGAGGGATATGGGACCTCTCTTGACTAAGTACTTTGGGATGTATTAATTATTTAAGTCGCTGGTGGTATGAAAAAGAGAATGTTTGTTTGGGTTGAGAGGGATCAGTTCCTTTTTAGGTTCGCCATACCTAGGAGCACCCGCAGTTGCTTCGGCTTGGTCGGTGCGTCCAACTCAACGTGTGGGTCCTTAGTGGGAGCCCGTAACGGCGGTTCACTAAGGGTCAACCCCCATACGTACGACTCGTAATTAGTACAATCCATTGGAAAGCGTCTCGTAGGACTTAGCCTTGCCGGCATACCTAAGGAAGTGTGCTCTATTGCATGGTAAAAAGGCGGTCTGGCATGTGGGTACATTGGTACACCCCTGCAGGGTATAATCTATTCGAATAGCCAAGTCCTTGGTTATGGACATGCTTGGTTAGGTCTCTACAAGAGTTAGACTCAACAATCTTTGATAAAACTTGATTTCGGGTGGTACGAATGGGTAATTTCGTGCTATGTTGTGGTGGCTGTTGGGAAGTCACCTCTAGGATGTTATTTATACTTATTATTGTCGTCTCACTGTTATTTAATCAATTAAAAATAGATTTGTCAAATTGCTTTCAATCTATTACTTATTGCAAATGAAATATTGCTTTATGCGTCAAATGAACCATATAACCTCCTCCTTTGTTTTAGCTTGCATGTAGCTATGTATAGGCTTGTTACTCGTAAGTCATGCGAGTACTTTTTGTAGTCAGTTGCTTTGCTTAATTGTTGCAGAGGAGGTTGACCCCCAATGGGTTAACTATTGTGAGACCGACTTCGACTTTGCTCTCGACGACTAGCTTGGGCGTTCCCAGTCGGTTGCCTTGTGGGTAATGGCAAACGGTTTGGCTTGTGTTTATCGTCATCTTATGGCTTAAGTTTTCGCTGCTACTTTGGTTATCTTCTATCATTTGGCCGGTCGGCCCTACTTTTGTAATATGGACTTTTATGCCCTTATGTTATGCGCTTGTAGGTGATTAATGAATGACTTGTATGGTTTGGATGCTTAATTTTTGTATGGGGTATGTGTACTGCAATTTTGGGAAGTACATGTGCGCCGAGAATCGAGATATTTGATTTGTAATGCTAGGACCATCCGGATGATTAAGTATTACAAGTTAAATACACCGGGTTCTCACACTCAGCATATACCCTGCATCCAGGCAGCAACAAGATGTATCAAGACATGAAGATTATGTATTGGTGGTCGCGAATGAAAAGAGACATCGCTGAGTTTGTAGCTTGTTGTGATGTATGCCAGTGAATCAAAGCCAAACATCAGAGACCAACAGGATTGCTTCAACCACTCTGAGATCCTCGGTGGAAATGGGAAGAAATCAGAATGGATTTCATTACAGGTTTGTCTCGAACCAAGTCCAGTTAAGCACTCTATGGAAGAAAATGCAAAACCCCTCTACATTGGTCAGAATCAGGAGAATGATATATCTTTGGACCGGATACACTCAAGCAAGTAGAAGAGAAAGTTCGACTAATCAGGGATCGCCTTCAAACAGCTCAGTCCAGACAAAAGAGTTATGCTGACAACCGACGAAAGGAATTAACCTTTGAAGTTGGAGATAATGTGTATCTCAAAGTGTCACTATTTCGTGGAACTCAAAGATTTAAAGTGAAAGGCAAGCTCACACCAAGATACATAGGCCAGTTCCCAATCACCGCCAAGCGTGGAGAACTCGTCTATCAGCTGAATCTACCTGAAAGTTCGTCAGACGTCCACAACGTGTTTCACGTCTCCCATCTCAAGAAATGTCTCACAGTGCCTGAAGAGTAGACACCCATTGAAGCCATCACCCTTCAAAAAGATCTGACTTGTCAGGAGCATCCAATCAAGATCCTCGACGTCGTGGAGAAACAAACAAGATGTCAGATAATCTGTCTTTGCAAAGTCCTATGAAGAAATCACTCAGCTAAAGAAGCCACTTGGGAGCGCGAAGACTAGCTGAAGCTGGATTTCACGTCCTTATTCCCAGAGTAGCTCGAATCTCGGGGTCGAGATTCCGTTTAATGTCGGTAGGTTTGTAATATTTCTGTTTTCAAAATGGTTAATAGTAATTACTTCGATTCTTGAATTTTCAAACTCTATTTCAAATTAACTTATGATCTGAAAATCTTGTAGCTTCTATCTAAGCTCGGTTTTGTATTCCAAAACTCCTTGCAATTCCAGAATTCAAATTTTGAATTTGAATTCGTCTTTTCAGATTTTGGACCCTTTCTCAATTTTTGGCCTCCTCTCCTTTGGGCTCAACCCGTTTTCTTTCTTGGGCCAGCTCAGCTCCCCCCGGCCCACTCCCCATTCCTCTCGACCGAGCTCCCCGGCCCCTTCCTTCCTCTCGGCCCCCTCTAGCTTTCTGCCTCCCCCAACCGGTAGTCATGCCCGAGTCCCACCCCCTTTCTTCTCTCTATCGTGCGCCTATGCGCCTACCACCATGAGTGCCCACGCCTCCCTCTGCAACTCCCACCTGCTCCCCCTACCAACCGCGACATCGGCTCCCTCCTCGTCGCCTTGTTGCTTTAACCTACGTGCCCGTGACGCCATGGCTGTCCTCGTCGCCCCGTGCCCCCATTAGCACCTTAACCGCGAGCACTAGAGCCGTTGCCGCGCAACCCAGCACCTGGTTCGAGCTGCGCACTGTGTAGCGCACGCGCGTGCCTACGTCGACCCATCAGCATCCTAGCTCACCTGCCTCTACCATATCCCATCGCCTGCGTCACCGACTTCACCACCACATCAGCAATGCCCTCACCCAAGTCACCTTTCCCACTGCGAGCTTGCACCTGCCCTGTCCTCTCCGCCAGAGCTTCTTGACTACCTCGGGACCACGTGACCACCAGAGCCTCCCCTCAATGGCTCTCAACCCATTGTGCGGCTATAAAGAGCCCCAACCCCACCTCTGCTTCCCCCTTCGACGCTCCCTTTGCTCCCTAGTGAGTTCCACTTAAGAACCGCCGCTTTTCCATTTTTGGCCAAGCATCTTCTGCCGACGTGAAGCCGCTCCGGCGCCGCCACCGCTGCTCCATCCCCATCACCTCGCGCCTCTGACGCCAAGGAGAAATACCCCCAAGCCCCTTCGATTTTGGACCATTCCTACCGTCGCACTCGGTCTTCTTCACCTCCTTCAGCCGCCCGCTTCGCCACCGTCGATCTCCCTTCTCCAGCCATCTCCGACCCCCATTGTTGACCCAGTAGGTTTGCGTCCCCGAGCTCTTCCCCATGCTCACCTCCCCGGCTTAGGGAACCGCCAGAGCTCAGTGTCCACCGCAGCCGAGCCTCCGCAACCGCTCATCTCCAACGTGCCGCCACTCCGGCCATCTTCTGGGTGCCGCACCGACACAATTGGCTTCCCCTCGCCGAAAGCTTTCTGTTTTGGTGCTTGGCTGTAGCCGCCGAGGTCGCCTGCGCCAGCGACGAGCAGAGCTCCGCCTCCCCTGTTCGGTCGAAACACTGGCCTCTTTACCCCAAACCCTCAGAACCCGTGGATCAGGACGACTATGCCTACTACGAGGATCAAGGAGTCGATGGACAATACCAAGGCGAAGAGTCGATGAGAAAATCACTTCACTTAATAAAATGATTTTTGATATGGGATCAGATCGAGCTTGCCCTCCCTGAGAGATCCAACGGAAATGGTGACTTACCTGGGCCATCTTCTAGAGGATCTTAAGTGCTTGCTCAAGACTACTAGAGAAAATTATGCCCGGTCTATGAAAGAATCCATTGCCAGCGGAGTTAGTTTTGCTCTTGCGAAACTGAAGGCTTCCGGCCCCTCCACCAATCTTCAAGCCATTGAGGAGGATTCAACTGCTTGCCTAAAGAGGCGACCAAGTTTCTCAAGGAGGTAAGACCTCTTGGAGACAAGGTTGCAGAAGAAATAGAGATCAGATCTCCATCAAGCAGTGATTAGTTAGGCGATCTCTAGTAGAATTGTAATGTAAAGATATACGAAAATGTAAAACATACCTTTTTTCTTATCAATGAAATCTTTTGTTCATCCGATCGAATTAAGAACATTCATCTATTACCTAGCCCCCGACTGTTTTATAGTAGAAGAACTTTACTATATAAGCAGTAGACCAAGAATATGAACTTAAGTCTCAACCATTGTTTGAAAGTATGTACTGATTGTTTGAAAAACTGATCGTAATAATACTAGTAAACCTTTTTTATCGGAAACAGTGCCAGGTTTTAACTAGTTGTAAATCTATTCTTCATAATCGAAGTACTTACTAAGACAATATATGGTCGAAAGAATGGACTTTCCTTAATAAAAAAAAACTTGAATGCAAAGATGAAAAAAATAAACGACATGTGGTTTTATTTCTATGTAATACTCAACTTATTTGGTCGAAAGGCGCTAAGAAACAAAGATATAAAATATATTTCGCAATACGTGTGCATGCTCTGGTCCGACTGGCAGCGAGGATCGTAAGAAAAGGTCCATCGCTAGGAGGCTCCTTCCAGTGGGCAGGACCACGTGCGAAAAAGGAGAGACTTCGACTAGGAGGTTTTCCATGTCCTGACCAGTAGCCAAACAAGAGTAGAACAGAATTTTGCAATAAAAATATAATCTCCATAATCTTTTGCATATGAACCGCTAGTCGACCAGAGTTGGGTACAAACATATAAATAGCATCACTTGCCAAGAGAATTTAAGGGATTAAATAACCTTTAAAAATAATAGAAATGAAAAAGGAAATTAAACAAAGAACTTATGCAGTTGATCAATGTTCCAGGAATTAGACAAAACCCTCCCATCTGACATAGCTAATCGTACCGAGCTTGGTCGGGTGACTTCGACCACAGTGTATAGACCTTCCCACTTGGGAGAAAGCTTGTTGCGATTTGTTTGGCTCTGAATTTTTCTAAGAACCAGATCACCTACAGCTAAGCTGCGAGGTTGCACCTTATGACGGTGGTACCTTCTCATGGCTTGTTGATAGATTGCCAAATGTATTAAGGCTTGGTTTCGTCGTTCTTCAAGGAAATTGATATCATCGAGTCGTCATTCCTCTTGTTCGTTTACATTGAAACAATGGTTCAAGCAGAGCCAATTTTCAGTTCTAGAGAAAGCATGTCGGGACCCAAATATGCAAATCTGGACCCTCTGTGTATTCTGCACTAGTACAGGATCACGCTAGTGCACACTGTGTCAACATCGATGAAATATCACATCCATACAACGAATATAAGAATAAACGAATACTTTGAATAACAAATAACTGTTGGGACCTTACGATCGAGTTTTACATTTATTAAGCCAAGCAAGGCTGACAATAAGGAATAAACTGCAGCGGAAACGAAGTAAACTCCAGTGGGCTCCCATCAATTTACCACAAGCAACTGACAGGGATCAAGACCCTAACGATCAACCTTCGTAGAACTCTTCTTCAAAAGCGGGCGACGGCTCCTCCATTTCTGTTGATTTGTTTAGCAAGAGTGAGTACACACCGTACTCGCAAGTCATACCACATAATGCATTTATACATGATGGCTTATTCTAAAGGAATGACTTCTGTGGTTATTTTGCAAAAATGCAACATTTGCAATTTAATACAAATAATAGATTGAAAACATAATTGAAAACAATTAAAGAATATTAATTTAACAATTGGTTTCAAAAAGGACACACAGTCTAAATAAGTTATTCACACAGCTGTACAAGTTATCTCACACAGCTGACCCTTCCCAAATGTTTCATAAAAATCTACCCCTCGTGTGAAATTCCCGAGCATGTCCATAACCGAGGACGCGGCTATTCAAATAGATTGATTAAACACTCTGTAGAGGTTGTACACTTTACCCACACGATACAATCAGTGTTGCAGGCACTAATCATAACAAAACCTTTCAGAGACTTCATCTCAAACAACGACACTCCCGATGTGCTTTCCTGTCAGCCAACCGATACACACAGCCACTACTACAGAACATGCTATACTAGACACCCCATCACGAGGCGGTTCAAAGGAACCGTGCGTGATAAATATCACGAGCGGTTCTTCGTTAACCGTGCGTGATATATATAATATCACAGAGCGGTTATTTACGAACCGTGCGCGATACTTCACGACGGTTCGTTAAGCGAACCGTCTATGAAAATATCATAGGCGGTTCGTTTAAGCGAACCGCTCGTGATCTGACATATCACGAGCGGTTCTTTAAAAGAACGAATGCGCGATAACTCAATATCCTGAGCGGTTCTTTTAAAGAACCGTGCGTGATATATCGAGTTTATAAGTAAGCCGCCAAGCGGTCCCCATTTCTATGAAATCCATTTGAACCGCCGCCACCCTCCTGCTGCTGCGTCATTGCCGCAGTCCCATTTCTATTAAATCCATTTGAACCGCCGCCACCCTCCTGCTGCTGCGTCCTCCCCCATTTTGAGCTGTTACCCGTACCTCCTCCTCTCCCATTTTGAGCTGTTACCCCTGCCTCCTCCTCCCTCGGCCCATTCGGCTTTTGATCTGCCGCCTCCTCCCACATTGCGCCACTTTGGAGAGAAGGGTAACGATCGATCTGTAACCCTTTATATTTGCTATAGAGTACTCACTAATGTGTTTGGTCATTATAAAGGGTACTTGCGGTTTATTAATATAGAGTACTCACTAATGTGTAGATGGACCAAGCTGGATGTACATTGAGAACCGTGTGAGTGAAGAGTATATTAATGGCGTGTTTGCTTTTAGAAGAGCCACGAGGCGGGATATGTTGAAGAAGGGGATAAAATATATGTCTTGTCCATGCATTGATTGCGGTAATATGAAAATGTTTAACAACCCGTATGCAGATCGAAGCTCACTTATCTGAAGAGGTTTCAAAAAGGATATACATGTTGGAGCGATCACGGTGAAGAGCGATTATCTGGAAGTCGATAATGGCGACATCGCCGAGAAGTCAACGATATGCGGGGTATGGAATGTGCTTTTGATGAGGATAGATTGCATGATGACAATCTGGATCGGATGCTACGCGATGCGAGAAGGAACTACGGTGAGAGAGTTTTGTAAATTCGAGGGCTTAATGGAGGACTCGGAAACCTTTGTTCCACTGCAGCGGAATACACAAGGTTGTCAACCGTGCTTGAGCTGCTGAAATTGAAGGCAAGCAATGGTTGGTCCGACAAGAGTTTCTGGCGTTGTTAGGTCTCTTAGTCGACATCCTTAGGAGAAGCGTGTTGCCCAAAGCCACGACCTACCAAGCTAAGAAGGTTCTTTGTCCATTGGGAATGGAAGTAGAAAGAATACATGCATGTCCGAACGATTGTATCCTCTACCGTAAGAGTATGCAGACATGCATGCATGTCCGTGTCTGAGCATCCGATACAAGCGGAAGAATCTTGCTAAAGCGAAGCAAGGACCTCTGCTAAGATGTTGTGGTATCACTGTGATCCCACGTTTGAAGCGTTTATTTGCGAACCGAAAGGAGGCAAGATTGATGCGTTGGCACTCGGAGGCGTAAGAAAGATGGGAAGCTCGGACACCTGCTGATTACGCGATGGAGAAACTTGATCGGAGCTTGAAGAGTTCGGTGCGGAACCGAGGAACATAAGGTTAGGGTTGAGTACGGACGGAATGAATCCTTTCGGTAACATGAGCGGCCGACATAGCTTTGGCCCGTGAATCTATGTATGTACAACCTTCCTCCTTGGTACGTGTATGAAGCGGAAATACATTTTGATGACACTACTTATCCAAGGGCGAAGTAACACAGGAATGATATTGATGTGTACCTAGCACCATTCTTTGGAAGATCTTGTGACCTTTGTGGAGCGAAGAGTGCAGTATGGGATGCGTACAAGCGAGAGAACTTCACTTTACGCGCCATGTTGTTACGCACCATCAATGATTTTCCGCCCTTGGTAACCTATCGGACTTGATACAAAAGGAGCCAAAGCTGTCATCCGCCTTTGCTTAGATGCTACGGAGAGTGTATGGTGAACAACTCGCATAAGCGTGTATATCGTCACCGTAGGTTCCTTCCAGAGTCACCCATACCGCAAGATGAAGAAACAATTCGACGGAAATAAGGAAGGCGGTTCGACTTCAAGGGCTTTTAGTGGGAAAGAGGTCTATGATATGGTTAAGGATATCGATGTTGTGCTTGGGAAGGGCGTAAATTAAAAACCCGTGAGAAGAACATACGGAAGAAGCGGTCAATTTTTGGGACTTGCCTTATTGGGAGTACTTAGAAGTTCGCCTTGCATCGGCGTTATGCGTAGAGAAGAATGTATGTGATAGCTTGATTGGTCTCTTGCTAAACATTAGTGGCAAAACAAAGGATGGTGTTAACGCATGGCGTGACTTGGTCGATATGAACATAAGGACCGAGTTAGCACTAAAAGAGACCGTCAGGACGAGACGTACCTTCCCCGACTTGCTACACTCTGTCCAAGGCGAGAGAAATGAAGCGTGCGAGCTTGCGGTGTGAAAGTCCGTCTGGTTACTCCGCTAACATTAAGAAACTTGTTTCTATGCAAGATTTGAAATTAATTGGTATGAAGTCGCATGATTATCGTGTCTTGATGACACAAATGCTTCTGTTGCAATTAGGAGTATCTTGCGAACAAGGTCAGTGGCAATCTTGAGGTGTGTTATTTCTTCAACTCAATTGCTCGGAAGGTCATCGATCCCCAAGGACTAGATGCTCTGCAGTAGAGGTAGTGGCGACTACGTGTCATCTTGAGATGTATTTCCCTCCGTCATTTTTGATATCATGGTCCATCTCATTGTTCACCTTGTGAAAGAGATAAAGATATGCGACCCTGTGTTTCTATGTCATATGTACCGTTCGAGAGGTACATGGGAATTCTCAAGTCCTACGTGACGGAATCGATCTCGGCCGAGGGGCGGCATCATCGAAGGTTATGCAGCGGAAGAGGTCATTGAGTTCTGCGTCGACTACATGGCTCGAGTGGATCCGATTGGTGTGCCTCTATCTCGTCATGAGGGAGATTGGATGGTATCGGGACCATAGGAAGGAAATCAATCACTCCCGATCTGGATCGTGCGCTCAAGCCCATTTCACGGTCTTGCAACACATGACCCAAGTGTCCCCGTACATCGGCGAGCACAAAGACATAGTGCCAATGAATCGGACCGGTCGGAGGTTTGGATCACCGAGAGCACAACCGTCGGTTCAACGAATGGTTAAAGCGCGAATCACTCGGAGGTCATCAAGTGATGATCTGTTGCTATGGTTGGCAAGAGGGCCTGATTTACAATTGTCACATGGCAAGGATCGACATAAATGGGTACACATTTTATCTGGCGGCTCGGGATAGGAAGAGCACTGATCGCGAGCAGTGGTGTCGCATAGATGCATTCGATCTGGGTAAATTTGAGGAGCTCGTACTATGGGAAAATAGAGGAGATATGGGAGATCGACTACGTGTTTTCAAGATCCCCTATTTGGTGCCGTTGGGTCCATCTCCCACGGTGAAGGTCGACAAATGCGGCGTCACTACCGTGGACCTCGAGCGTGTCGGATACAAAGGCGAACCATTCGTCTTGGCTAACCAAGTTGTTCAAGTCTTCTATGTAACCGACCGGCAAATAAGAAGCGTCACGTAGTTCTTCATGGAAAAAGGAGGATTGTCGGAGTTGAGAATGTAGTGGGCGAGGAAGAATACAATCAATTTGACGAGTTGCCACCTTTCGGAGGCGGCATCGGGCTCGAGGAAGAACCCGGTGAGGAAGCTAGCTATATGTGCGTCGATCATCATGAAGGGCTATATTTTAATTAAGAATTTACTCCATTGTAATTAACTAATTTATTCCATTGTCATGTGTTAATGTGTTATGGACTTATGATCTTTAAATTGATGACAATTGTCAAGTATTTAATTCCACTTATGCGAACTTCGATACCACTTATGAGAAAAACACTTGATACCAAGAATAATTGATTCCATCTTGTTTCTTTGCAAAAGCATACCATCTTTATTTAGGATGGTATGCTTGTCCTACAACAACAGGTGATTTTTAACTTCAACTCCCGGTAGAGAGAGATAGTGAAGCAACCATGACTCAACTATGGGAACCCCTGTTGGTATGGTTCTTACGAGTCATGTTGTCTATATCATGCAAAACAACAACATTTGACTCATAAATAGGACACATGAGTCAAAACATTCGAGTACAACATATAAACAATTTACTCAAATAGTAACATATGAGTATGCGAATTTGCGTAATTTTACGCTAATTTTCTAAGCATAGAAACAATTTCCATAGCGAGAAAAACAAATTCTAGTGATTAAATAAATCCTTTAATACTAAATAACAAAACCGAACTCTTCTAGGGTTTAATTTGCGGGATTTCCATGTGTTAGAACAAAAATGCGTTAATTCTAAGGTCTAATCTAAAAGATTTTTGGCCCCAAGGACTGAATGATATAAATTGAGGACCCTTTGTAATTTCACAAAACACACAGGGCTTATTTGCAAAATTCTAGTATGCGATGTGGAAACATCACGAGCGGTTCCCTCAAGAACCGTGCGTGATGTTCACGCATCCTGAGCGATTCTAGAGGAAATGCGTGATGTTTACGCATCACAGAGCGGTTTCTCAAGAGCCGTCTGTGATGTTCACGTATCCTGAGCGGTTCTTGAGGAGCCGTGCGTGATGTTTCCACATCACAGGCGGTTCCCTCGAGAACCGTCGTGATGCGTGTTGATTATATAAGGTTCACGACACCGATAGGGTTTGATCTAACCCTATCGGTGTCGTCCCCTCGCGCCGCCTCCTCTCCGAACACCTCCCAGACCCGGCGCCCCTCCTCCCCGACCGGCGCCTCCCAGCCCGGCCGCCTCCTCTCGACGCCTCCCGAGGCGGCGCTTCTCCCCGACCGGCGCCTCCCCTCCCCCGACCGGCGCCTCCTCCCCCGACCGGCGCCTCCCGAGCCGGCCGCTTCCTCTTTTCTTTGGGGATTGCGGAGCGATAGTTTTTACGGGTGAGTGTCTTGTGCGCCTTGCGATTTTCATCTTGGTGGTTTTGATTACCACCGCTTGATGAGTATTGTGCCTTTGCTTTGCCTTGGTGGTACTTTCATATACATATTTGCGGTGCTAGTTGATTCTCAATATCTGTTTTATTTACGGTATCTGAAGAAATTGCATTTTATCGGTGGCTTTCTTTGGTTTGCTCAATGATGATAATGGTCAAATCTTGAGATTGAGCTGATAATCATTTCATACTTGAGCTCTAGTGCGGGATGCGAGGTGTGCCAATAAGTTCTTTGTAGTTTGGTCGGCTTGATCATGGGTGTTGATTGTAGCATTTAAAATATTTGATGTGCCCCCAACCGATTGTGTTGTAACACCTATTTCTAGAAATCTGATGACATTGGTGAAACTTAAAAAGTCATTGGTAGTAGTATTTTCTTGATTGCATCTTTGTGGTTGTAGTGGTTCATTTTCAAGTGTTACATAGTCTCATCCATAGCATGTCTTGGGGGTTCATTATGTATACATTTCTTTGGTAACTTCGAGTTTTCAATCGATCTCCCTTGTTCATTTGTGCCATTCGTATGGCGCTCTGATATATGCATTGCATATAGAATCTCTTGGAGATAGTTGATTTGTTCTAACATGTTATTACAGTGTGGGTTGCATGTTCCACTGGTTGTGTGTAACACATACATTATCATTTTAAATAAAGTATAATTCTTTACATTATTATAAGAATTGGAGAATTGGAGTATTGTTAGTGATCAAACTTGATCTCTGGTTAATCATAATTTTATTGAGTGGTCTATTGGCTTTGCTATCTTTAGGAAGAGTAGTTAAGCATTATTTAGAGCTCAAGTTGTGAATTTGTGTTGTTTAGTTCAATTTATGAAGATTATTGACAATGGGGTTGAGATGGCAAAGGCTAGTTCCTTTGCAACTCTCTCTCTGAGAGCACACTCCATAATCAATCATATGTACATTATGCTCCTTATGGTTGATCTCATACATTAATGTTGGGCATAACATTGTATTTATCATCAACGTTCTCTTATATGGTGTAGATCCACGTTGGATTTGCTAATTAGGCAACGTGTAGTATATTATAAAGTATTTTGGTTGCGATTTGTTAGGATTTGGTGCTATTTTGGATTTGCATTATCTAGATTTTTTCATGGATGCCAGAGCGTTTGTGGACATTCAAATATTGACTACTATCTTTAATATCATCTAGCAGTATTACTGCGGCATGACTCACTTACGGATAGTGCGTACTCGGTCTATGGATCAAAGCGAGTTAATTTTAATATTTGAAGTACAAACTCAATTTTATATACTATGTAATAATTGCGCACGTAACTTATATAGATAGCAAGTAAGCGAGATGGCGAGGCACCGTCTTCGCCGCCGTCATCGGCGTCGCCAAATCGTCTGGATCTCCGATCAAGGTGGTATCGGCGAGAAGGCGGAGGAATATCAAATTGCCCTCGGGCGCATGGCGATCACGGAGTCGGTGGCGTCGGGATCGTGAGTCCCAAGAAAGCGGTGCGAGATTCGGACCGTCTGCGGGGTACTTGCAAGAGCGGGTCCCCATCACCACCCCAACACGGAAGTCTCGGCGGATGTCTGAGAGACCGGTTGTGGGTGAACTTTACGCCTCGTTCACTTTCCCTGAAGCGGACCCGGTGCGTGTGCGATGGCACCGGCTTCTGGCGATGTCCCAGCGTGGAGGACCTTCAAGAGCACGCTTGTCACGCGATGCGTGAACACGGGTGGGACGCCCTTCACGGCGTATCAATTTTGTCGCGGGATACATGGGGCGCCGTGCGAGATGAAGGCGGCGGCTAAATTTGAGGAGCAAAGTGCGGCGCCTGAGCTATCGGGCACAAAACACTCACCCCACGGACTTCGGCACCGGCCTGATGCGCGAGTAATGCCACGCGATGGCGGCGGAGGGCGAGGCTGCTGCGCGACCGTTTGCTATGATCTCGGACGGCGCGCTCGATCTGGTTAGAGCGAGGGCATCGACCACGTCTTGGGCAACATCTCTCGACAAACCCGTGAGGCGAGCGGTGTCTCAACGTCGGTAAATTTCCGAACCACTTAATTGTTAATAAGTTCATAACTTCATGGTGTCTACAATAACATGATGTTCTCTTGCGGGAAGAATTGACTTCGCATGTTCCCAAGGTTCCTTGAAGTAGGCGGGGAGAAGGATGTGCATCTCTGACGATACACGGAAACAAGGAGCACCGGGTCGCCGCGAGGAGTTGGGGTTTACGTACCTTGGAGGATGGATTCCCACACAACTCCGACACGTATAGGAGTAGGAAGAGATCCAAGGACCAGCCACGGCCTTCGGTTGGAACATGTGATTATTGCACAATTTCAAGAACAAATAACAAACTTGCGAACCAAGTAAATCAACTCATGCGGCGCAAGCCGCCTGATAATTTGGGAGCAAGTCACGCTTTCGACATCAGATGGCGTCGCGTCCACACATAATTACGGACATGACGGCGTGCAATTACCGATCGGCGGCATCGAGGTAATGTACATCTCAGAGTGCTCCAAAGATAGACCTATAGGGCGCCTTAGCTAATTGTATGCGCTTTTGTAGGAGCCGGCGTACTGCAAGCTCAAGTGAGGATAGTAGGGTCGATTCCTATTGAAATTTGGCGGGGTATGGTGTATCCATACCGAGGAAGAAGCGATGCGACACGGTGCCCGGTGGCGCGAGGTTACGCCGAGTGCGGTGGACATGGTCCATGACAATTTCATAGCCATCCGCTGGAATTCCCCGAGCGAAGAAATCGAACACTAGGGGATGCCACGCACACTTTTATCCGATGGCCCAAGAAGGACATCGCCTGGACCCGGTGTGCGATATCGAGAGGACCTGCCTCTCAATAGGACCCTCGATGAGTCGCCTCAGCAAAGCTTGAAGGCCGCCACATCGCTTCCGTCGAGAAGGCGACAAAGGGACAAGAAAAGCGTGTCACCATATCGGTCCACTGAGGCGTCCTGCGGGAAGGCGTCCCTCGGCCGCCTCGTTAAGGAGAAATCAAAATCGAAGAACATTAAGGCACCTCCCAAACCCGTGAAATACTCCCTCGGAAGTCCGTTGGTCTCTTGCGAAATAAAGAGCTCGGGAGTAGCTTGTCAAGCTTTGCATGATTGGTACTTGCGCAAGACCGAGCGAAGGGGTCATCTTGGAATCACCATCGGATCACGGGAGGAGCATTTTCTCCACGAGCACAGCCGCCGTCGTGGGATTGAAGACTTATTTGACCTATACAACCTAAGCGCCTCGGCGCCTCACTTCTACGATCTTTGGACCTTTGTAAGTGTGTGCAATCAATTTCTACACTCATGTGATCTTGATAAATATCATAACTCATTGCTTATATGCGGATACATTATGAAATGTGCCCATCGAATCAAAGAACGGTGGGTTTCCTCGACCACACGTGGTCTCGAGCAAACAATCAACCAAGGCGCATCCTCGTCGAGAATTACATAAAAATGGGATTGCTTGCTCGAGCGGCGGGGAGTACATAATGGTACCCTACAACGAGTAAGTGCTTCAATATTTGCTATACAAATTACGTTTCAACATAGGTTTATGACTATAGCGACATACGAGTAGGTTCCTTTGGATTCTTACGATTCTTGTGCCAAAGAGGAACATGGTATTGTACCTTGATTCTCTACTCAACAAAAATCACGACTTCACCATTCTTAAAGAAATACTCGGCGGTATGTAGTCTTCCTCCGCACATAACTCTATTGTAGTCTTCCTTCGTTTTAAATGGACAAGGATAACTTTTTGAATCATGTAGAGGCGTTCATCGGCTATGTTGCCGAGGAGGTTTATACAAAGGAGCGGCCGCCACAGCGACTCACAGGATGCGATTTCGATGCAGCTACAACACAATAATCATATATCATACTCCGTAATATTGCGTCTCGGTATTGTACATATATATGTAATTCTATTTTTGCGGTCTGCCGACAAAAGCGAGATCACCTATCGCATTCTCGTATGCCATCATATCGACTATTGATTGCTTCTAGGACGAGCGATCCCAGGTTTGTCAATCTCGTAATAATTATCTCCTAATTATAAATTTAAATATATATGCTTACTACTTTACTCTGCTAGCGGCGGGACTTGAACATAGAGTTAAATGCACTCGAGATGGACGAGTCACGCACATTCGAGGAGCTCTGTGGCTTCATCAAAGCGGACATAGTTAACACCAGCGGAGAGTTTCACGCCGTCGACACCGATGAGCGACCTCGAAGCGATTGATTCAATATTGTAATTCACTTTGGTAGTTGTAATTCAATTTGTAACTCTAGCGACAATATATACTTGAAACATTCTTTTGTAATTGATTTTGAGTTAAATGATCACTTTGAGTTGTCGGCAATTATCGTGACATGTTTCTACTTGCTAGTTTTCGGAGGGCATGGCTAGCAATTCACGAGGCTAGTGAAAATACGAAAAATTTAATTAGGTTAAAGGACTTATCACGAGACGGTTCTAACAATGAGCGTGCGTGATCTTGAACTCTTTCTGAGGCGGTTTGTAGTTGAAACCGTGCGTGATATTTCTTATCACGAGCGGTTCCAACTACGAACCGTCTATGATACTAAGAATCACGCAGGCGGTTCGTATGCGGAACCGTCTATGATTACGTAGTATCCTGAGCGGTTCCAACGACGAGCCGTGCGTGATACTAGAAATCACGAGCGGTTCGTGGTTGGAACGTGCAGTGATTATGTAATATCGCAGAGCGGTTCCAACAACGAACCGTGCGTGATACTACATAATCACTGAGCGGTTCGGTGGGCAAATCTGTGATAAGAGATTATCACGAGCGGTTTTCAGCGTGCGTGATAACGCTATTATCTCGAACATAACATTTGAGGCGGTTCAAAAACCGTGCAGTGATGGCTATACGAACCGTCTGTGATGACCTTTTCTGTAGTAGTGAGCGTTTGGTTACGACACACATCGTTGGACAGGGATGCAGCAAACCATACCGCGATGTGACATATCACACCTGCAGCCCATCACATAGCTTAAATACAACTTGAGTTGTCAATGTCAAGACTCCATAACTTACTAAGTAAGGCCCAGCCCATACTAGGCATGTGGTTGTACAGTAAGGCTCAGTTCAATGGCGCACAAAGTGGAGTCCTTAATTGACCAAGCCAAGACTTCCAATTTTTCCCAAATTCAGACAGTTTAATATTCCAGCACACAGATCTTAATATTCCAGCACACAGATCCACAATTCACACAGAATCCACAACTTGCCTCCGTCCAAATCTTTTCCCACCCTGTTGATTAAGTGCAACACATGCCATCAATGAGTAATAGCACACAGCACATACAGTTTTATCACACAGTTCCATAATCACTTAGTCAAGTTTATAATTGCAACTCACATGAAATGATGACTCGTGGCATGACTAAGCAGTCTAATCGTATCTAACCAACCCACGTTGGTGCTATGATAATACCAACTAGTAATTAACCATCCTAGGGTGACAAAAGATCATGGCATACAATAGACAAGGTAGATACAACAAATTGGATTAATAACTATCCCAAAAGCATTTAAATAAGTACTTGAAATAAAATACATTAATTTAAATCAAAGTAATTTGAAAACTGGGTGCAACATGATCAAAGGTATAACTTGCCTAGGAATAGATCTAGATATTGGCCTTGGTCTTGAGGTGCTCCTTCTTCTGCAAAACTTCCCGAAGTATCAACGTCTACTCGCAAACGAGACAAAAGAAATAAAAATAAATAAATAACAGAGGCAAAACCAACTCCAAAAATAAAATAAAATTCACCATTAAATAGATCCTGATTTTATATGAATTTACAAATTTGAATGGGCTCAATCGGAGGTCGGATGCAAAAGTTATGTGCTTTAGAAGATTGAAAAATAATTTAAACCATAATTTGGATTTTAATTTGATTTTCTGAATTATTTTTATAAAGGAAAATTGGATTATTGCGCAATGCTTGGGTCAGTCGAGAATTTTCAAAAAAAAAATAGATTTAAAACAGATCTGACATGTGGGCCCCATGTCGACCTCGAAACTCACGGTGGGCCGGGTGCGTAGCGAGAAGAACAGCGGTGGACGAGGCGACATAGCTCTGACGATGCGACCACGCGAGCGCGCGCGACGAGAGGATGTGGTGCACACATGGCGACCACGAGGTAGTCACTGCCGTGGCACTCCGGCGACCACGGATCCGGCGGATAACGGCGGTTGAAAATTCTAGAAATTTCTAGAAAATATATCCAAGCACATAGAATCCAAATAAAATAATTTTTGAAATTGTTGATTTTGAGATTAAGCACATTAAATCATTTATCATTAAAGTCCAAATTAAGATTTTAATTTAAATTCAAACAAATTGCAAATGGTGAGATTTTCAACTAGCAACCAAATAAAAGATTTTCAAATGCTAAAAAGTTGGGGTGTTACAAACCTCCCCCCCCCTTAAACAAATCTCGACCCCGAGATTCCAGCTAGCTAGAGGAAAGGCCAGGGAACTCGGCTTTCAACTCTTCTTCACGTTCCCACGTTGCTTCTCTTTCTGAGTGGTTGCTCCACTGGACTTTGCAAAAACGAACGGTCTTGCTTCGGGTGCGGCGCTCTGCGACATCCAAAATCTTGACAGGCTGCTCTTTATACGTGAGGTCTTCTTTCAGCTCGATTTATTCCAACGTTGTTTGCTCTTCCGGCACCCGGAGATATTTCTTTAACTGAGAGACATGAAAGACATCATACACTCCTGCTAACGACTGCGGTAGCTCCAACTGGTAAGCGACTTTTCCACGATGTTCCAGAATCTTGAACAGTCCCACATACCTAGGGGCAATCTTTCCCTTGGCATGGAATCTCTTAACACCTCTGAGCGGAGTAACTCGAAGATACACAAAATCTTCCGGTTCAAAGCACAGGTCACGGCAACGATTATCAGCATAACTCTTCTACATGGTGGGCTATCTTCAACCTTTCTCGATCATAGCAACTTGTTCTTGGCTTCTGAATAATATCTGGCCCGAACACTACACGTTCAGCTGTTTCTGACCAATTCAAAGGAGTTCTGCAAGCACGACCATTCAAAGCTTCAAACGGTGACATTTGCAAAATGGCTTGATAACTGTTGTTGTACGAGAATTATGCATCACGGCAAACTCTTATCCCAGCTGGTAGCATTAGCTGAAACGAGGCTCTCGGCATGTCTTCAATATCGATTGACTCTTCGATCTGTCCATCATGCGAGGATGATAAGCGATCTTGAAATTGGATGAGTTCAGGGCTTTATGTAGACTACGCCAAAAGCGAGAGGTGGCGAGATCCTCGATCGACACTATCTTCTTAGGCACACCATGCGGACTAATGATCCTCGACATATACAACTCTGCAAGGCGATCTCCTGATTAAGTTGTTTTGACTGGCAAGAAATGGGCAACTTTGGTTAAACGATCCACTATTACCCAAATCGAATCATAACCTGATTGAGTCTTAGGCAAACCGGTAATAAAATCCATACGATCTCTTCCCTTCCATTACGGTATCTTGTTGGTTGTAGCAAATCTGCTGGTCTCTGATGCTCTGCCTTTACTTTCTGACACACGTCACACAAGGCCACGAACTCTGCGACGTCTCGCTTTATGTTTGACCACCAAAACTTATTCTTAACATCCTGATACATCTTAGTACTTTCAGAGTGAATAGAATACTTGGAGTCATGGGCTTCGTTCAGGATCAGCTGTCTCAATCCATCAATATCTGGTACACATATACATCCATTGATCCACAGTATATCCTAATCATCCACGGTGAAGTCTTTAAATTTTCCTTCTGCCATCTTCTTCTTGAGATCGGCAAACTCGGAATCCTTCGGTTGGGCTTCCCGAATCTGCTTCTCAAAGTAGATTGCACTTCGAGGCGGCCACAAATCCCTCGGATCGACTTCTAACCCGACACGGAATTCCTCCTGAAGTTCCGAGCAATTCTCTTTTGCTTCGAGAGCATTGCAGTAGCTCTTACGACTCATTGCATCTGCAACTACATTGGCCTTACCAGGATGGTAATGGATTCCAAGATTATAATCCTTTATCAATTCCATCCATCTTCTACATCTTATATTGGTCGGTGAGTGAATATATATTCGGACTCTTATGATGCATGTAGACTTCACGGCGATTCTGGATGAGATAATGGCGTCAAATCTTTAAAGCATGCACTACGGTAGCTAATTTCAAATCATGAGTGGAGTAATTTTCTTCATGAGGCCTTAATTGCCTTGACGCATAAGCGACAACTCTTCCTTCTTGCATAAGGACACATCCTAATCCTTGATGCGAAGCATCACAATAGATATCAAAATCCGATAATACTATGCTTTGAAATTTGAAGTCAAGCGTTTCTTCAATTCTCAAAGCTTTCTTCACAATTTGGGTCCAAGTATACTTTTTCTCCTTCTTCAACAATTGCGTAATGGGCTTAGCAATCATTGAGAATCATTCAATGAAGCGGCGATAATATCTGCCAATCCCAAGAAACTCCAAATCGTATTCTGATCTTGGGTGCTCCCAATGCAATACTGCTTTCACTTTACTGGGGTCAACGGCTACTCCTGCAGCTGTCATTACATCACCAAGAAAGTTCACTTCCTTTTTCCCGAAATCACACTTGCTAAACTTAGCATACAAGCGATGCTCTCACGAGCTTCTCTGGGATTAATCTCAAATGTTACGCATGCTCTTCTTACCGACTTTGAGTATACCAAAATATCATCAATGAACACTACAACAAACTTGTCAAAATATTCCATGAATACTTTGTTCATCATGTTCATGAAATAGGCGGGAGCATTAGTCGGACCAAGCGACATAACTAGAAAATCATAATATCCATCTAGGGTTGAAAGCGGTCTTAGGTACATCCTTAGGACAAATCTTCAAGCGATGGTAACTTTGATCGTGGTCGATCTTGGAGAATACTCGGCTCCTTTCATCAGTCGAACAAATCATCAAATGCAGGCAAAGGGTATTTGTTCTTGATGGTGACTTCATTGAGAGAGCGATAATCTATGCACATTCTCATACTTCCATCTTTCTTCTTAACGACAACACTGGTGCTCCCCATGGTGACGAACTAGGTTTTACGAAATCTTTCTCCAGAAGTTCTTCTATCTGTTTCTTCATCTCCACAAGTTCATCGGCTGGCATCCGTTAGGGTCTCATGGAAATTGGTGTTGTTCAGGGCACTAGATCGATGACAAACTCAATGTCACGGTCCGGTGGTATTCCTGGTAATTCTACATCTTCCAAGAAAACTATCTTCAGACTGTTGACTACCAAATGTCCATCACGTACTGAGGTGGCTAGGAATTCAACTTTCCTTCCGGTGGTATCCTCAATTGTTACGGCCTTTCGGCCACAATCTAGCACTGCTTTGTGTTTGGATAACCAATCCATACCAAGAATGACATCTATGGTCTGGGTGTCTAGAACTATTAGGTTGGCTAGAAACTCAATTCCAGCTATGAGTAACTTAGCTCCTAAACATCCCACTTTAGAGCTTAGCTCTGCTCCAGGAGATTGGACTAACAAAGTATGCTTAAGATGCATAACTTCCAAATTATTCTTGGGTGCAAAAACTTCAGAAACAAACGAATGTGAAGCTCCAGAATCAAGCAGGCGATCACAGTCTTGATTTACTAGAAACTTACCCGATACAGCGTCGGGTGCTTCTTGAGCTCCTTCGAGTGGCGTGGTTGACATGGCCTCGACCACAGATTGCGGTGCTCCTCCGGATTGGCCGCGACTTGAGAAGTTCCTTGATGGTTGTTACATCTTGGTGTCTGGCTAGTGTGTTTCCAAGGTTGAAGCGTCTTTGGGTGATTGTTCCCTTACGAGGGCGATTGGAGAAATGTTACAGTTGTGGCGGGTATAACAAACTACGGGTACATTCTTTGATTGTTTCGGGGTGGGGTTGATAGGTCTTGAGGTTGCGAAAATTCGAGCAGTTGGGCGGGATCTTTGAAGGTGAATACGGTATTTTGAAAGAACTCTGTGGCGGAAAATGACTAAACTGCGGTGGCATAAATCTTGCCCTCTGCTGTTGTGACTGGTGGCTTCCCTGCTGAACCATCCTACGCTTGCGGTAATCCTCCAATTACATACGCTTGTCCTCTAGGACAAAAGCTTTATTGACCAGCTCTTGAAAATCAGGGAAGGTATGGGCAATCAGGCTGACTTGTAGTCCAGTATTTAGCCCCTTCAGGAAACAACTCTGATGAGCCTTATCTGTGGCGACGTCCTCTGCGGCATACCGGGCAAGCTGAGAGAATTTGTTGAGATAGTCGGACACTGACATGCCTCCTTGCTTGAGAGCACGGAATTCATCCTTCTTTAGATCAATAATACCTTCCGGCACATGATATTGGCAAAATGCGGCAGAAAATTCCTCCCAGGTGATATTCTGCGGTGTCTCATGGGCGGCACAGAAGTTCTCCCACCATTCGGTAGCAATGCCTTCCAACTGGTGAGTGGCATACATAACTTTCTCATAGTCACTGCATTGAGTGATCAGCAGCTTCCTCTCGATGACACGAAGCCAATCATCAGCTTCCACTGGAGAGACATGCCCAGAAAAGGAGGGTGGACGGGTTCTCATGAATTCAGCCAACTTGGATGATCCATTGTGACCATGAGCAACTAGGGCTCCATTGCGATGTTGGTTGGTGTTGTTACGATTGTTCATAGCTTGTGTCGGTTCATCATGGTGTACATCAAGCGAGTTTGGTATCATGAATGCTCAGAATTCTGAGATCAGCGAAGGTGGTTGAGGTGGAATTGCTCTGCGAGGATTTGTTCGACTTCACGATCTTGGGTATCGGATCCATGGCGGCTTTGATGAGTCACGGCGGCCCGATCTTCCGATAGGTTCGATTTGGTTAAATCGTGAGGGCGTTGGCGCTTTGAGGCTTAGACCAGCGGATCATCACCTCGCAATTCGCTACACCCTTGCGCTTTGTCGTTATCGGCCCACGCTTGCGCGCGATCGACCTTACCACGAAGGTTATTGTTCACGCAAGCAATCGAAGCAACTCACAAGAACAAGGTAGATGCAATCTGAATTGTATTGCGGATATGGATGAAGTTTACAAGTGGGGTTCCTCAAACCGATAATCGTGAAGCGCAATTGGCGAATAATCTAAAAAACCGCCTCTAAACTATGGCGACTCTTGTATATATAGGGGGGCGTGAGGAGGTCGACCTAGGGTTGTGCGGCCGTGGGATGAAGCGTACACAACACGGACTCCGACCTCGTTACATTTACAAAATCTTATTAGTTTCCAAAGCGGTGTGTGACACCTTGTGTTGCGTATTTACAGTCGAAGATTTGGTCGTGGGTGGTCCTAGGGTGGTCTTGAGGAGTCCATGCTATCTTTGGTGCGTAAGTTGTGTCCAGAGTATTGTGCTCGCTTTTACGGTCGTAGATTGCTCAATCGAATCAACTAGTCGTAGGTCTTCTTGTAGTGGTCGTAGATCTTCTTGCGATTAGTCGTAGACCTTCTTGAAGCTAGTCGTAGTCCTAGATTCCTTAGTACAAGTAAATCATCTCCATTAGGCGGCATCATAGAGTTCTCAAATAATAAACTCGACCCTAGAAGCGACTTTACGATCGATTAAGTGGCGTGCTCTAGCTCTTGTCATAGGACCGTGTAGTTCGGCACCCGGATCTGGAGGGTCTTGTGTCGTGCGTGTATCAGAAGGAGTGATGTCCTCATCAAACTCCCCTCTTGAATTGGAGTCGTCCTCGACTCAAGCTCATCTTCTTCTCCACGTATGGTTTCAAATCGAAATGTTAAATGTGGGGCTAACCCCAAAATCTGCGGTAATTCTAATTGATATGCATTATCATTTATCTTCTTAATTATCTTAAGCGGTCCTTGACTCTAGGCATCAACTTTGATTTTCTTAATTAGGAAACCTATCCTTTCTCAAATGAACCCAAACTAAATCACCTGGTTCAAATTTGACAACTTTCCTACCTTTACTTCCAGCAACCTTATACCTTTCAGTCATATGCTCTATATTCTTTTTAGTGGTTTCATGTAACTTGAGAATAAATCACGTACGCTTCTTAGCATCTAGATTAATTTTATGAGAGGTCGGTAAAGGTAGTAAATCAATAGAAGCACGGGGTTAAACCCATACACTACGAAATGGACTTACCTTGGTGGTGGAGTGTACTGACCTATTGTAAGCAAACTCAACATGCGGTAAACACTCTTCCCACATCTTCAAGTTTTTCTTTAAAACAGCCCGCAACATGGTGGATAACGTGCGGTTGACAACCTCCGTTTGTCCATCGGTTTGGGGATGGCATGTAATGAGAACAGTGACTTTGTCCCCAATTTATTCCAAAGTGATCTCCAAAGTGGCTCAAAACTTCGCATCACGATCAGAGACAATAGTATTGGGCACTCCATGTAGCGAATGATTTCATTGAAAAACAAATCAGCTATGTTTGTAGCATCATCGCTTTTGTGACAAGATATAAAATGTGCCATTTTAGAAAATCGATCCACTACTACAAATATACTATCTCTCCCCTCTTTGTCCTAGGCAATCCTAAAACAAAATCCATAGAAATATCCTCCCAAGGCGCTAGGAATAGGAAGAGGCATATAAAGTCCATGTGGAAGGAGGCGGGACTTAGCTTTGTTGCATGTAGTGCGGTGAGCTACGTGGCGCTCGACATCACGCCTCATCTTTGGCCAAAAGAAGTGGGTGGCCAGCACATCTTCATCTTCTTTGCTCCAAAATCGCCATCAAACCTCCTCCATGTGCCTCCTGTAACAACAAAAGACGAGCGAGCTATTTGGAGCGCATAGCTTGTTAGCACGATAGACCAAACCATCATTGGCACATAGTTATTCCATGTCTTCCCTCCTTTACAATGTTCAAGCACTTCCTTAAAGTCCAAATCGGTGACATATAAACTCTTAATAGCCTCCAAACCAAAAATCTTATGGTCAAGTTGAGATAACATGGTATAACGCCTAGAGGCGCATCGGCAATCACATTATCCTTACCTTTCTTATGCTTTATAACATATGGGAATGACTCGATAAATTCTACCTAGTTAGCATGTCGTTTATTCAGTTTAGCTTGACTTCTAATATGTTTTAGCGATTCATGATCCGAATGTATAACAAATTCTTTGGGCCATAGATAATCTTTGCCAAGTTTGAAGCACTCGAACTAAAGCATACAATTCCTTATCATAGGTGGAATAATTCAAACTAGGCCCATTTAGTTTTTATTTGAAATATGCAATTGGTTTACCTTCTTGAATCAATACACCACCTATCCCAATCCCTTGGCATCACATTCAATTTCAAAGTCTTACCAAAATCAGGGAGTTGGAGTAGGGGTGCTTGGGTGAGCTTCTCTTTCAACAAGTTGAATGCCTTCTCTTGTGCAGGTCCCCATTGGAAAGGCACTCCTTTCTTTGTCAATTCATTCAATGGTGCGGCAATGGTCTGAAATCCGCACAAAGCGCCGATAGAATCGGCAAGGCCATGGAAGCTCCGCACTTGTGACCACGATGGTAGGCGTCGGCCAGCTTTGGATGGCTACAATCTTTGTCTCATCCACCTCAATGCCTGTGGTGTCACAACATAACCAAGAAATGCAACTCGATCGGTGCAAAGGTGCACTTCTCGAGGTTACCAAACAAGCGTCGTCTCTCAAAGCATTAAAAACAGCACGTATATGATTTAAGTGTTGCTCATGTGACTTGCTATAAATCAAGATATCATCAAGTAAACCACCACAAATTTTCCAATGAAAGGGCGTAAAACCTCGTTCATCAAGCGCATAAAAGTACTAGGTGCATTAGTTAGACCGAAGGCATCACTAACCACTCATATAATCCAAACTTAGTTTTAAGCGGTTTTCCATTCATCTCCTAATTTCATTCTAATCTGGTGGTAACCACTCCATAAGTCAATCTTTGTGAAAATAATAGAACCACTCAATTCATCTAGCATGTCGTCTAGCCTTGGGATAGGATGGCGATACCTTATAGTAATGTTATTAATGGCTCTGTAATCAACACACATCGCCAACTACCGTCTTTCTTAGGAACCAAAAAAGCTGGAGCAGCACAAGGGCTAAGGCTTTCTCTTACGTACCCACGGTCCAAAAGATCTTGGACTTGTCATTTGAATTTCCTTAGTCTCCTCTGGATTGGTCCTATCGCGCCGCGGTTTGGCAAAGTCGCTCTGGGATCAAATCAATTTGATGCTCAATTCCTCGAATAGGTGGTAATCCGGGAGTACCTCGGTTGGAAATACATCCACATACTCCTGCAAAATGTTAGCAATGGGGAGGCAAAGAGCTAGCTATGTCCTCAGCGAATATAAGGCATTTTGCATATCAAAACATAGCATGGCGACTCATTATTACAAATTTGCAAGTTGGTTTAGTGGCAATCATAACACATCCCTTCAATTTAATTCCCTCGGACTTAGGACTAGGCGCCACTTTCTCCCTTTTGGGTGGGAAAACACGTTTACTACTTGCTGATTTTCATAATCATGCTTATCGGTGTTTCTTTCATTTTTAGTGTGCTCTTCTTCATCTTTGAATCTCAATTTGGTGTCAAAGGCAACAACAATCTTCTTACCCTTATGTGAAAATGAGTAGGTATTAGCTCTACCATGGTGCAAAACATCATTGTCATATATCCAAGGTCTCTAGAGCAACAAAGAGCATGCTTGCATAGGCACGATATCAAAGTCGAACTATCTTTGTAATTACTGCTGAAAATTGCACTTTCACAACTTTGTGTACCTTTAATTTACCACGAATTGAACCATTGGATGTAGTAGGGACGTGGGTGTGGTTGTGTGGTCAAGCCAAGCTTCTCGACCATCTCGGAGCTTGCAAGGTTGTTCTGACTCCCTCCATCAATGATGACTCTGCGGGCTCTGTCCTTCACGAGAAATGCAGTGCGAAACAAGTTGTCGTTGATTTTGCTCCGCTCTCTCCACTTGTGCGCTCGGCCTCGTTGCATAACAAGGCTCACATGATACTCGGTGTCAGCATGACTACTTGTTCCTCTGCATCATCAATATCACTTGTCTATCTCATCTCCTCCACGCAATGTTAGTTGCAACTACATATTAGTCCTCAATATCACTAGTACTTACATAACCACCATCTTTGGTGGCAAAGTATGCTTTCATTGGCCCAGGCGATCCCTCATGGCGTGCCCCATTCCCTTACAGCAGTGGTACACAATCCCGATGGTACGACCGGTGGAAACAACCGACGAAGAACTCTTGGTGGTGCACGCACACTAGTAACTACTTACCTCGGGTGCATGTGATGTGGTCGGAGTCTTCTGAATCGCCCTACTCGTGGAGGGTAGCGGACCGTGTAGGCTGAAGGTGGGGCTGTTTTGGCTTGCCCAGCCTTTGAGTCGTGGTGTAGACATGCTCCCAAAGTTGTTCCTTGGCCTCTGTTGTCGTCCTGCAATTCCTTTTACGCCAAACATGCAAGTTGGAACAATCTAGGGGCGCTATCGTATTCTTTGTAATCCACTATGTCACGAATTTCACGTCTTAATCCTCCATAAAAGCGTGCCATTGCGACTTCTTCATCCTCAATAATATCACAGCGCAACATGCTAATTTGTAGCTCGATAATATTCTTCTACGGATCTATTACCTTGGTTTAAGCGCTGCAATTTATTACGTAAATCACGTTTAAAAGAAGGTGGGACAAATCATTACGCATAGCAACCTTTAAACCATCCCACGTAGTAGGCGCTAATCCTTCGGTGCATACCTTATTCCACCAAATGATGGCAAAGTTTTAAATTCACTTGTGGCTTGCCTAACTCTATGCACCGGGAACTAAGTGAGCATTCAATTTACATTCTCTAGTCATTTCCCAATCTAGATATATTTACGCATCATAAGCACATAAAAGATGGTATAGTGAACTTGACTTTAGCATATGGATCATCATGGGCATTATGTTCTTTGAAAATTATTACCTCTCATACCTTGGCGGTTGAAGTTGGTGAGTTCCATTGTCGTGCTTCAAAGGTGTCGTGGTCGTGCATCTCATTATCAAACTCATGGTCATAGGCTGCACCATGAGGTTCCACACGACCGGTGTTTGGTGGTCGGTTCACCATTCTTTCGGCGTGTAGTGGTATTTGCAATACTATCGTTGATTGGCGTTGTAATGTGATCGTGGTAGCTTGAAGCTTCTGTCGATGTCCTCATTACGGTAGTGCATTGTTCATCCAAGAGCGTAATGAGCTCTTCCCTCAAAACACACTCTTGCGCATCAATCCTTCACGACATGGTTAGTAGTAGACAAAGACAACACAAAAGTATTATTCCTATCACTACTAGGTGGTGGAGGATGGAATCACATACTCTCAAGCGTCTTACCAAGCTCTTATGAGTTTCTTACCAAATTACGGCGGTGGTCGATCGGAGAAGGTGGGATGTCACGACTACGGCGGAGGCGAATCGAGGATCAATCGAGGGCGAAAGTATGTGGAGCTCGGATAGGCAATGTTTAGTAGCAAGGAATAGCAATAATGAAATCAGATTAGCAAAGTGAAATAAAAGTCCACGATGCTAAATCACGATTCTTTGTGTCGCGTTCCTAGAACTATCTCAAGCAAGCGGAAGGATAGGGTAGATCCAAACACAATTGGATCCAAAATCACAAAGCAAGCATTTTTTTTCCTTCTTTTTTTTTTTTTCACTCTTTGCTTTCTTTCTTTTTTTGCACTCTTTGCTTTTTTTTGGGTGCAAAAACCCAACCTAGGGTTTCCCTTTTTTTGCGAATGTGACCTTGACTCAAAACTCTTCAAAACCCTTTTACGGGTCTATGGATATATATGGGTCACAAACTTTTCGAGAGCGAGGGTAAAAGGTAATTAAAAGATACTCTCTCTCTCTCTGTGAACTTTAGCTACGGGAAAAATCCGACCGATCGATTGTTTCAGACCAGGTGGTGGGGTGTCAGAGAGCAACAAGATAATAAATAGGGTTGTCGGACACGAGTGGTGGTCGAATCCGACCAGACGTTCGTTTCAGACCGGTGGAGAAGCGAATCAGAGTAGGTGGTCGTATGGGGTGGTGTCTAGATGATCGAAATAGCAAAGACTCGGCGCTAGAAACTAGAATTCGACGACTAGACCAGCAACAAAGACACCAGCGATGGACTCGAATTCAACAACGCGGCCGAAAACACAATTGCGAAGGAACAAAGTGGTTTGGACGGCGGAATAATTCGATCTAAAACTTTTTGTAGGGCAATTTTCGGACTCTAGGTGATGGAACAAAACTCACAAAAGGGATAAATGAGATTACCTAACGGGCAACCTTAGCTCGATACCACTTGATGAGTCACGGCGGCCCGATCTTCCGATAGGTTCGATTTGGCTAAATCGTGAGGGCGTTGGCGCTTTGAGGCTTCCGACCAGCGGATCGTCACCTCGCAATTCGCTACACCCGCGCGCTGTCGTTATCGACCACGCTTGCATGCGATCGACCTTACCACGAAGGTTATTGTTCACGCAAGCAATCGAAGCAACTCACAAGAACAAGGTAGATGCAATCTGAATTGTATTGCGGATATGGATGAAGTTTACAAGTGGGGTTCCTCAAACCGATAATCGTGAAGCGCAATTGGCGAGAATAATCTAAAAAATCCGCCTCTAAACTATGGCGGCTCTTTGTATATATATAGGGGAGCGTGAGGAGGTCGACCTAGGGTTGTGCGGTAGTGGGATGAAGCGTACACAACACGGACTCCGACCTCGTTACGTTTACAAAATCTTATTAGTTTCCAAAGCGGTGTGCGACACCTTGTGTTGCGTATTTACAGTCGAAGATGCGGTCGTAGGACTAGTCCTAGGGTGGTCTTGAGAGTCCATGCTATCTTTGGTCGTAGGTTGTGTCCAGCGAGTATTGTGCTCGCTTTTACGGTGGTAGATTGCTCCAATCGAATCAACTACTCGTAGGTCTTCTTGTAGTGGTCGTAGATCTTCTTGCGGTGGTCGTAGACCTTCTTGAGCTGAGTCGTAGTCCTAGATTCACGAGTACAAGTAAATCATCTCCATTAGGCGACATCATAGAGTTCTCAAATAATACACTCGACCCTAAAGCGACTTTACCTGATCGATTAAGTGACGTGCTCTAGCTCTTGTCATAGGACCGTGTAGTTCAGCACCCAGATCTGGAGGGTCTTGTGTCGTGCGTGTATCCGAAGGAGGGATGTCCTCATCAGCACCTTGACGAGTCTGAACCATCTGATGAAGCTTCATGGGTTAGATAAGGTAGCAAGCACGAGATAAGTTTAAAACTAAGCGTGGTAGATAGAACCCAACAACACACTTCAAGAAAATCCATTGAAACTCTTATATTAAATAAGATAAAAGTATGGCTTGCAACAAAAGCCTAAGGGCCTCTGCAGCTCATACTTGCACACAAATATAAGGATGAACCTAAGCACACAAAACTACCGCCTAAAGGGTGACTCTCAGACTTAAGACTGGCTAAACCTGAACAAACTCAAACGGACTACTCGATTAGATAGCCTCCGTAGCCACAGGTGCTCCCACTTTCTTTGTAGACACAGAAGTGGTGGCATCTGGCGAACTAGTCACGATGCCGGGGCCGGTGCGAGGCGAGCGTCTTTGGGTGCGAGTCTGGTAGCACTTCAAAATCTCCTCTGGATCTTCCTCCGGATTCTCTTCAGGGTCTTCCTCTGGTTCTTCTTCTTGATCATCTTCGGGTTCATCTTTGGCGTAGAGAGCTTGCTCTAGGACGGCGATCCTTTCCTTGGCTCTTTCCCAAGCCTCGTAAGCACATTCCAACTCTGTGGCAATCAAACCGCGACTCCTCTGACATTGCGGCCGAGGCTAGGTGTACAACTGTGGCGTTGCGTTCCCCATTCGTAGATGGAAAGTGGGCAGATAGATCCACTACTGCAGCTCTCGGATGGTAACGAAAGACGGTATCCTGCAGTTCATGCGTGTAGATGTGGCAAATCCTGAGGCTAGCAAGGTGTGGCGACTCACGGATTCCATGCGCGTGGTGATCCTCTGGACGAGATGTCCAATGGTGGTGGCTCTAGTGTTCCTCTGGCATAGGTGTTAGGCGACGGATCACGCATGATCTCGCGGATTGATCGGTACTCCACCGCCACGGTACATTGGGTAGTCGAAGCCTCCAAGTGTCTGCGTGACTTCCAAAGCTCTGCGGCAAATCCTCCATTGCGATCTCGAGATATGCGAAGGTAAGGCATGTGTCAAGGCGGCAAGAGGTTAAGAACAACTTTAAAGCAGTGGGGAGAGAGTTTGACAATAGTTGAGTCAAGTTTATAATTGCAACTCACATGAAATGATGACTCGTGGCATGGCTAAGCAGTCTAATCGTATCTAACCAACCACGTTGGTGCTATGATAATACCAACTAGTAATTAACCATCACAGGGTGACAAAAGATCATGGTTATTGGACCGAAAAGGCGACTAGAGGGGGGGTGAATAGGAGCACACTCACTTTTTCCCAAATAATGAATTCAACACAATTTCACTACAATAGCTATTAGGAAGCTATGAAGATCAATATACCGATCTGTTGGAAGACTAGTATTGAATTCAATTAAATCCCTAAGCAAAATAACAAAATCAACTAAGATTATCAAATCACCTTTGCAGGCGGTCGACCTCTGGACCCAACCGGTTGGACGATTGCCAAGCGATCGACCCATTTATTGTCTTGGCGGTCGGACCGCTCAAAATCGATCGACCCGGTCTTGATGAAGTGATCGGCCGTGAGACTCGAAACGATCTTGCATAGATTAATAACGTGAGCGTCATTTGGATTACACCCACACCATCATGGATCGGTGGTCAATCCAAGATCACGAAATTCTCCTCAAACCATGAAAAGCCCTAGCCTCCACCTCAACTCCCCTAAGCCAATTAGGGTTTTGCAAGCAACAAAGAGGTGAAAAGCGGAGAGAGAGAGGGCAGCCCCACCTCCTCCTATTTATAGTGGAGGCCTAGAACTCTCTAGGTTTGACTCAATTGGGCTCCGTTAAGGCCCACTAACAAGCGGGTCACACGCACGCGCCATAAGCGCCGTCTTTAACCTTTTGACCTAAACCGCTTCACCATGCGTCATGGATTTGCCAATAGGTCACTCTTGTCCATCTTGTGTCACGCTTGAGTCGTTGACCTCACCCGCATCGTCGATCGTTACGGACCTCAACTCTCAAGTCTAGTCCGATCCTTCGCCGTTGACCGTCGTTGACCACCAAGCTACTGCACAAACATAGACAAGCAAACACAGATTCGGGAACAAGTTCTTCACAACTTGACCCATGTTAGTCAAAACATGCATCATGCAAACCATATGCCACGATACCAATGACTTTGACCTAACAAAACAATATCACCACGAAGTTGGCGGATGAACAAGTCAAAACCGGTCCGACCGCTCCATGTGAGCCGGTCGGACCGCCTCTAACGGTCGGACCGCTCCACGTGAGCGGTCGGACCGCCCCAGACTTACCGAAATTCATGCCTGAAGTGCGAAACCTTAAAACTTAAAATGAATAGAACTTCTTCTTTGGAGACTCCAAAATCATGAGACCAAGTGCATTGGGATCCCCTCACTTGCCTACAACACCTATTTTTGGCCCGGCTCGTTTGACCACTTTTAGGTCACGGCCGGTCCGACCGCCGCACATGGCGGTCCGGCCGATTTGGGACGATCGGACCGCCATGCTATGGCGGTCGGACCACCCCCATCGAAATGCGAAGCTTTGTTGAAAACTTCGTGAAGCGATAAACCGTAAACACCATTGCCAATTGTCACATCATCCTAAGATCTGGAACAAATCCCCATGATATCCACAATCTCCCCCTTGATGAACACATTGGCAATTATCCAGAAAATGTAAGTAAGAGGTTTGAAAACGAGTTTACTCGCAGTTTTCGCACAAAGGCACAACTTGGTCCATTAGCAAGAAAAAGCAATGTAAATGACCAAGCTGGCATCAGAATAGTATAGGCATGTGAGATAATGCAAAAGAAAGCATAAAAACTTTGATTTCCAGAAAAGGGTCAAAATTCTCACATGATGTCCATATGAAAGAACAATTGTTCAATTTACCTATGATCATTGTGAGGATAAAAGAATGCAATTTAAGTTCAGAATATTCAATAAGACAATAAGAATGCAACTCAAGAACTCCCCCTCACTATGATCCTCAAATTTCAGAAATTTTCAGTTTCTCCCCCTTTGTATAATCTTCTCCCACAACAATGAAATATCTTCTCATTAACACATCTTCTCCCCCTTTGACAATGGATTCATCAAGGAATCACTCCTTCCTCTCATCCAGAGATAACAAATGTAGAATAAAGAAAGAAGCAGAAACAAAAGAAGCATAAAGAGAAGTATGCATGAAGTGCAATGGAGTGGCTTCATTTTTGTATTTTTCAATTTTTGATTGCAAGAAGCTTTGGAGATTACCCAAAAGAGCTAGCCAGTATTTCTAATATTGCACAAATAGCATATCAAGCCTGACAGCGCTAGCAAGATCATGGTAAGACATGTATATCAAAGCTAAGCACAAGGGCTCAAAAGTAAAGCAGTAGATTTGATCAATTTAAGCAACGCTTCAAATTCAGCAATAGGGATCCTAAAGTGAAATTGGCCATGTCAAAATGTCAAAGTGAGATTGTTGGACCGAAAAAGCGACTAGAGGGGGGGGGGGTGAATAGGAGCACGCTCACTTTTCTCAAAATATGAATTCAACACAATTTCACTCCAATAGCTATGATGAAGCTATGAAGATCAATATACCGATCAACGGAAGACTAGTATTGAATCAATTAAATCCCCTAAGCAAAATAACAAAAACAACTAAGATTACAGAATCTCAAAGCACGGGCGGTCTGACCTCTGGACCCGGCCGATTGGACCGATTGCGGGCGGTCGACCTCTGTTGTCTTGGCGGTCGGACCACTCCAAAATCGATCGGCCAGTGATGATGGCGATCCGGCCGGCCGACTCGAAGCAGATCGAAACAGTAAAATCGGCCCGATGTGAAGTTGCAATAAGGTCAAACTTTTGATTCTCAACTCCAATCTTTCTGAAACTTTGCACACACCTTCTCTATGCTATTGAGGACCTATTTCAATCGAATATTATGATAATTCTTGGATAGATCTGAGCAATTGCCAATTGAATAACAGAGGGTCTAAAGCGGGCAAGAACAAAAACTTGATCCTAAAGCTTGTTCGTGAGTGATTGACGATCAAGATTATTCTAGATAGATTCACACATATCACAGCAAGCTAATTTACGTGAAAGAATCAATCACAAACTTGCGGATCAAAGAAAGCCCTAAAATCACGAAATTGAAAGCAAGAGCGAAAAGAGACTTATCTCAAGCAAACCTTGCATAGATTAATAACGTGAACGTCGCTGGATTACACCCACACCATCATGGATCAGTGGTCAATCCAAGATCACGAAATTCTCCTCAAACCATGAAAAGCCCTAGCCTCCACCTCAACTCCCCCTAAGCCAATTAGGGTTTTGCAAGCAACAAAAGAGGTGAAAAACAGCGAGAGAGGGGGGGAGCAGCCCCCACCTCCTCCTATTTATAGTGGAGGCCTAGAACTCTCTAGGGTTTGACTCAATTGGGCTCCCGTTAAGGCCCACTAACAAGCGGGTCACACGCATGCGCCATAAGCGCCGTCTTTAACCTTTTGACCTAAACCGCTTCACCATGCGTCATGGATTTGCCAATAGGTCACCCTTGTCCATCTTGTGTCACGCTTGAGTCGTTGACCTCACCCGGCATCGTCGATCGTTCTGGACCTCAACTCTCCAAGTCTAGTCCCGATCCTTCTCGCCGTTGACCGTCGTTAACCACCAAGCTACCTGCACAACCATAGACAAGCAAACACGAATTTGGGAACAAGTTCTTCACAACTTGACCCATGTTAGTCAAAACATGCATCATGCAAACCATATGCCACGATACCAATTACTTTGACCTAACAAAACAATATCGCCACGAAGTTGGCGGATGAACAAGTCAAAACCGGTCCGACCGCTCCATGTGAGCCGGTCGGACCGCCCCTTTGGCCGGTCGGACCGCTCACTGTGAGCGGTCGGACCGCCCCAGACAGCGAAATTCATGCCACTGAAATTCGAAACCTTCTGGAAACTTAAAATGAATAGAACTTCTTGCTGGAGACTCCAAAAATCATGAGACCAAGTGCATTGGGATCCCCTCACTTGCCTACAACACCTATTTTTGGCCCAGCTCGTTTTGACCACTTTTAGGTCACGCCGATCCGACCGCCGCACGCACATGGTGGTCAAGCCGATTGGGACGGTCGGACCGCCATGCTATGGCGGTCGGACCGCCTATCGAGAATGCACGAAGCTTTGTCGAAAACTCATGAAACGACAAACCGAAAACACCATTGCCAATTGTCACATCATCCTAAGATCTGTAACAAATCCCCATGATATCCACAATGGCATACAATAGACAAGAGGTCGGCTCAGTGGCGGCTGAAGCTCACCGATGGCGGCGCAATTCGGTGAGGAAGCTCCGCAGCCAGTCTTGAGGTTCGAGCTCCGCTTCCGTGCAGCGGCGAGCTAGGGTTGGCGCATGTGGGAAAAGCGGCGGGGTGGATGTGATCCTCGTGACACGGGCGCGGCTTTAAATAGGGCGAAACCCTAGAACCCATGTCGAGGGGCGGCGTGGCGGGAGAATCGGGCGAAGTCCGTCGGAGGCGATGAGCAGTGCTTCAATGGGACCCACTTGTCAGCGGCTCGGGCGAAGGTGCGTGGCAAAGCGCGCCTCGGCGGTCCCACTTGACGAGAGAGGCAGGCGGCGCGTGCGGCGGGCGAGGTCAGCGGGAGCCACGCGGCGACAATCCAGCGAGGCAAAGCGGGCGAGCTCGCGGCGTCAATCGAAGGAAGCGGGCCGCGCGTCAGAATCCAACGAGCGAGGCGCGGCCGGCGGTGAGATGTTGGCGTGCGGGAATAGTGTTGGGCTTGGCCCAACAACATTTCAAAAATAAATTTGATTTTCTTTTAGAAACTTGAGAAAATGCAAATAGTAATTAGAAAATAGCAAGCGACTTTGGAAAAATTCTAGAAATTTCTAGAAAATATATCCAAGCACATAGAATCCAAATAAAATAATTTTGGAAATTGTTGATTTTGAGATTAAGCACATTAAATCATTTTGTCATTAAAGTCCATATTAAGATTTTAATTTAAATTCAAACAGATTGCAAATGGTGAGATTTTCAACTAACAACCGAATAAAAGATTTTCAAAGGCTAAAAAGTTGGGGTGTTACAAAGCATGGCTTCACCACCATAAACTAAAAAGAAAGGTGTTTCACGGTGCATACATTGATCGTGATTGACGGCCCAAAAAAGAGGAAGTTCTTGAACCCAAGCTCCTGACCATTTTATCAACTGGTCGAGCACTCCGCGTTTAACCCCCTGCATTATGATACTATTGGCACGCTCAACTGCTCCGTTGCTCTGTGGATGAGCAATATAAGCGAAATAGACTTTGATTCCAAACTCATCGTAGAATTCCTGAAAACTACCACTTGAAAACTGAGTACCATTGCTTGTGATTATACGACTGGGTACACCAAATCGTGTGATTACATTTTTTGTGAGAAATCTCTTAGCGGCCTTAGTTGTAGTTTTGACAACTAGCTCGGCTTCGATCCATTTTGTAAACATGTCAATCATGATGAAAAGGAATTCAAAACACCAGGGTGCTCTTGGGAAAGGTCCCAGAATGTCTAGCCCCTAGGTTGCGAAATGCCAAAAAAGAGGGATTGTTTGCAAAGCTTGTGCCGGTGATGTACTTATCGGCTATGAAGCGATATTATGCGCGCCGTCACTAGCTCTTTTGCATCATCAAGGGCAGTTGGCCAATATTATCCTTGCCTCAAGGCTTTAGCGACCAATATTCTATAGAAATGATGTGCTCCACAGACTCCTCCATGAATTTCGGTTAGCAACTTAATACCATCTGATTGAGATATGCATCTCATCAACACTCCATGATATCCTCATTTATACAAGGTACGTTCAATTAGAGTGTATGATTTGTCTTTTCGTTCTATACGATCAGCCTCTACATCATCTTCTGGAATTAGGTCATGCTGAAGATAATTATAGATCAATGTCATCCAATCTCTACCATGATCGTCACCGATCTGTGGAGCATCTATGTTATCATAATCAATTTGTATGACCTGATGTGAATCATTAATGTTCTTGAAATACTCGACCACCGAGGGTGAATTGAGTTGCTTGAGAAAAACTCCGGGCGGGACGGTGGACCTGGTTGAGGCCATCCGTGCCAACTGGTTTGCCATAAAGTTTTCCTTTCTAGGAATATGTTGGATCTGAAAACCGAAGAAGTGCTTTTCGAGTTTCTGTACTTCCGCCAGATAAGATGACATCTTGGTACTTGAGCATTGATACTCTTTCCCCACTTGATTCGCTACTAGTTTAGAATCGCCTTTCACTAGTAATTTGTAAATCCCGAGCGAATGAGCTGCTCGAAGTCCCACCAGTTAACCTTAGTATTCTGCTACATTGTTCGTAGCTGGAAAGTTAAACTGGATGGCGTACCTAAGGTGTTTGCCAGTAGGGGATATCAAGACGACTCCAACCCCCGATCCTTTAAGCATTAAAGAACCGTCAAAGTACATTGTCCACTCCTCGTGGCGTTCGTACTCAAGTTCCTTCTTGAGTTCAAGGTTTGTCCATTTGGCAACGAATTCTGCTATTGCCTGTGACTTTATTGCTGTTCATGTGATAAAATAGAATTCGAACGTCCTAGTTCAACCGCCCATTTGCTATTCATCTGACGATTCCCTATTTTCAAGGACTTGACCAAGGGGATATCCGGTAAGGCACGACCACTTTGTGGGCTTGAAAGTAATGCATTACTTTCCTTGAAGCCATAAAGAGACCATATAGCAACTTTTGTACTGTAGGTATCTTTCCTTTCGTCCATGTAAGACTTAACTTCGTAATATATCGGTCGTTGAAGGTTTTCCGTTCTCGACGATTACACCGACGACTTGTGGTGTTGCAGTCACGTAAATCAGCAATGTCTATTCCAGTCTCGGAGAGACTAAGACCGGGGCACTCGTAATGTACTCTTTATGCTTTTCAAAGGCATCTTTTGCTTCCTTTGTCCACTCGAAACTTCCATGTTTCCGAAGAAATTTAAAGAAAGGTAATCCTTTTTCACCCAACCTTGCTATGAAACGACTTAGCGTTTGTCATACGGTAGGTTAGTTCTGGACTTCTTTTCATGGTGGGTAGCGCATCGGTTGATGGTCGATATCTTGAGGATTTGCTTGATACCCTAGCGAAACTAGGAAGCGAAGTTTTCAGCATAAACTACGAATTTAACTTGAGGACATGCCTTCTCAAGTTATTGAAAGTCTCTCGTAAGTCGGGAATATGATCGCCAGCGTTGATGCTCTTTACAACTAAATCATCAACACAGGCTTCTAGATTTTGACATATCTGTGGACTAAAGGTTTTTTTGCATCAACCTTTGAAAAGTTGCACCAGCGTTTTTGAGACCAAAAGGCATCTTAACATAACAGTAAGTGCCATATGGAGTGATGAAGGAAGTTTTCTCCTCATCTTTTTTACTCATATTAATCTAGTGGTACCCTGAATACGCATATTCAAAACTTAATAACTCACACCCGAAGGTGGAATCTACGAGTTGATCAATGCGGGGAAGGGGAAAATCATCCTTCGGCAAGCTTTATTAAGATCTGTAAAGTTAATGCACATTCGCCACTTCCCATTACTCTTTCTAACCATTACAGAGTTAGCGAGCCACTGAGGATGATTGACCTCATGAATAAATCCAGCCTTTAGGAGCTTGTCAATTTGATGGATCACCTCTGTCCACCGATTAACCTTAGTATTCTGCTACATTGTTCGTAGCTGGAAAGTTAAACTGGATGGCGTACCTAAGGTGTTTGCCAGTAGGGGATATCAAGACGACTCCAACCCCCGATCCTTTAAGCATTAAAGAACCGTCAAAGTACATTGTCCACTCCTCGTGGCGTTCGTACTCAAGGTCCTTCTTGAGTTCAAGGTTTGTCCATTTGGCAACGAATTCTGCTATTGCCTGTGACTTTATTGCTGTTCATGTGATAAAATAGAGGTCGAACGTCCCTAGTTCAACCGCCCATTTTGCTATTCATCCTGACGATTCCCTATTTTCAAGGACTTGACCAAGGGGATATCCGGTAGGCACGACCACTTTGTGGGCTTGAAAGTAATGCATTACTTTCCTTGAAGCCATAAAGAGACCATATAGCAACTTTTGTACCTGTAGGTATCTTTCCTTTCGTCCATGTAAGACTTCGCTTACGTAATATACTGGTCGTTGAACGTTTTCACGTTCTACGACCAGTACACCGCTGACAGCTTGTGGTGTTGCAGTCACGTAAATCAGCAATGTCTATTCCAGTCTCGGAGAGACTAAGACCGGGGCACTCGTAATGTACTCTTTATGCTTTTCAAAGGCATCTTTTGCTTCCTTTGTCCACTCGAAACTTCCATGTTTCCGAAGAAATTTAAAGAAAGGTAATCCTTTTTCACCCAACCTTGCTATGAAACGACTTAGTATTTGTCATCTGACCGGTTAGTTCTGGACTTCTTTTCATGGTGGGTAGGCGCATCGGTTGATGGTCGATATCTTGCGAGATTTGCTTGATACCCTAGCGAAACTAGGAAGCGAGAAGTTTTCGGCATAAACTACGAATTTAACTTGAGGACATGCCTTCTCAAGTTATTGAAAGTCTCGTAAGTCGGAATATGATCGCTTGGCGTTGATGCTCTTTACAACTAAATCATCAACACAGGCTTCTAGATTTCGACATATCTGTGGACTAAAGGTTTTTGCATCAACCTTTGAAAAGTTGCACCAGCGTTTTGAGACCAAAAGGCATCTTAACATAACGAAGAAGTGCCATATGGAGTGATGAAGGAAGTTTTCTCCTCATCTTTTTACTCATATTAATCTAGTGGTACCACAGAATCGCATATTCAAAACTTAATAACTCACACCCGAAGGTGGAATCTACGAGTTGATCAATGCGGGGAAGGGGAAAATCATCCTTCGGCAAGCTTTATTAAGATCTGTAAAGTTAATGCACATTCGCCACTTCCCATTACTCTTTCTAACCATTCTGAGTTAGCGAGCCCGAGGATGATTGACCTCATGAATAAATCCACCTTTAGGAGCTTGTCAATTTCAGACTGGATCACCTCCTGTCCCACCAGTTAACCTTAGTATTCTGCTACATTGTTCGTAGCTGGAAAGTTAAACTGGATGGCGTACCTAAGGTGTTTGCGGTGGGGATATCAAGGCGACTCAACCCCGATCCTTTAAGCATTAAGAACCGTCAAAGTACATTGTCCACTCCTCGTGGCGTTAGTACTCAAGTTCCTTCTTGAGTTCAAGGTTTGTCCATTTGGCAGAATTACGCTATTGCTGTGACTTTATTCTTTGTTCATGTGATAAAATAGAATTGAGCGTCCCTAGTTCAACCGCCCATTTGCTATTCATCTGACGATTCCCTATTTTCAAGGACTTGACCAAGGGGATATCCGGTAAGCACGACCACTTTGTGGGCTTGAAAGTAATGCATTACTTTCCTTGAAGCCATAAAGAGACCATATAGCAACTTTTGTACTGTAGGTATCTTTCCTTTCGTCCATGTAAGACTTAAACTACGTAATATCTTTGAGTCGTTGAGCGTTTTCCGTTCTCGACCGATACACCACCAACGACTTGTGGTGTTGCGATCCGTAAATCGGCAATGTCTATTCGGTCTCGGAGAGACTAAGACCGAGGCACTCGTAATGTACTCTTTATGCTTTTCAAAGGCATCTTTTGCTTCCTTTGTCCTCGAAACTTCCATGTTTCAGAAGAAATTTAAAGAAAGGTAATCCTTTTTCACCCAACCTTGCTATGAAACGACTTAGCTCTGTCATACAGCCGGTTAGTTTCTGGACTTCTTTTTTCATGGTGGGTAGGCGCATCTGGTTGATGGTCGATATCTTCGCGATTTGCTTCGATACCCCTAGCGAAACTAGGAAGCGAGAAGTTTTCCAGCATAAACTACGAATTTAACTTGAGGACATGCCTTCTCAAGTTATTGAAAGTCTCTCGTAAGTCGGGAATATGATCGCGACGTTGATGCTCTTTACAACTAAATCATCAACACGGGCTTCTAGATTCGACATATCGTGGACTAAAGGTTTTTGCATCAACCTTTGAAAAGTTGCACCAGCGTTTTTGAGACCAAAAGGCATCTTAACATAACAGTAAGTGCCATATGGAGTGATGAAGGAAGTTTTCTCCTCATCTTTTTTACTCATATTAATCTAGTGGTACCCTGAATACGCATATTCAAAACTTAATAACTCACACCCGAAGGTGGAATCTACGAGTTGATCAATGCGGGGAAGGGGAAAATCATCCTTCGGCAAGCTTTATTAAGATCTGTAAAGTTAATGCACATTCGCCACTTCCCATTACTCTTTCTAACCATTACAGAGTTAGCGAGCCACTGAGGATGATTGACCTCATGAATAAATCCAGCCTTTAGGAGCTTGTCAATTTCAGACTGGATCACCTCCTTTCGGTCAGGTGCAAAACGTCGTAGCTTCTGCTTGACCGATTTTTTGTCAGGCTGGAGGGCCAGCTTGTGCTCGATCACCTCCCTGGTGATTCCGGGCATGTCGGACACCTACCAGGCGAATACGTCCTGGTTTGCTCGGAAGAAGGAGACAAGCGACTATTCCTATTTGAGGTTGAGCCCTTCTCCGACCAGCACTTTTGGGAGAAACCCATCATTGTTTCCTGACCCACGTGGCGACTTGGCATTTTCCAGAGAAATACCTGCGCGGCGGTACCTCCTTTATGCAGTCGGATGATTTTGATGTCATCTTTGGTCTGGAGTGCTTGACCTGCATTGCAGATGAGTTAGTTATTCTGGTCAGGAGTTCATCGACCAGTTCTAAGGACCTCCGATCGCATGCGTAAGACATTTTTTGATCTCCTCGAACCATGATAACTCCTTTTGGTCCTGGCATCTTTAGACTCTAATAACTGTAGTGCGTGGCTATCAGAAACTTTGCTAAAGACGGATGACCAAGGATTCGGTTATATGCCGTTTCAAAATCAACCACATCAAACGAAATCTTTTCCGTTCGGAAGTTGTCAGGACTCCCGAACATAACCGATAAGGACACTTGTCCTATCGGTTTTGCGGTAGAACCAGGGACTATGCCATGGAAAGTATACTTCTTTGGTTTTACCTTAGACACAGGGACCTCCATTTCTTCTAATGCTCCGCAAATAAAATATTCAAGGAACTACCACCATTTATCAAGATTCGATTAACGTTACAATTGTTAATGGTAGGTTCAACTATAATAGGAACCTACAGTCGAGTTGGCGAGATGGTGCGATCCTCTTTCTTTGAAGGAGATTACTGTGTCCGACCACCTTGATGGTTTGATGGTGGTCGAAGACTCTGCAAGGTTGACCTCTCGCTCCACAGCTTTCAGGTGACGTCGTAAGTCGTACGGGAAAGATCCTCCAAAGATCATGTTAACCGTATGTTGAGGCTCCTGGTACTCCATGTCTTCGCCGCCATCTTTGTCCTTTTTGGAAATTGCTTCCCCGAGCTCCTGTATCGAGGGAAGCGGGCCTTTAACTGCATAATAATATTCTAATTTCTTTTGCCAGGCTCGACAGGTGCGCAAGTCATGCCCTGCTTGCTAGTGAAGTGGATACCACTTCTTGTTCTTTTGATATCCACTGGTCGGAATCTTCGCCCTGCCACGACCGGTGAAATCCTTCTTGCCTTTGGTGAACTTGTCAGGGACCGCAGGGACTTCCTTATCTTGGGGCTTGCGGTGTTTCTTCTTCTTGAGAGTCTTTTTGTGCTTCTTCTCTGACTCTTCCAAGACAGGTCGAGGGCCTTTATCTTTTCGATCAATGGCCTCGCTCCACTCAACCGCCTCGCTAGCGGCTACGTATTTGTCAGCCATGTCAAAAAGTTCAGCGGTCGTTCGTGGAGGATTCATAACGATATCCTCCGTAAACCGCCGATTCATGAAACCTGCTTTGAAAGCTTGAATTACAGAAGACTCTGCAATCTCCGGTATTGAATTACGAACCTAGCTGAACCTTTTGATGTATTGACGAAGAGTCTCTTTTGGTTCTTGCCGGATCCGATGGAGGTCATCCTCCTTTCCAGGGCGATCGTACGTGCCCTGGAAGTTTACAATTAGGAGGTCACATAGTTGCTCCCAAGTATAGATTGATCCGACTGGTTGGTTGAGCAATCATGACCGGGCGGACCCCTCAAGTACCGTAGGTAAGTAGTTAGCCATCACATTTTTGTCACCACCAGTAGCTCTGATGGCGGTAGTGTAGATTTAGAGAAATTATAACGGGTTCTGGGCCCTGTTTAATTTGTCCATGTTAGCCGGTCGAAACACATTAGGCCAGCATACGACCTAGAACCTGAGAAAGCTCGGCGATGCGTGATTGATTCATGGCACCTCCTTTGCAACGGCGCCGGATTGTAGTCGGTTGGAGACTGATTTCTCAGGTTGGAATACCGGGGTTCCGGTGTTCCGACTTGGTCGTGGGCGCTAGGATGACGCCTCCGACTACCTGCTCGGCCCACGCGATGCCGAAGATTGTCAGGGCTAAGCAATTGATCCTCTCGACGAGGGAAAGGAGTGGCTGTCTGAAAGAGCCTTCTTCCCTCATGACTTCTCGGTCGGAATCGCCAAGAAGGTCTTGGCATCGGTTGATCCCCAACTTGACCATGCTGCCCTCTACTGAGGGAGGAATGTTGGGATAAAGTCATAGTTTGACTTCATGATATCCTTTGTTCCCAGTGTGCTTCCGTATGTTGCATGGTTTGCTGAAGGATCTCCGATACCTGTCCTGCCAGTTGGACAAAGCCTGGAGCACATGCTAGAGCTGGGTCGGTGTTATTTAAAATATTCTGAACACGCTGCAGGTCTTGGAGTATTCACTGTAGTTGTAGGAGTTCGTGGATCTGAATTTCCCCCCGACCTTGCGCCTGGCCCCGTCCGATCCATCATCCTTGGTGGTGCAGAACCAGGTGAATTAACTGACGGACGTCTATCCATTCTGTTACCTCTGGCTTCTGGTACTTGATGGCCCGCACTATCTCCATCAATATGTGGTAGCGAGGTAGTGTATGTAGGACCGTACATGGCATTTTGATCCGTATTTCCGATCGCATTGACCTCGTGCTTCCAGCAGCAATCTTCTGAAGAGCTTCCACTGTAACCAGTGGAGAGTCTTCCAGTGCTTCTACCAGATGCTTCCACGATGGAGACCGGTCAAATATAAGCACCTCTTGAGGTCTTCGGAGCGAACTCAGCCTGACCCGGTGATTGCCGATCGTACGCTGAGCCCTATCATTCCCACTTGACCTATAGCCGGTGGGAGTTTCGTTGACACCGTTACCAGATGTTAGTTGGCTCCTGGAATTTCCAGAAGCCGTTTGTAAGTACCTTTCAGCTATGATTGTATCGAGAGTGTATTGATTCTCAAATAGCGGGGCTGAAGTTCTGTCACCTTTTTCACCGGTCGGGAGGACCGAGCTTGGAGAGGTTCTTGGATATTCCCAGCTGGTCGGAGTAATACGACCCTCTGGAAGCGCCACTTGTCGTAGTGGTGTATCTTCACTCATCCATTCGATTTCGCTGTTGTCAGCGACATGCGAACCGGCGGAGGAGGAAGATGATGACATCCCGTTCTCTTGCATGGCGTGGATACATTCGTCCATGTCGAGATGGGAGTAGTCATTCAAATCGAACCAGTTCTCCTCGTCCCAAGTTCCTGCCATAGTCGTATATACGATTATGAAGGACGGACGAGGATTTGCATGAGCGAAGAACTTCTTCAGGAAATTTGCGCCTTCTTCCCCACGGACGGCGCCAGCCGTCGACGAACAAATCGCCGATCTTATGAATATATAAAAACAGAGGAAAATAATGCGTATCTCCTAGAATAGAATGGGGTCACTCTTTATTGCTATGAACTGGCTAATACAAGGAGTGTCTATGATCAAACAAAAGGCTAATCCTAGTTACACTGGAGCGCAATGCTTGCTATGGTGTTGTAATCAAATCGACTACTAATCTTCTCAATTGCCTTCGATCTGGTCTCCGCTCTCCTCCCACCTCCTTCCATCCGCGATCCTCCTTAAGTAGTTGATGAAGTGGTGGCAGTTATCCCTTGGAGAGACGTCTGTTGGGAAGTAACGCGTCTAATCGGAGAGAGGTGTCAGTTGATAAGGTATCAACTGTTGTGCGATTTATATGTCAGTAAGACATTCAACCGTAGTCCATTGTCTTAGAATTATGTAACATCGCGTAGTATGGAATATACAGCACGTGTTCCATTCATCACACGGTAAGGATATACCTGGATTCAGGTCCAGATGATACCAGTTCATAGCTTTATGAGCAGTTAATTGGTCGGGGACTAGGTACAGGACCTTGTCCAACCAGGGTATTCATTATGTAACCTCTGGAATCCTTACGACCAGTGAGGTCGTTAGCCTTAGGGGTTACGACCACGAAGACATATGGTTTCTCTTTATGTATTAAAGTAAATACATAGAGGTTTTAATCCTCGTCACATCTATACATTGCATTCTGTGGTATGACTTGCGAGTACGGTTGTGTACTCATGCTTGATATAATTAATCAACAAAAGTGGAGGAATCTTGGCCTGTCTTTGAGGAAGAGTTCTACGAGGGTGCTGATCGTTGGGTCATGATTCCATTCAGTTGTCTACGGTGAATTGATGAGATTCCACTGAAGTTTATCTGTTTTGCTACTGCTATTTATTTCCTGTCAGCCCTGCGTGGTTTAATAAATGTAAGCTCGACCATACGGTCAAAACCCTTATTTGTTATTTAAAATAATCGTTTATGTTATTAATCATTTTGTGTGGGTCGATATTCATCTATGTTGCTATTGTGTGCACTAGCATGATCCTGGACTAGTGTAGAATACATAGAGGGTCCAGAATTGTATTTTTGGGTCCCAACATGGACCTTAGAAATGAGAAGGATTGGGTTGCCAAGCGTGCGGCCTCAAAAAACAGCCACTTGCTGAAATTTGGATTGCCCTCTTTCGCTTGCGCAACTCCTCTCAAGCTTAGCTCTCACTCTCCACCACAATAGCATTGTTGACCATGTGCTGGAAGTTACGAAAGTCGTGGATAGCTAGAGCTAGCCGCATCTCCTCAGTTAACCCATTCATGAATCGACTCTGTCTATGGAAGTTAGTGGAGACATCATCAGGAGCATACCGAGCCAGGAATTTGTACTCATAGAGGTACTCGGTTATGCTCTTTCACCCTTGCTTGAGAGCAAGGAATTGATGTTTCTTGATGATCAAAACACCCTCTGGAATATGTGCCTTGTAGTAAGCCACCTTGAACTTGTCCCAAGTCGGGACGTGTTCGACGGGCTGTATGGTGTAGAAATTGCCCCACCAAGCACTGGCTGCTCCATCTAGGTGATAACTTGCAAAATAGTACTTTTCCATCTCAGAACATTGGGCAATCATCATCTTCTTCTCAATAGACCGGAACCAGTCTTCTACCTCCGTTGGATCCTATGCTCATGATATGCATCCCAAATTCCATTTATTAAAAATAGGGCTGTGACATTCAGTCAATGAAATTGATAAGCAATGATGGCTCCTATTTTTGTTTCTTTATTAATGAAATCAGTGGTGGACTTTCGTAACCACAAATTGACCATTGGGAATTGGGTGAAGAGGGGCATGTTTGGACAGAATGTGCTGTATGTTCTGGTCCCTAGTTTTGGCAGTATACATAAAGTGAATTTTTTGTATTTTTATTTGTGAAAACGTACGGAAGCTTTTTTATATATTGTAGCGTGAACGCATGCATAGGCGAACTAAAATAAACCATTTGTAGCAATAATAGATTAATACGTGAAATTTATATTTTGCATGTCACCACGAATTGAAAAATGCTAGTGTTGGAAGAAACACAATTCCAGAGCTACTGCCAGGTAGTAATTAACACAGTTCACACCAATTAATTCCCTATAACAGCCTAAAACTGAGCTTGTCTTCATCTAGCATTCGTTGTACATTTATAAACATATTTATATTCTCTTCAACCCATTCCCTCTTCCTCCTTTTAAACTTGGAAAACAATCTGGAAGGAGCTATTTGCTCGCCACCATTAATTGCAAAATGCTAATGTAGAAAATAACTCGTTTCACACCTACGCCAATACTTCATTTTACTCCTATTCCAATAACTCTCCCAAATAAAAGGCTTCCCTTCGGAAATAGATAAAACCAGATTCCTTTTCTCCTGAACCCAATTCCTCTTCCTCGTTTAAGGCTATATTTGGTACAGCTTCAGATTCTTATTTTTCAAATTCTACTTTTGATTCTCTGATAATCCACTTCTCTGAGAATCTGGAGCTGTCTGTTGAAACCGTTTGCTGGTAGGTTGGCTCTAAAAACCATATGAGAGAGGATTAGAGACAAATAGACTATGTCGCCCCTGGGTGTAATACTTCAATTGTATTTGTGTAACTCAGTGGTATTTGCAGGTAAAAACCTTTAACTTCAAAGGGTATTTTCGTTTATGAAGGTTGGATTCTCATGAGAATATGCTAGGAGACTGCTTCTCGTTGCTAGTTCATTTTCGAGACAGCTCATCATGAGAAGCAGAATCTAGTGGTTTTGAGAATCAGAGTGTTTGGTACGACTCCACGAGAATCGATTGAGAAGTCGGGAGTGGCTATACCAAATAGAGTCTAAGCCTAGATATTTCTCTAGGAGAAGCTATGGACAACCTTCCATCAATTTCTGCTTACAACAGCGGGAAAAACAAGGAATCAGGTGATCAAATAGGAGCTAGTCCACCCAATTCGAGTCACAGTGAGAGAACACTTAGTGCTGATTTTGGGGGTGATCCCGTATGGTGGCCATCATCATGACCAACTGGAAGGAGAATCAGGTATTGTTTTTGGGGATCCGTAGGACGGAAAGATGCCAGCTATATATGATAGTGATAGAACATTTAGTGACCGCTTTCGACATATCCCAGATTGTGGTTATAGTCATGCCTTGGAAGTAAATTCTAGGATGTAGCAGGAGAGCAAGAAGCAAGCTCTGATGCTGTGAAGATGGATATCATGTCAGCATCTTTCGCAGTGGCAGAACCCCATGAGCAAGAAATACATCTCCCATGTTGGTTCAAGGTTCATCCATCCACAGTCGATTTGGATGGATGGAAAGCTGTGGAAAGGACTCCAACAAATCGGAGGAGGAAAGACAAGGTTGGCAATTTCCTGTTGTGGTGCCATCAGACTTTTATCTCGTTATTTTCCTTGACTGCTCATGTTGCAACATACAACAATGTTCTTATTTTCAATGAGAATACGAAAAAAGGATGGTTTTAATCTCACTTTCTGAAAATCAGTATGTTTGTTTCGTTAGGATGGCAGTTTTTTCAAGTATTACCCATCTTACAATAGACTAATAACATATTATGAAGCATATCTAATTTCGACAGCTTTTGTGAAATGATGCTCGTATTCGCTGTTACATTATACAAGAAATAGAAAGCTAGGATAATTATGGTTGGAAGCAAAAATTATACATGTGTCTCCTTCTGTATTTGCATACTGTTTCAAGAAGATCTAGACCTAAAACATGAGTTTTGCAATGAACGAGGTATGTTGTGTTGTAGGACATGTGAGCTGGCTCCATGGTGAAGAATACATGTGATGATTACAACGCCATGAGTTCCTCGAGAAACATATCAAAAAGTTTGATTCGCCTTCTCAAGCTATTAAAATCGACGTGGACAACTCTCATGGATATAGTGTATATATTCCCAAAGAACCGTGGCACCAAATTTCTGTTACTTACTTAAACCAAAACAGAATGCTGCTTCTAAAAACATTTTAAATGTGTAAAATTAGTGGACAATTCAATTTTGAAAACCGTGGGGGAAATTTACTCATTTCAATATGCAATCAAACTACTAGCAAATTGATAAGGATAAAAAAAATACATTTCACATGCCCGTTCTTGTTGCGAATAAATGTTGACACCATTCATGCAAAATATGTCATGAAATAGAATCAAGTTGACTATATAGTGGTCAGCTAGCCCAATATTTTTTGTGCTACAATCAAATACTCAACATCAATGATTTGCATGGGTACGTAGCAGTCCGGGATAAGTTCACAGTGATGCATGGGAGTGCATAGCACTTTACAAAGGTTCGGTTCTCAGCAAGAGTGGGTGAAAACATATATATCCTTGCAAAAAATAATTTGCAATGGTTATGCAGCATCAGTTTCTTCTCCCAAACTACAAGAGTTGTAGGAGTGAAAATAGGAACCTCACGACGTGATTGGAGCGTTCTACCTTCATCTTCAAGCATTAATCTGCTTAGATACATGGAGTGATTGTGTGAGTAGAGCAATGTAAATGATGTGGCATTCATTAAATTAATCGTCGGATATTCAACTAGTCAAGCGGGTTTTTTCCAAAGTGATCTGTTATATATATATAGATTTAGTAAAAACTATAGACAATAATGTTCAAAATTAATATTGATGTAATCACATCATATTATTGTGAAAACCCATGTCTACTTTTTTTTCTCCATAATCAACATAAATAAAGCATGTTATCATAAACAACAATAGACAGTTCAAAGATGAGAACCGCTACTTTGGATCGATACTAATTCTATCACGCTTAATGGAATTCAATCCCACTTATCATATTCTGCAATGCAAATTAACAGTATGAACAAGAAATTACCAACAATAGTACAGCACTAGAGTTGCTCCATCCTACCATAGTAATCAGGGGCAGGCTAATGGTGAGTAAGTTGCAGCTGTCTATTTGGGCTGAGCACCCCTAGGACGTGTTTTCCACTCTGATGCAGAGAGGACTTAGTTCGGCTGGCCGATTCCTAGGCCACAACCACTAATCGGCAAACCCTAATGCTTAAACAGATGTGATATATGGGAACTGTACTAAGTTTCTGTGTGACTATTTAAGGGCCAGGATAATTGATTATTCATTTGATACCTTGCATTATGATTGATCGCTTACGTTCATTAAGTTTTTTCCCTTTTGTTACTAAGCGTATTTTAATTTACTGGGTACCCTGTGATGCCTGTCTTGTATGGAATTATATACTAGCATATTCAAATTTGTAAACTGATCTAATGAGAAATTGTTAAGATATCACCAGTACTAGATATTCTAGTAGCTAGTTAACCTTTTGTAGTTCTTTTTTTTTATTGAATGCATGATAACTTGACCTTTTGTCCTTCAGAAAAATTGTAGCAATTAATTTTGTACCATGCATATGCGTTGTACTCCCGGATATTGTGTACTTTGTTCTTTTCATCTATAGAAAGTTAGTTGAATTTCAAAGTGTCATTTGCTATTATATTAAGCTGTGTGTGTGTGTGTCTATATATATATATATATATATATATAGTCAGTGTCATGATGTTGTGCCATTAGAAAACCTCGTTTCAGTATGTTTCTTCTACATAACTTTGCTTACAGAATATTATCAGTACATATATTCGTATGCTTTGGGCAGTAACATTCTTTATTGTATTTAATCCATATGCAATCATATTTTTACTAATTTTTTAGCTGTATGTACGTTAAATGCAGTATCTTTTTTTCTCTCACTTCAGTACTACATTCACAAGGAGTATGACCATATATTCCGGTCCAGACCCAAATTAAGTTTCCGGGTTTCTGAAAACCGGAAAAGTAGAAGGATATCCTTCTGCAGAAGGTGCCCAAATATATACTTCTCTTTGGAAACATATAGTGATTACGGACATTTATATCGTTCAATACCATTTTCTTTCCATGTTCTGTGTTCATATGATTTATGCTTTGATTCCTCCACAGAGATCGGCTGATATTCCTAGTGCGCATGATCATGGTATGAATTCAAGTGTGCAATTTGGAAGGCAGTTTAAAAACAATTGAACTTGTTTCTAGTTGCAATTATGTAGTTCTTGAGCAACATTACTCATTGAATCTTACCAAACCATTTCCAAGTCCATGTCGGTCTAAAAAACGAAAGATTGGAGCCTCAATATCAAGTAATCCTCTCCTTGCAAACCACATATATGAGCTGAACACCTTCATTATCTAGTGTGCCTTGCTTTCCCATGTGGCTGATGTAATAGATTCTTATTAAGATAAATTTTGCTTTCACATGCGCATTGTTAAGTTTTATCGTAATACAAAAATCATAAGGGTAGAAAAGTTAAAGTAGTTTAATAGATTTTTTTACGCTAGTTTACAGTTTACTTCAACATATTTTATACTGTAACTTGTAAGTGCATATATACATTGGTTTAGAATAATATTATAGTACTATTCAGTCAATCATTCGACATGATATGCAGGTCCTTGTTGGTCAACTAGAGGACAAACGGCTCCAACTTCAGGTAAAAATCTGCATGGTTTTGTGTAATTCCATCAGGAAGGAACAGTTTGTTAAGACAAAGCTCAATACTTTATTTCCCAGTACAATTTGTGCCTGCGCACTTGCTTTATGACTTAGCGTATCATCTTGTAGTAAAGATGGTTGATATTATTCGTGTTGAGGCAGTTGTATAATTGGACAGGTCTATTTTATAATTGGACAGGTCTATTTTAGTCATGTTTGCTTACATGAGCGCATTAGTACCAGCAAGCTTGAGACATTGTTTGCTGGTGTATGTCAAAGCTGTTATTGTATGAGATCTAGATACCTAGTTGTGCTTTTTTTCTGAGGTACATAGCTTCGGTTGGTTGCACTGCTTATTTCAAATTCTTTATTATTTAAAATGTACAACTCTAATGCATATGACTAAAAATATAGTTGTATTTTTCGTACAATGGTAACTGTTCTAATCTCTAAATCTGATTAATATACACCATTGTAATCTGGCCACACCAACATAAGTGGCATAAATCCTTCTATATTGCTCCTGATTAATTAGAGAATGTCTAGCCTTTTCTTTTATACAGATCAATGTGAGAATTTATTATTAGCTCTCAAGCTAAAGGAGGTACCATGAGTTTATTGGGTGGAAAAGTCAATCTGTTTGAACATATTTTTTTTACATTAGTTTACAATTACACGACTACACAAAGGTTTATCACAAATGGTCTAAACAGTCATCACAGATGGTTTTCTGAACTGTCTGGGTTTATGTGTCTGTGATAACAGGCGGTCATCACAGATGGTTTTCAAACCGTCTGTGAAAAAAGGTATCACAGACGGTTCTTATCAAGAAAGAACTGTTTGTGATAGTAACTATCACAGATGGTTTTTGTTCAGAACCATCTGTAATAGTTTTTTCTGTTGCAAAAAATTAGATTTTGAGCCAAACCAATCAATTGCTGATCATGCAAAGAATGATTGGCTAGTTCTTTGGGCATCGAATTGTACATGTGGCTAGAAGCCTCCATATAGTAACCAGACTATCATATTTAGCACCGAAGAGAAGAACAGGCAATCTCTCTTGAAAAGGAGCAAGAGAAGAAGAACATGGAACTCTGTGGATATCGTGAGGATATGTGCACGATCTCAGGATGATGAGTCAATTGGCAATGGCATTGTTGGTTTGCAAAATCTCGCGTTTCCGGGTTTGCTCCAAGGCTGTCAGACCACAGGCGGTCTGACCGGTGGTGTCGGGCGGTCGATCGCCAGGAGGAGTCCGACCGGCCATGGTGGCGGTCCGACCATAAAATGAAAATAGGTTTTTGGAGCTGGGCCAAAAATAGGTTGTGTAGGCAAGTGAGGGGAGTCTCCTGGATGTGGTCCCATCATTTTTGGAGCTCCCAGTCAAAAGTTCTATTGAGTTGAAAATTCCAAAGGTTTCGGAATTTCACGCTGGAAATTTGGCTAAGTCTTTTGGACCGGTCCGACCGCCGTTGTGGGAGCGGTCCGACCGGCCTGAAATCGGTCGGACCGGCCCTGTGGGGCGGTCAGACCGGCAATGGCTTGAAGGTTAGCCAAGTGTTGCATTGAGTTGGTTTTGATTGTGTTTATTGTTTGAAGTTCAATGCTTTATTGTTGTATATTGCATTGCGGAGCTAACGTGGGTCAAGTTGTGAAGAACTTGTTCCCGGAAATGGTTTGTTTGTCTATTCTTTATGCGGTGGCTTGCAGTCAACGGCGTCAGCGGTGAGTGGATCGGGACTACGCTTGGAGCCGAGGTCCATAACGATCGGGGATCTGGGGAGGTCGTGTGACACAAGCATGGTGCGAGAATGGGCAAGATGGATCGAGCACGGTGGTTGGAGCATTTGGTTGGATCGGCGGTGCGGATATCGGTGCGAGTCTCGGGAGGTTCCGATGGGATTCGGACAAGAGAGGCTTGGCGGCGCGATGAGAACCGTGATCAACCTACACGCGTGGTGAAGCGGCGATTGCTTCAATAGTTATGTGTGTGGGTCCCATGTAAGTGACCCCAAAAGTGAAACCCTAGCTCTCTAGTATAAATAGAAAGGGGAGATGGAAAACCCTCTTAAGCATCCATTTAGCCCCTTCTTCCTTTTCTAGGGTTTGGAGGAGAGGAGAGGAGAGGAGAACTAGGGTTTGGAGTGTGCTCCTTGTTGAGCTCTTGCCCTCCTTGTTGGAGAGGCTTTGTAAGCATCTAGTGTGATCAAACAATCTTGTGATGCTTAATTGAAAGATCATTTGCTCCTTTGTGTTCTTCTCCCTTTTGGATGAATTTGGTGCTTCCTTGATTCAAAGGTTTTGCTTGGTCCCTTGGACTAATTTATCTTGCTTTGTTGTGTGGGGATACTCCTAGAGTCATCTAGATCATCAACCTCCATGAGCAAGTCTTGAATCAAGAGTTTCATATTTCTAGGGTTTGTGCACTTCTTGGTTAAATCCTCAAGAGATCGTTTCTGCGGAGTGGATCTGAAGGATCGTCGCTAGAAATAGGTCTCTAATATCATTAGGGAGGTGTGCTCGAAATTTGGTCAAGTTTCATTGGTTGAATCAAAAGTTGGATCAAATTTCGTTTTGGATTTGGGGTTCTTTTTCAGTACTGGACTGAACCGGTCAGACCGGTGTTTGAACGGCGGTTCGACCGCTCGTATATTCGGACATTGCTCGCGGGTCGAACCACTGTCCACCGGTCCGACCGCCAGTTAGTTGCCGGTCAGACCACTGGTTGACCGTCGGTCCGACCGCCCGTGGTTGCCGGTCAGACCGCCTGTGCCCAGATTTGCTCGTTGAGTTTAAGTCTCCACTTTTGTGTCGTGTGGTTGTCGGGGGTTATTGAATTCAGCACAAGGCTTCCGCTGTGTGCTTACTGATCTTCTTAGCTTTCATAGCTAAAGGAGTAAAGTTCGTGTTGAATTTGATTTAGGCGAGAAAGTTGTGAAAGCGCCTATTCACCCCCTAGTCGCCTTTCGGTCCTACAAGTGGTATCGAGCCGGTTAGCTCTTCTCATAGATCTTAACCGGTCTTTGGAGCCATGGCGTGACAAGTACTCAACCAAGCCACATATTTTTGAGGAGTTGACTTTGCATCTTGAAGGCTCGTATGCAAGCATATATCGAGGCTCAAGGGCACGCTATTTGGCTAAAGGTGAAAAATCCTTATGTCGTGCGATCGATGACGATATGATCACTCCAGATGTGGAGGCCAACAGCAAGGCTCGGAATTATTTGATCGAAGGCCTTAGTCGATCGAGTTTGAGCGTGTTGCTCACTTGCGGTCCGCTCACGAGATCTGGCGGACTCTTTGTGACTATCATGAAGGGTCCATCTGCGATCAAGGAAGTGAGACAGAACCAGACTCAAGAAAGTATACTCAAAGATTGAGGAAAGGCACGGTGAGTCTTTGGATGAGTGGGGAAGATTCTCTAAGATTCTTCATGATCTTGTATTTGTTGATTTGATATTTTACGAATCTGAAAATGCACCCGACACGGGTGCTCTTGATGTGAAGGTGCAGGGAATGAAGATCACTTCCATCAATGACAACATTGTCATGAGTGAGCTTACCATGGATAAGCTTTACTCGAGGTTGAAGGCGCATGAGATTGATTTTATCTCGCGTCTCCCCAAGACAGTCGATGGCATTAGTGGTTGACAAATCCAAGGGTTGTTCTTGAGTCTCTTGATTGTAGCTCATCCGGTTTTCATTATCGCTTTACATTCTTTAAGTGATGAGCAACTAGAGAAGCGCAGAGGATGACTTAGCCCTCCTTTCCACCAAATTCACAAGAGCGTATAACAAGGTGAGGAATAGGAGGAGAAGTGGACCTATCACGTGCTTGAATGTGGTGAGCCAAACCACATTCGCTCCAGTGCCCCAAGCTAAAGGGCAAGGAGGAGAAGGAGACACGAAGACATCCCGGAGAGGGATGCTAAACCCAAGAAGATAAACTATCGCAAGTTTGTCGGTAGGGTCCTTGCCGCTCTAGAGAATGTCAATATGAGCGATGTGGACTCGGAAGCGGAGGGCGACGAGTGACTCGTGGCAAGAAGAAGGCGCATGACTTCAGGCATGTGTTTCATGGCCAAGAAACCACGACAATGACTCCTCCAACGATGGGGATCCTTTTAGTGATCACGATGAGGTATGCCCTTCTATTCGACATGAAAAGGGCGTTGGTGCTTGTTTGAGCGAAATTGCATAAGCAAGTAAAAATGATTAAGAAGCGAGGATATTATGATTGATAATTTGAACCTAGAAGTTGTTAGGCTTAAATCTATTAATCCTGATGATATTTGTGAATCCTGCACTAGCTTGCTTAATGACTTGACAAGCTTGAAATCTGCTCATTCCTCTGTCACTAATCAACTTAAAGATGCTCTCGATGAACTAGAATCTCTCAAGTCTAGTTCTGCTTGCTTAGATGCCATTTCACTTGATGTGACTGCCATGGAAGCTATCCCTTTAACTTGCTCAAATTGTGCTTTGCTTGAACTAAAACTGGATAGCTCCTTAAAAGAATTGCAGAAATTTGATGCTAGTCACACATGCTCTCATTGTAAGAATAATAAGATTAAGATGCAAGAGATGAAAGAAATGCTAGTTTACTCTAGAGTTGCATCTTGTGAAAATTGTCCCAAGCTTACAATTGAGATTGAAGCCTTAAACAAGACCCTTGAAGAAAAGGCTAAAATTGAAAGATCCATGTCTTTTACTGCTTCTAAGAAAGTTATTGATTCTAACTCTTGTGCTTTAAATGCTGAAGTTGAAACCATGATTAATCAGATTCAAGAGGCATTTAGAGTCAAATTTAAGGAGCAGTTGAATAGGATTAGAGAATCCTATTGTGTGTCTTGTGAGGCCTTCAAAGTGGAAGTGGCCCTTCTTAAGAGTAAGAGCAATGAGGTAATCAAGTCTAGCAAGTGCACTAGATGTGAGGGTTTAATGAAAGAGAATGATTACCTCAAGGTGACTCTTGAGAAGTTTTCAAGTGGGAAAAAGAAACTCAACATGATTCTTGATCAATCCAAAGTGAGCGTGAAAAATAGTGGTCTAGGTTTCAATCCCCTAGAGCATTCCAAGAAAAACCCACCTAGGATTGCTAGAGTTGTGAAGAATGGTGTGTTTGAGCTAGAACCTCCTAAGTCATCCGGGGTTGTTTTCAAATCCGCTGGTTTTGCTCAAACTCTTTCTGGCAAGAAAGGTGCTTTCACTCATTATGTACAGACCTCTCAAAAGGTCTAGTACCATTGCACCTTCTCGCAAGAAAGAAGGCCATCTTGTTGAGTTACCTTCCGGAGAGCAAAACTTGAGAGAAAAGAGAGGATGGCGTCCCGAGATCCATTAGAGGAGTCCTTCTCCACTATAGTCTCTAGAGCTAGGCGACTGTTTATCGCAACACATATAGGCCTAGATTTGTAGAGAACTCTGTAGACTCTTTTGGTGGGTCTAGGCAGCATGTTGGATTAGGACATCGTGGGGAGAGACACCGGGTAGCACCTAGGCAGGGAGTGTCGATCTTTTGGTAGATCGTTTGGAGAGGTCTAGGTGGTTCTCATGTGCATCCTTATGATTTTATTTACGATCATGTTTACGCTATTTCTCTGCTGCTCCCGGACATCGTGCTTCTCGATCTTGGATTCCTCGATCATTTATCACTAACTTGATCTTGAGGCACGGATGTTTTCGATTGTGCTTTTAGGTCCGTCGTGCGAGGAAGGAGGACATATGGCTTGTTGACTCGGGTGTTCTCGACATATGACCGGAGATTCTAGATGGTTCTCCTCCCTCACGTGCATCCAAAACGAATTGATTACATTTGGGGATGCTTCTACCGGGACCGTGATTGCAAAGGGCAGCTTGTCTTGTGGCAACGATGTCGAACCCGGAGCGAAGGATCCCGAATTCTCTGTGTTCATACACTAGTCCAGATTTCCGGTGTACAGTCACAAAATGTTATAACAAACATATCCAACGTGTATATTTAATAAGCATAGAGTTTATTACAAGCTGGGCCGAGGCCAAATGAAACATTAAGAGGAAGCAAAATATAATGGTAAGCCACACGATACGCCACAGTAAATGCGGAGGTCATTGCCTAATCGTCCCGCTCCTCACCTTACGGATAGCAGTCTTCTCTGAATAATAATATTGAAGAGTGAGCACTACAACTGTGCTCGCAAATTACACCAATCTGAAATTTAGAATGCATGCATAAGTTATTCAAAGGAAGGTTGTAGGGTTTATTTGCATAAATCACCTTTTGGTTTAAATAGTTATACTAAGTTTCAAGGCATATTTTCATTACATAACTAAAATCAGATTTAAAATTGATCATTTTATAGTGGATAACCTCCATATGAAACATGGTGAAGGATACCCTCCTATCACAAGGCTACCGCCTAAATTTACCATAAGGATTAACCATCCTCAAATCATGTCCAAAGTTATTTTAAAACCAAAAACAAATCTAACTTAGAGTGGCTTTGCTCGGCATGTCCATGACCGTGGACACGGCTATTGAATAGATTTACACTCTGCAGAGGTTGTACAACTTTACCCACACGAGATAATTTGCAGTTATGTCGGCCAATACACACTTCCTTAGGTGTGTGACTAGGCAATTATCACAAGGCGTTTCAATGCATTACCTCAATACCAATATGCCCGCTAAGGTTTCACTTCCATTAGGCTAACCACTGCTGAAACCCCTCTTGCGCCAAGTGGGAATAAAGTCTAACCGACACCCACACAACAAAAATGGCATAAACAATACTGAGGTAATACAAATTATTAAGCACTGGTTACGCCCATACAGAACATGTGGTAGTCTGGTGGAGCTTTTGCAAGATGCGGCTCAAAGGTCGGTCCTTAATCTACTTGGGCAACTTTCAATAAAAACCACAGGTCTCGATCCTAACGAGACAAGCCCGTGCATAAACTCGCACTCCACCAACGGTCCATGTTTGCCCAAGTACAAACCATTTTCTTTTATTTTTAATTTTCAAAGACATTTGCAAAAGTCCACCATGACAAAGCAATGTCATAGGCTTTTATCAATTTATGAAATTTTGGCTAAATTCTCCCAAAGTCAAATATTTCATGGTCTAAGCATTTGCTATGCATATATTTATTTTAAATTCATTTGACTAAGGTTACAAGGAATTGATAATACAACAATCAAATTTGGCTATACAAAGGAATTGGAATAATTAAATATTTAAAACAGAATTTAAAATAATTAAATACAATTATGCATGCAATAATAATTTAAAGCAGAAATTAAATAATTTTAAATATTGGGGCAAAATGGTCAATGGTGTAACTTGCCTTGTTCAAATTCTGGTATTCTACTTCTTCAATAGGGTCAAGCTCTCGAGTCGTCAAAATCTATCTGTGAAAATATTCCAAATTCAAGCGAATTCAAATGAACACAAATAAATTCAAATGAAAATTCAAATTAACTCCAAATTAAATAATTTTGGTTTAGTTAGCTAGATCTTGATTTTATACAAATTTAGAAATTTGAATCACCTAAATCGGAGTTTGTATGAAGAAATACGAGCTCTGGAAGTTTAAATCTAAATTTAATTCCAAAATCAGGATTTTCTAAATTTCCGAATTAAATTTCTAAAGGAAATTCTATTTATTGCGCCGGTGGCGTCAGCGATCTTGTGCCGAGGCGACATGTGGGCCCGCACAGATGGGGTGAGTCCACAATGAGGCGCAAGTCCACGGTGGACTCGGTGCGCAAGCAAGATACAAAGGGTAGTCTACGGGCACCACGTGGCTACCGACTTGGTCGCCACGCATGCGAAAGCGATGATGTGGCGCCGAGGTGGCGAGCCACGTCGGCTTGCCGAGAGGAGGCGCTCGGGAACCAAGGTGCAAGCGCCGCGGCGCGGCGAGCTCCGGTGAGTGCATAAAACATTCGAGGAGACGACATCGAGTCACGATCGCTACTGGCGACGCGAGGGAGTGGCGGAAGATGGTCGGCGGCGGAGAGGCGGCGGTGTGGTTGGTCGTTGGCGGCGAAGGAGCTCCGCGACGTTAGAGGGTGCGCGGTGCGCACCAGTTCGCGATCTTGGCGGCCGGTGGTGCGGTCGAGGCGGCCGGAGGTTCACCGGTGGCGGCGCTAGAGGCAGCGGAGCACAGCTCGGCCGGCGAGAGAGAAGAGCCAATTGCGGGCAACTGGGAGCGAGGGAGGTGTGGAGAGTTGGGGCAAAAGCTTGAGGGAGTAGAGGCGCACCTGGTGCTCCCTTTTATAGGGCGAGGGCGAGGCCGGGAGATGGAGATCGTGGGCGAGGTGGCAACGGCCGTTTGCGGAGGTGAGGGCGGCGGCGTTACAGCGAGTTAAGGAGGGGGGTAATGCCGGGAACGAACGCGGTGGGAACGGCCGCTTTCATTGCGCGTGATGGCGAGAGAAATGGGGGAGGGAATCACGGGATTGAAGAGCTCCAGTGAGGCTTTAATGGCGGCAGAGGCGACGATCGCGCGGGGGAGAAGAAGGGCGGGAAGAAGCACAGTCACGAGGGCCCACCGATCAGTGAGAGCAGGAGGCGGGAGAGAAGCGCGAGCGGATTAGTGTTGGCCGTCCGATTTTGATCGGACGGTCCGCGTTACTCAGCGGGGAGAGTTGGGCGAGATCGCCTGATCTTGGGCTTGGCCCGATCTTATGTGTAAGATTTTAAATTCTTTTAAATTGATTTAATTCGAGAAATTCAAATAAGCTTTAGAAAATAGTAAATGAAGTCCAAAATTTTGAGAAAATTCACAGAAATTCTATGAGGCATTACGGACTTAAATAAAATAATTCCAACTTTTAGTTGGTAATAGATTTTGCACATAAATTCTTTTAGCCTTAATATACTTTATTGAAAAGCTTTTAAAAATTCGGAAAATCCACAAAAATTAATAAAGTCTTATTTTTAAATGAAATTGAAATTTTGGGTCATTACAAACCTACTCCCTTAAAGGGAATCTCGACCCAGATTGGACTTGGTCGACAAAAGGTAGGGATACTCGGCTCTCAAAACTTCTTCTCGCTCCCGGTAGCTTCTTCTTACGAATGATTGCTCCATTGAACCTTACAAGAGCGAATGACTTTACTTACGGTGGCGCGTTACGCCACATCGAGAATCTTGATTGGTTGTTCCACATAGGTGAGATCTTCACGAAGATCGATGCTCTCAGCGGTGTTTCTTGTTGGTACTCTGAGACATTTCTTTAATTGGGATACATGGAAGACATTGTGAGCAGTGTGACAGAGATCTTTGGTAGTTCAAGCGATAAGCAACTTCACCTCTTTTGCCAAAATCTTATAGGGTCCGACAAATGCAGGTGCGAGTTTTCCTTTAGTCTGAAATCTCTTCACTCCTCGAGTGGAGTTACCTCGAGATAGACAAAATCTCCCATCTCGAAGGATAGTTCTCTCAAGCGATTATCGGCATAACTCTTTTGTCGGGTTTGAGCTACTTTCAGACGTTCTCTTATTGCTTTTACCTTACTTTGACTTCTTTTATCAATTCTAGTCCGAAGAATTGGTGTTCTCCTACTTGATCCCAAAGGAGAGGGGTTCTACACTTTCTACCATACAATGCTTCAAATGGCGACATCTGTAGGCTAGCTTGAAAGCTGTTGTTGTAGGAAAATTCTGCATAGGGCAAATTCTTATCCCAGCTTCTTCCATAATCTATAGCACAAGCTCGAAGCATGTCTTCTAGGACCTGATTTACACGTTCAGTCTGGCCATCTGTTTGGGGATGATATGCTGTGCTGAAGTTGAGTCTGGTTCCTAAAGCTTCATGTAGACTCTGCCAAAATTTTGAAGTGAACTGCGAACCTCTATCAGACACAATTTTCTTGGGTATACCATGTAGAGGAGACGATCTCGCCATGTACAATTCTGCTAACTTATTGCTTCTGTAAGTGGTCTTGACTGGAATAAAATGAGCCACTTTTGTTAATCGGTCAATTATTACCCAAATGGAATCACAACCTGATTGGGTCCTAGGTAGTCCGGTGATAAAATCCATACCAATCTCCTCCCATTTCCACTCGGGAATTGGTAATGGTTGTAACAATCCGCGAGTCTCGATGTTACGCCTTAACACGACATACATCACAACGTGCAACAAACTCAGCGATCTCTCGCTTCATACTAACCCACCAATACTTTTCCTTCGATCTGGTACATCTTGCTACTCCGGGATGAATAGAGTAAGGTGATTCATGAGCTTCTTTCGTAATCGGTTATGCGGTTTCATGATGTTTAGGTACACAAATACGGTTGCCAAACCATACTGCCCTGCTCGTCTTCAGAAAATCCCGGGCTTTGCCTCTTCTCATATTCTTCATGATTTCTTTGATGTCTTCGTCTTCTAGCTGTTTTTCTCTGATCTGACTTTGTATGGTTGGTTGACTTCCACCTTTGTGTTGATCTGACCTTGACCGACAATTTCAGTTCGGATGCTTTAGTTCTTCATACAACTCGTTGATTTTCTTGAACTAACACCGTGTTGCAAGATGCCTTCCTACTCGAGCATCCGCTACCACGTTAGCTTTACGGGTGATAATGAATTCCAAGGTCATAATCCTTTATCAGCTCTAACCATCTTCTTTGCCTGAGATTAAGATCTGACTGGGTGAAGATATATTTCAGACTCTTATGATCTGTGAAAATCTCACAGCGGTTACCAATGAGATAATGCCGCCAGATTTTCAAAGCATGCACAATTGCCGCTAATTCTAGATCATGAGTTGGATAATTTCCTTCATGTGGCCTTAACTGACGAGATGCATAAGCCACAACCTTTCCTTCCTGCATCAGTACACATCCTAGCCCCTGGCGGGATGCGTCACAGAAAACTTCAAAATCCTTACGATATCCGTAAAACTAGCACTGGTGCAGAGACTAGTCTTTTCTTCAGCTCTTGAAAACTATGTTCACAAGCACTTGTCCATTCAAATTTCTTTTCCTTCTTCAGAAGTTGAGTCATGGGTTTGGCGATCTTGGAGAAACTTTCAATGAATCTGCGGTAGTATCCAGCTAATCCAAGAAAACTTCTCACTACGTGATGACTTGGGTTGCTTCCAATCCATTCTGACTTCAACCTTTGAGGGTCTCTCGCAACTCCTCCTGGCGACACAATGTGTCCAAGAAAAGCCACTTGGTGAGCCAAAATTCACTTTTCTTTGAGTTTGGCATAAAGTTGGTGTTCTCAAGTTTGTCCAAAATAATTACGAGATGTTTTTCATGCTCTTCCATATCTCTTGAATAGATGAGAATATCATCTATGAATACCACCACAAACTTATCTAAGAATTCCATGAACACTTTGTTCATCATATTCATGAAATAAGCAGGGCATTTGTTAGTCCAAATGACATCACTTTGTGAACTCGCATGACCCATATCGGTGGTGAAGGTCGTCTTTGAATATCTTCAGTCGATTTTTAATCGATGGTAGCGATCTCAAATCAATCTTGAGAAAACACTGGCTCCTTTAAGTTGATCAAGCAGATCATCTATCCTAGGTAACGGTACTTGTTTTTATTGTTACCTCGTTGAGTGATCTATAGTCCACACACATTCTCATACTATTGTCTTTCTTTTTGACAAATAGTCTTGGAGCTCCCAAGGCGATGAACTCGGTTGAATGTAACCTTTACTCTGTAGTTCTTCGACCGCTTCTTCAACTCTGCTAGATCATTTGCTTAGGATTTCGTAGGGTCGCTTGAAATTGAGCGATCCCAGGACTAAGTCAATTAAGAACATTATGTCCCGGTCGGTGGCATACTGTAAGTCCTCGGAAAAACATCCGGATATTCTTGTACCACGGAATATCTTCCAGTTTCACTTCCTTTAAATCGGTCAAGATAGGACTTCTTTCCGTAGAAGTCTTGGGTTGGAACTCTCACCAAATCCCTTGTTCATTGGTGAGGTTGATAGATCTACTAGCACAATCTATCACCTTACGATTTTTGGCAAGCCACCCATTCCAAGAATTACGCCCAATCCTTGCGAACGCAAGACTATTAAGTTGGCCGAGAAAGTTACTCCAGAGATTTCAAAGGTAAGATTTGGACAGAATAAACTAGCTCTCATTTCGAGCTCAGGAATGGATTAACATGGGCTTAACTAAGGGGAGGTAGATAACCCATATTTTTCCACAAACTTATTTGACACAAAAGAATGCGAAGCTCCTAATCAAATAAAGCGATCTGTGATCGAGTTGACAAGGAACATACCAAGAACAACATCCGTGTCGCATAGGCTTCCTCTGCGGTGACGTGATTCACACGCCCTTCATGAATCGACCGGTGGTCTTGAGGACCGCCGAGGCAAGCTCCGGAGTTGGCTTGACGGGGTGGCGCTTGTCGCTTCTTGGGACACTTATTGGCATAGTGACCCAACTCGTTGCGCTGAAAGCAAGTGATTCTCTTGTGGAAATAGTCAGCTTCGCTGAACTGACCCCGGATGAACTACTACGAATCCGGAAGTATTTGGGCGCGAATCGAGCTGGAACTCTTGGTGTAGTAGTTCGAATCTCCCGTTGAGGTGGTCGAGATCGAGGGAAGCGAGGCTTGGGTAGTCCTCCGAGTTAAACTTCGAGCCGCCATCCTCCGCTTGCGATTCTCCATTTCGATGTTTGCCTTCTGGCGTATGGCCTTATTTACCAAATGAAAGTCGGTAAAATCTCGAGAAATCAAGCGAACAGAGAGTTCGTCTTAACCCTTCAAATCGCTCTTGCTGTCTTCGTCTCGCTACATCCTCGGGGCATAGCGAGCAAGTTGGTTAAACTTATGCGGATACTCGCCGATCGAACGGTTTCCTTGGCGAAGCGGCGAAACTCCTTCTTTTCAAAGTAATCATGCCGATGGAATGTGAGATCGCGGAAAGCTTGCATGAACTCATCCCAAGTGATTTCTTGGGCATTAGCATGGGACATGCTGAAATTATCCCACCATTCTGATGCGGGACCCATCAATTGATGAGAGGCAAACAAAACTCTCTCACGATCTGTGCATTGTGCAGTATCTAGCTTCTTTCCAATGACCCTGAGCCAATCATCTGCGTCCATAGGTTCCGTGCTACTAGAAAACGTTGGCGGACGCATCCTCATGAACTCTGACAAAGTCACTCTTGCGGGAGGTGGAGGAGCATGATAGGCTGCTGACGCTTGGGTATTCTGATTGCTGTGAAGGGACTGGGCTAGCAACTCAATTAGATGAGTCTGATTGGCCATCATTTGGCGCCAGTCAGGAGCTTCAGTCGGAGGAGGTGGTGGCTGTTGAACTGGGTTTTCTTGATAATCAGCATTCTCATTTCCTTGCCCTCTGGCACTGACACTTCCGGTGCGGGTGGTCACCATCTGATGAACTCTTCATAGATTAGACAAGAGAGACATGAATTATAAGAGTATAGATCTAAAATAGCCCAAATTCAACAAACACAAGGCAAGAACATTTCGGCAAAATAATTTATTTTTTTATTTTATTAATTCATTATGGCTACTACAAAGATTTGGTAGCTCATAATTCGCAACTAAAGGAAAAATTTAAGGTCAAATCTATGGTGTTATTGGGGTATAATCTGGCTCACTAGAACTAGCCTCGCCTTCCTTGTAGGAGGCCAGTTCTTTTTCTGCAGTCTTTAACTTTTCTTCTGCATCTTGTAATTTCACTTGCAGGAGAGATAGCTCATCTAGTGTATTCCCGTAGGCATAATCCATGGCTCTGGCCAGATCCACCTGATGAGTGAGATCGGGACAGTCTTCATCTCTAGTTGAGCGGAAAGCACTGTCATGCCGGGTTGGAATGTGCATTGGGTAATAGTGGAACCCAGTGCCGTTGAGGCGATGATCGTAGATGTAGCGAAGTCTGCGGGTTGCTTCCTGGTCAGATCCTCGATGCCTTGGCGAAGGTGTCTCGTCGCATTGGGGCATCAAGACGTGGAAGTCGTGTTCGGCGATAGATTGGAGTAGAGGATCACCTCTACTCTCCACCGTTCTGATTTCCCACCTTATACTTGTATCCTTGATACGTCGGTCTTTCTTCAAAGTCCAAGTCTTGCATCATCTTCGAGAGAATGGCGCCCAATGTCCAAAAAGACTCCATGGGAAATGGCATTCTAACTTGACCATCTACAATTTTTGAAAAGGAGATGAGTTAGTAAATAATTTTTCAAGAGAAAAGTTGAGGAATGACTCGAAGACCAAGTTATTTTTAATTTTCAAAATAAATCCTTAAGGGTTTGATTTCTTTCTAGGTCACGACCTACGATCGATATGGCTCGATACCACTTTTGTCGAACCCGGAACGAAGGATCCGAATTCTCTGTGTTCATACACTAGTCCAGATTTCCAGTGTACAGTCACAAAATGTTATCACAAACATATCCAACGTGTATATTTAATAAGCATAGAGTTTATTACAACCGGGCCGAGGCCAAATGAAACATTGCGGAAGCAAAATATAATGGTAAGCCACACGATACGCCACAGCAATAAATGCGGAGGTCATTGCCTAATCGTCCCCTCCTCACCTACGGATAGCAGTCTTCTCTGAATAATAATATTCAAGAAGAGTGAGCACTACAACCGTGCTCGCAAATTACACCCAATCTGAAATTTAGAATGCATGCATAAGTTATTCAAAGGAAGGTTGTAGGGTTTATTTGCATAAATCACCTTTTGGTTTAAATAGTTATACTAAGTTTCAAGGCATATTTTCATTACATAACTAAAATCGATTTAAAATTGATCATTTTATAGTGGATAACCTCCATATGAAACATGGTGAAGGATACCCTCCTATCACAAGGCTACCCGCCTAAATTTACCACAAGGATTAACCATCCTCAAATCATGTCCAAAGTTATTTTAAAACCAAAAACAAATCTAACTTAGAGTGGCTTTGCTCAAGATGTCCATGACCGTGGACACGGCTATTGAATAGATTTACACTGCAGAGGTTGTACAACTTTACCCACACGAGATAATTTGCAGTTATGTCGGCCAATACACACTTCCTTAGGTGTGTGACTAGGCAATTATCACAAGGCGTTTCAATGCATTACCTCAATACCAATATGCCCGCTAAGGTTTCACTTCCATTAGGCTAACCACTGCTGGAAACCCCTCTTGCGCCAAGTGGGAATAAAGTCTAACCGACACCCACACAACAAAAATGGCATAAACAATCCGAGGTAATACAAATTATTAAGCCCGGTTCGCCCATACAGAACATGTGGTAGTCTGGTGGAGTTTTTGCAAGATGCGGCTCAAAGGTAGGTCCTTAATCTACTTGGGCAACTTTCAATAAAAACCACAGGTCTCGTCCTAACTGACAAGCCGTGCATAAACTCGCACTCCACCAACGGTCCATATTTGCCCAAGTACAAACCATTTTCTTTTATTTTAATTTTCAAAGACATTTGCAAAAGTCCACCATGACAAAGCAATGTCATAGGCTTTTTATCAATTTATGAAATTTTGGCTAAATTCTCCCAAAGTCAAATATTTCATGGTCTAAGCATTTGCTATGCATATATTTATTTTTAAATTCATTTGACTAAGGTTACAAGGAATTGATAATACAACAATCAAATTTGGCTATACAAAGGAATTGGAATAATTAAATATTTAAAACAGAATTTAAAATAATTAAATACAATTATGCATGCAATAATAATTTAAAAGAAATTAAATAATTTTAAATATTGGGGCAAAATGGTCAATGGTGTAACTTGCCTTGTTCAAATTCCAGTATTCTACTTCTTCAATAGGGTCAAGCTCTCCTGAGTCGTCAAAATCTATCTGTGAAAATATTCCAAATTCAAATGTAATTCAAATGAACACAAATAAATTCAAATGAAAATTCAAATTAACTCCAAATTAAATAATTTTGGTTTAGTTAGCTAGATCTTGATTTTATACAAATTTAGAAATTTGAATCACCTAAATCGGAGTTTGTATGAAGAAATACGAGCTCCTGGAAGTTTAAATCTAAATTTAATTCCAAAATCAGGATTTTCCAAATTTCCCGAATTAAATTTCTAAAGGAAATTCTATTTATTGCGCCAATGGCGTCAAGAAGATCGCATCGAGATCGACATGTGGGCCCGCAAGATGGATCGAGTCCACGAGGCGCAAGTCCACGGTGGACTCGGTGCACGCAACAGTACAAAGGGGTAGCTGCGCTGGCAGCCACGCGGCGCTGACTTGGCTGCCACGCATGCGAAAGCGATGATGTGGCGCTGAGGTGGCAGAGCCACGTCGGCACCGGAGAGGGGAGGCGCTCGGGAACCAAGGTACAGGCGCACGGCGGCGCGGCGAGCTCCGGTGAGGTGCGCAAAACATTCAGGAGACGATACTGAGTACGATGCGCTACCTGGCGACGCGAGGGCGTGGCCGGAAGATGGTCGGCGACGGCGAGAGGCGGCGGTGTGGTTCGGTCGTTGGCGGCGAAGGAGCTCCGGCGACGTTCCGAGGGTGCGAAGGTGCGCACCAGGTTCGCGGTGCTGAGGCGAAGCCGGTGGTGCGGTCGAGGCGGCCGGAGGTTCACCGGTGGCGGCGCTAGAGGCAGCGGAGCACAGCTCGGCCGCGAGAGAAGAGCCAAGTGCGGGCAACTGGGAGCGAGGGAGGTGTGGAGAGTTGGGGCAAAAGCTTGAGGGAGTAGAGGCGCACCTGGTGCTCCCTTTTATAGGGCGAGGGCGAGGCCGGAAGATGGAGATCGTGGGCGAGGTGGCAACGGCCGTTTGCGGAGGTGAGGGGCGCGGCGCATGACGAGTTAAGGAGGGGGGTAATGCCGGGAACGAACGCGGTGGGAACGGCCGCTTTCATTGCGCGTGATGGCGAGAGAAATGGGGGAGGGAATCACGGATTGAAGAGCTCGGTGAGGCTTTAATGGCGGCAGAGGCGACGATCGCTGGGGAGAAGAAGGGGCGGGAAGAAGCAAGGCGAGGCCCACCACCCGTGAGACAAGAGCGGAGAGAGGCGCAGGCGGATTAGTGTTGGCCGTCCGATTTTGATCGGACGGTCAGCACTATAGCATTTGAGGAGAGTTGGGCGAGATGCGACAAGGTCTTCGGGCTTCGCCCAAGATCAGAGTGTAAGATTTTAAATTCTTTTTCAATTGATTTAATTCTAAATTCAAATAAGCTTTAGAAAATAGTAAATGAAGTCCAAAAATTTTGAGAAAATTCACGTAAATTCTATGAGGCATTCGGACTTAAATAAAATAATTCCAACTTTTAGTTGGTAATAGATTTTGCACATAAATTCTTTTAGCCTTAATATACTTTATTGAAAAGCTTTTAAAAATTCCAGAAAATCCACAAAAATTAATAAAGTCTTATTTTTAAATGAAATTGAAATTTTGGGTTGTTACAAACGACAAGTTCATGCTAAAAGACGTCGCTTTGGTAAGTAAGCTGAGGTATAATCTTCTATCTGTTTCTCAGCTGCTTGATGAGGGTCTAGAAGTGAGGTTTAAGAGAGGTGAGTGTAGAGTTCTAGATTCCTCGGGTGAGCTTGTTTTTGAGATCTCCAGATTTGAGAAGATCTTCTGTGCAAATTTCAAGATTTCTTGATTTCATCCTAGGTGTCTTGTAGCCTCGATTCTTATGACCTTGTCTTGTGGCATCGTAGACTTGGGCATATAGGTTTTGATCATTTGTCTAGAGTCGGTTGCAAGGACTTGATTAGAGGTTTGCCTAGGTCAAGGTCATTAGAGATCTTGTGTGCTCACCTGTGAGACATGGTAAGATGTTGTCCGCTTCCCACCCACCTCTTACTTTGATAATGGTGATGGACTGGACAACTTCTTCACTTAGATACAGCTTGGTCCTTCTAGAGTTCGATCAATTTGGTGGGAAATGGTATGTCTTTGGTGGTTGTGGATGATTACCCGGTATTCATGGGTTTATTTTCTTACTTCTAAGGACGAAGCATTTGGATTCTTTAGAGATTTGGTCCTTAGAATTCTGTTGATATACCGGAGCTTTGAGAGCCATTAGGAGTGACAATGGGATGAGTTCAAGAATTCTTCTTTTCTACCTTCTCCGACCGATAGGGGAATTGAGCATCGCTTTTCTTCTCCTAGAGTTCCTCGTGAGAATGGTGTTGTAGAAAGGAAGAAATGAACCCTTGTAGAGATGGCTCGGACCATGCTAGATGAGCATTCTACTCCTAGGAGATTTTAATGAGGCGATCTCTTGCTTGTTATATCTCAAATAGGGTTTTCTTGAGATCTGTGGTTGGGAAGACCTCTTATGAGCTTAGATTCGGTCATTCTCCCAAAGTCTCTCATTTCAAGATTTTTGGTTGCAAGTGCTTCATTCTTAAACATGGCAACCTTGATAAATTTGAGTCTAGATATTTTGATGGCATATTTCTTGGATATCCGCTCATTCTCGTGGCTATCGTGTTTTTAATGTTGATACTAACAAAATTGTTGAGACTTGCGAAGTCACTTTTGATGAGGCTAGTCCGGTACTAGACCCGATGTTTGTGTACATGTGTTCCCGAAATTCAAGGAAGTATTTTAAATCGATGATGACTTTGAGGATGAAGAACCAAACCATCCTCCGGCTACTTCGAGAGGGTGGAGAGCACTGCTACTACTACGTCGGTTTAAAATGAGACCTCCTCCTATCCCCACCGACGATCCGAGTGGCTATGTTCCTACCTCCACAACTCATGAGGTAGAGGCCACTGCATCAGAGCACCTCTTCGCATACAAATGACAACATCCACCGAGCGGATGATTGGGGATCTTCAAGAGCGAGTCACTCGCTCCAGTTTATTTCTCCCGATTCTCATGCACATTCTCGCTTTTGTCGCTTCTTTTGAACCCCGAGATATCACCCATGCTTTATCCGATGCTTCTTGGGTCAATGCCATGCATGAAGAGCTTGAAAATTTGAAAGAAACAAAGTCCTGGTTTTAGTTGAGCGACCTTCCGATTCTCATGTTATTGGAACAAAATGGGTTTTAAAAATAAGCAAAGTGAGGATGGATTGGTTGTTCTTAATAAGGCTAGACTTGTAGCTCAAGGTTATTCCCATGTAGAGGGCTTAGACTTTGAGGAGACCTTTGCTCCAGTAGCTAGATTGGAGGCCATTCGCATTCTTTTAGCATTTGCAACATCCAAGGGTTTCAAGCTTTTTCAAATGGATGTTAAAAGTGCTTTCTTGAATGGCTTCATAGAAGAAGAGGTCTTTGTCAAGTAACCTCCTGGTTTTGAAAATCAAAAATTCCCAAATCATGTTTTTAAACTCTCTAAAGCCCTGTATGGATTGAAACAAGCTCCTAGAGCTTGGTATGACAGGCTTAAGAGTTTCTTGCTTGAAAATGATTTCAAAATGGGAATGGTTGATAAAACCTTGTTCACTCTCAGGCATGGCAGTGATTTCTTGTTGGTTCAGATTTATGTGGATGATATTATTTTCGGTGGTTCTTCTCATGCTTTGTTGTCTAGATTTTGATTCGATGAGCGGTGAGTTTGAGATGAGCATGATGGGAGAGTCGACATTCTTCCTTGGTCTTCAAATCAAGCAAGCGAAAGAAGGCACCTTCGCTCACGAGTAAGTATACAAAGGACCTTCTTGGCGCTTCAATATGGGAAGCAAGAGGCCAATGTCTACTCCCATTGCTACAACCACCGTGGCTTTGGACCACGATGAGGATGGAGAGTCAGTGGACCGGAATGAGTACCGCGAGATGATTGGCTCCTCCTCTATCTTACAAATACGAGGCCGGACATACATTCGCCGTATGTGTCCAGGCGCTCCTTTCGAGCTTCCTCGTGCTTCTCATCGTCAAGCGAGACGTCGCATATTGTGTACCTTCAAGATACGCTTGACTTTGCACTCGTATTATTCTTCTTCGCTCTCTCAATTCGAGCATTCTCGATCCGACTTTACCGGTGTAGAGTGGATAGGAAGAGTACTTCGCACTTGTCATTTCTTGGGCACATCTCTTGTTTCTTGGTCTTCTAGAAAAAGCAGTCTTGTATTGCCTGATCACATGAGGCCGAGTATGTAGTGCCGCCGATGGTCGCTCTCGTGTTCTCTGGATTTTATCCACGCCGGGACTATGGGTTATCTTTGGGAAGTGTTCCTCTTTCTCGTGACAACACTTCGCAATTAATATTGCCAAAACCCAAATTGCAACATTCGTGACTAAACACATTGATATTCGATTTCATTTTCGAGAGACCATGTTGAGAAAGGTGATGTTGTGCTTCACTTTGTAGAGTCCGAGCAACGACTTGCGGATATTTTCACTAAAACTCTTGATTCTTCTCGCTTTGTCGCTTATGGGAGAGTTAGGGTTATTAGTCCTATTGGGCTGTTTTGAGGGGAAGTTGCTCTTTTGCATTCATTGTATCATAATGCATGTTTCAATTCATTTGTCTTGCATTGTATAATAAAATTAGTGGAGCTTTGATTATTATCCTTGTATGACTTGATTCCATCTTCTATACCTTGTCATATCAAGTGATAGTCTGCTAGACTTCTTTTATGGCCTTTCGTGTTTTGCTTAGTTTTTGCCTTGCTAGCTTTATATCTGTGAGCAAATTGAATCAAATCATGTCTTGTTGGATCTTGTGACTAGTTTTGCTCTAGTGATCCTTTTATGATTCTTGCCATGTCAAATAGGTTGAATTGAGTCTTGAACTTATTTTGAGATGAAAAATGAGCCTTTTATCTTTTTAAGTCAAGCAAATGAAAACTGAGATTTTCTGTGCGAAAAAAAACTGATCTCACCAATTCTTTCTAATGAGACGGCTTGCCATTGCACTAGGCATGAACTCAGGGGGAGTTTTGGATGACCTAGATCATTCTTTTAAGCTTATCGCTTGAGATGGTCGCGGCAATGCTTGAGATCTAGCACAGTAAAAAGGGGGAGAAAAAGAAAAATTGCCCAAAAAGGGCTAAGTGCTTGAGCTTTGCTTCAAAAGAATTCTATTAATGCTCAAAATGCCTCAATTCTTGTTTTGAGTCTCTTTTTACTTATAGACATGGCTTGACTCATTTTTGGTTGCCTTGAGTGAATCTATGATATTGAGCAACCTTTCATGATTTTTAATTCTGTTAATCTCAGATTGCTGCTATCTTGGTTTTAGCTTTGCAGTACATGTTTTGCCATGATTGAATATAGCGTCTACTCCGTATATGGCTTGGTATAATACTTGTACTGTCTTCATGTATAATGGTCATGGCTCCTTTTTACTAAAGTTCAAAAATAAAGTCATTCCTTCATGCTCTTTCTTTTTCATGCATCTTGATGAATTCATTGTCAAAGGGGGAGAAAGATTGTGAAGAAAATGCTGTTGGGCTGTTGGAGTTTTTGGTTTCATACTTAAGGTTTAATATATAACAACTTCATAAAATAAAAAAAAATTGAACAATTGAACCTTTTGAAAATTTGTGATCATAGTGAGCTAAGTCTTTTGGTTCTATTGCCTTTTTCTGATTTCATTTGCATTTGAAGAAGACTCACAGTGATCAAAGGTCAAATAGAAAAATTGCCTTTCATTTGGACCTAAGTGAGATTTTTGGCTACTTTCTGGATATTGAATCCTTTGGTGCTTTCATTGCCTTATCTCACTTGCTTATACTATTCTGAAGCCAGCTTGGTCGGTTCCTAGGCTTTTTGTTGCTTATGGACCAAGTTGTGCCTTTATGCGAAAACGGCGAAGTTTTTACTTTTCATTTCGAAAAACCACATTTTCTTGAAAATTGCCAATGTGTACATCAAGGGGGAGATTGTGGATATCGTGAGGATATGTGCACGATCTCAGGATGATGAGTCAATTGGCAATGGCATTGTTGGTTTGCAAAATCTCGCGTTCCGGGTTTGCTCCAGGCCGTCGGACCACGGTGGTCGGCCGGTGGTGTCGAGCGGTCGATCGCCCGTGGAGGAGTCCGATGGCCATGGTGGCGGTCCGACCGTAAAATGAAAATAGGTTTTTGAGTGGGCCAAAAATAGGTTGTGTAGGCAAGTGAGGGAGTCTCTGGATGTGGTCCCATCATTTTGGAGCTCCCAGTCAAAAGTTCTATTGAGTTGAAAATTCGGAAGGTTTGAATTTCTGTTTGAAATTTGGCTAAGTGTTTGGACCGTCCGACCGCCGTTGTGGGAGCGGTCCGATCGGCTCGAATCGGTCGGACCTGCCTGTAAAGGATCGGACCGCAATGGCTTGAAGGTTAGCCAAGTGTTGCATTGAGTTGGTTTTGATTGTGTTTATTGTTTGAATTTCAATGCTTTATTGTTGTATATTGCATTGCGGAGCTAACGTGGGTCAAGTTGTGAAGAACTTGTTCCCGGAAATGGTTTGTTTGTCTATTGTTTGTGTGGTGGCTTGCGTGTCAACGACGTCAGCGGTGAGTGGATCGACTACGCTTGGAGAGCCGAGGTCCAGAACGATCAGGGATACCGGGTGAGGTCGTGTGACACAAGCAAGGTGCAGAATGGGCAAGATGGATCGAACGGGTGGTTCGGAACAGCTGGTTGGATCAGGTGGTGCGGATATCGGTGCGAGTCTCTGGGAGGTTCCGATGGGATTCGGACAAGAGAGGCTTAGCGACGCGATGAGAACCGCTGATCAACCTACACGCGCGTGGTGAAGCAGGCGATTGCTTCAATAGTTATGTGTGTGTGGGTCCCATGTGTAAGTGACCCCAAAAGTGAAACCCTAGCTCTCTAGTATAAATAGAAAGGGGGGAGATGGAAAACCCTCTTAAGCATCCATTTAGCCCCTTCTTCCTTTTTCTAGGGTTTGGAGGAGAGGAGAGGAGAGGAGAACTAGGGTTTGGAGTGTGCTCCTTGTTGAGCTCTTGCCCTCCTTGTTGGAGAGGCTTTGTAAGCATCTAGTGTGATCAAACAATCTTGTGATGCTTAATTGAAAGATCATTTGCTCCCTTTGTGTTCTTCTCCCTTTTTGGATGAATTTGGTGCTTCCTTGATTCAAAGGTTTTTGCTTGGTCCCTTGGACTAATTTATCTTGCTTTGTTGTGTGGGGATACTCCTAGAGTCATCTAGATCATCAACCTCCATGAGCAAGTCTTGAATCAAGAGTTTCATATTTCTAGGGTTTGTGCACTTCTTGGTTAAATCCTCGAGAGATCGTTTCTGCGGAGTGGATCTGAAGGATCGTCGCTAGAAATAGGTCTCTAATATCATTAGGAAGGTGTGCTCGAAATTTGGTCAAGTTTCATTGGTTGAATCAAAAGTTGGATCAAATTTTGTTTTGGATTTGGGGTTCTTTTTCAGTACTGGACTGAACCGGTCAGACCGGTGTTTGAACGACGGTCCGACCGCCCGTATATTCAGACTGGTGTTCTGCCGGGTCGAACCGCTGTCCACCGGTCCGACCGCCGATTAGTTGTCGGTCGGATCATTGGTTGACCGTCGGTCCGACCGCCGTGGTAGCCGGCCGACCGCTGCTCCTGATTTGCCCGCTGAGTTTAAGTCTCCACTTTTTGTCGTGTGGTTGTCGGGGTTATTGAATTCAGCACAAGGCTTCCATTTGTGTGCTTCTCGATCTTCTTAGCTTTCATAGCTAAAGGAGTAAAGTTCGTGTTGAATTTGATTTAGGCGAGAAAGTTGTGAAAGCGCCTATTCACCCCCCCTAGTCGCCTTTCCGGTCCTACAAACTCAGCCCGAACCAGAGTGCTGATTTCGCGACGTTCTTCCACATCAACAATTTGATGATCCTTTCACAGAGACCTTCCCACCCAGTCTACTCCACAACGTCAGTTCCTGTGATTCAAAACAAGAACAATTAGAAATGAATAGATAGAAAAATTGCCCAGACAAGAAGAACAAGGAAACAAGAACCAACAAGAGATTAGTTTCGCATACCGTGAGTGGCATCGGTACGAGACAGAACCAAAGACAAGCTCATGTCCACCTCCTTCTCCGCCACCATCACCTTCTCTGCGGCCACCGCCGCAATAGCGGACTTTGGCGCCGCCCTCGTGGACTTCCTCCTGCACGCTCTCCTGGCAGCGTCCTCCTCCACCTCGATTTTCTTCTCCAGCGTTCAATATATAAGGACATCACCAGAATATTTTGCTTCCCACGTACACGTTCAAAAAATTTCGTACTCCCGCGCTGCGAATCACAGACGGTTTCATACAAATACCATCGGTGATGACATATTACAGACGGTTCGTATCATGAACCGTCTGTGATAAGCATCTCATCACAGACGGTTCTTAATACAAACTGTTTGTGATAAGTATCTCATTACAAACGGTTTTTAATATAAACCGTCTATGATATACAGAACCATATCACATACGGTTTGTAAATAGAACCATTTGTGATAATTTGTAGATATCACAGACGGTTCTTAACAATAACCGTTTGTGATTTCTGCGATTATCACAGACGGTTCTTAAGGAACTGTCTGTGATGAGGCGTCTAGTATAGTTTGTTTTGTTGTTGTGTTATACCACTCTAAACATATTTGGAACTGTTACATCTCAGAATTAAGTACAAATATTTTTTAGATTAATATTATACTATTAGCTGAATCTATATATAACATATGCAGGTTCTAATTTGTCTACAGGAGGAGGGATGGCCCAAAATTCAAGTAAACCTCCACATGGTTTTGTGTAATTCCGACTACAAGATGCACTCTGTTAAGAGAAAGCTCCATATAATATACTGAAGTCCCTAGACTGTCTATGTGCTGGAGTACTTGATTTAAGAATTAGTGTATGATCTCATAGTACACATGGTTGACACAATTTCTGTTGGCAAGCTAGCTTTCCTTAGACAGGCCTATTTTATAGCCGTTTTGCTTGTATGAACAAGTTTGATGATTGAAGAATTCTATCTTTGTATATTTCAATCGACAAACTTTATATGGTAGCAGTTGTTAATACATACAGGAAGTACTCACTTCGTAAGTTTACGGATGGAACAGCGACCGTGGCGACAAGGGCTCGGTTTCTTGCTCACAGACTGGTTTTGTGGGACCCCAGGCATTGAATAACCGAGCCTCTCATGTGTGTACCGTACTAATCCCATAATTAATGGCTAGTATGCACATCAACAAAATTAATCACATCCATATAATTCATATATATAACATGAAACAAATAGAACATAAACTTAAGCGTTTATATAAGAAGTTTATGTTACAAAAGGGCCGACCGGCCAAGTAAACTCAAGTATCAAGGAGATAGCAGCGGAAAACATAGTAAATAAACCAAACGTCCCAGCGGTATGCTTCATCCATATCCACAGGCAACCGACAAGGACTAACCCTAGAAAGATCTGTCACCGTACCCTCTAATACCGGGAGCAAAGAACGAGTCGTCAGGAACCGATTCTTCCTCATACTTTGAACAACAATTTTAGCAAGATTAAGTACATTTTGTATTCAACAAGACTTGTAGGGTATCACAACATAATATAAATGCAAAGCTAAGCAAGAATACGGCTCTACGCTACAAGTTATTTTCAGTATGAAGCAAGTTTAATTTGCAATATTGATATGTAATAATTTGCAAAGGAAATTTTAAAGAGCAATTGACATGTAATGAAATAACAAGTATATAACTTTAACAATAGTAAATCACAACCCTCCTCGTGATGAGAACATCCCAAATACTACTACATCTTCCACTCCAACTGTGCATGAGACTGTTCATGAAGCACCAATCGGTCCAATGACTAGAGCTAGAGACAAGCTTCTAAACCAACAGGTGCTTTTGTTTTTTAATGAGTTTAATAATGACTATAATGAGAATTAGCTACTACCTCATGCAAATACTTTGTGCATTCTCATATTTGAACATTGTGAAGGCTTCGGAGCCAAATCAACGGAGGAGAACCATGAAAGATCAAGGGGAGTCACTTTAAGTTGCCACGACCAGGTCTGCTGTCATGACCAGGTCCGGTGTCACAACCAGGTCCATGACCAGGTCTTGGTTGAAGGTTGTAGTCGTGCAGGGCAAGGAAAACCGGTCGAAGTCTAAGACCAGATGCCGCCATGCGGCGCTAAAGGGGAAGGTATGCGCCGCCCAAGACTTAGAGAAAAAAGCCCATACAGTGGAGGAGGCCATAGCGCATGGTGCAAGACAAATCGAGTGGAAGTCCAAGATGTGAACAGTACTCAATACAAATAATAAATCCGAACACTATGTTATGATTAGGAGTTGGATTCGGAATCCTTTAGCCAAATAAATTAGGCACCGGCCCTAGGCTTGGTGCGTGAGTTAGGGGGCACCATAAATACCACAATGACCACCCTATGTATGGCTCAGACCATTATTATCAGAAATAATGGTTTGCAAAGTTTTGCTCTTGTTCTTCTTTGTTGGTCGAAACAACTAGAATGGGAATTGGGAGTTCAATCAAGATCGTTTAACCTTTTCCGCTGGGAATTGGAATCATGATGATTTCAATTGGTGGTCGGTGAAATCATCATGTGTGATTTGGCGAATTAAAGAGTGCTAACTCTTGCATTGGCGACAGGGGATCACTACGATTCATCAATTCCATGTGAGTATCCGATCCTACGTCGAGAAAATCGGGTGACCCCGTATCATTTTGGTATTAGAGCTCTGTTTACTCTGTAGGATTATTTACCCTTAGCATTATATTGATTTTCTTGCCAATCTTTACACCTAGAGTCCATAAACCAAAAATTGCTACACCAAAATTCCAAACCCTAGTTTCAATCTGTTATTTCTTCTGAGTTTATTTAGGTTTTAGTCCATTAGAACTTTTATCTACGTGCTAATCTTTGTGTTCCTTTGCGTCACTTTGTCTTTGAGTACACATAAACCGTAGAAAAGTTTGTTGAAATACCACTTGTGTCGTGATCGTGGTCGTGGTTGTGGTCATAGCCCAACACCTACCCTCACCTTTTTATCTTATGCTGTGATCGTGGTCGTGGTCGTAGTCCAACACCTTCCCGTACCAGCATTTCTGGGTTTTTGGTTTGGCTGAAAGTAACTTTATTTATATCTTTTCATCTTTGAGACTAGCTATTGATAATTGTATTAGGGCTGCTCTTAGGTTTATTTACATTTGCTGAATTGTGAGGCTTGTGCAATCAAGAGGTGGCCAAACCCTAATTCGACCATTGCAAGAGCACAGAAGAAAAGGCTGACGAATATAAGAAAAGCCACATCTTGAAAAAGTATAAAAATTAGATCATAACCGCATATTGCCAGTGCCTACTTCTCCTTTCGCTTGCCCTACAAGCCAAGGAGAAGGAAGTTTGCAAGTCATGAGACTGAGTTTCAAAAGAGAGAAAAAGATAAAAGAAAAGAAAGCAGTGGCCGAATATTTGGTAGATTAAACCCTAGCCCATAATTTCAGATTGTGTATTTAACATTTTTGAGCAATCTTGTGCCCTTACATATACCTTTGCAATTGGCTAGCGTCTCTCCTAGTACTTGGTGCAAAACAAGCTAGTTTCCATCTCAATTTCAGGTTGCTTCTCACTAGCTCATTCAATTATTTGCATTAAGCCACATTTATCTTTGTGTGTGCATTCATACACTTCACTTAAACCTTTAGGATTAGTACCTAGGCAAAGTTTTCTAGCTTGGATTATTACTTAGCTTTACACAACTTAAATTTCAGATTACATAGGTTATACACTTCCATACCAAGCTACACTAAATAACCGTTGTTGTGCAACTGTGAAACACTCTTAAATTTGCTTAATCATCACTTTGTTGTTGTAACTACTACCAAGTGTAAGTTTTGGCCTCAATTCGCTTCGGAAAGTGTAATACTCCGGAAATGGTTCGGTAAAAAGAAAGAGGTCGGAGAGAGTAAAAGAAATTGTTTTCGTCGGAAAATTCCAATCTTCGTGGGGGGTAAACATTATTGCCAGACAACTTTGGGCATGAGTCACGACCAGTGTGGCCCATGAGGGGCCGCGGCCCATGTAAGGCGGCAGGCCCATGTAGGGGGCGGCCAAAGGGGGCACCACTTCCCCAAACCCTAGTGCCTCCACTCCCTCCCCCTTGAGCCGCCCCTCCTCCCCCTTGAGCCGCCCCCATCTCCTCCTCCCCTCCTCCTAGGCGCCTCCCCCTCCATTGGTGGCTGCCATTGGTGATCCCCGGAGCTGCACCCCCGGTCTTCCACGCGTTCATCTTCGGTTCTTCCATCGCCGGGCTTCCGCGTTTCCCTCGGGATCGCTGTTTTGGGGCCGGCCATTGAAGGAGAGGATCAACCTTCGGGAAGTTGATTCTCGTCGTTCTTCGGGTCTACAAGGGTAACGAGAGACCCCATCGCTGTTTGATTGCGTTAGAGTTGTCGATTCAATGATTTTGGTAGTATCGCTTAGTCTCTGTCAGTAGATTGATTCGGTACAGAATGTTGTAACTCGGTTTTGGGTGTCTTATAGGCAGAATTGGATGTCTTCGCCTTCTAGAGTTTTGTTCCTTATTTCATTAGCTTTCTTTTGGCACCTGGATCACGAATTTTCACCCAGTAGATTAAAAGTTATGACTCTTTTACTACGCACTGGTCTGTCTGTCAGAAATGCTGGGTATAGTCGGTTGCACCTAGGTTTTGATCTAGTTAGAGTCAGAATCAGGTCGGCCACCCAACTAGGTTTTTGCAGATAATTTCACCATGTTTCCAGGATGATAAAAATAACTTTATTTGGATCAGTGGTTTAAAAGTTAGAGCCTTTTCTTTAGGGCTGTTCTGAATTCTGGGCAGACTGCAGTTATAGTTTTTCATTGGATGGTTAGACCTCTGTATTGGCCGAATTAGAGTTTACCATCAACTAGAGTTTTGTAGCCAGTTAAGTTAAGAAAATTTGAGCACTGGTTTCAGGTCTTTTGGACTTACGGTTTTTTATTGGTGAATTTTCTAGTAAAACTGCCAGATTAGGGATAATTGAAATGTTTGGGTAAATTGATCAAATTGAACTTTTATTTGGTTAGTTTGGCTAGAGATTGAGGGAGGACACGTGTAACATTGCCATATTCATTTGCCCTCATTTCGATTATTTTATATTGTAGGCGGTGAAGCGGTGAGTGGAGGGGTATTTCAATTACCTCCCAACCCGTGCGTGCAAGCAGCAGTAAGTAATTTGTATTCTATGATTGATGCCATGTATGATGTGTGAATGAATGATTATATTTGTTCGTATTTGTAGATGAATGCCATGTGTTCTTTTCATTTATGAGTACTATTCAATATTAACATGGGACCACATCATGACATGCATTCATTACTTTTGTAAGACCCATCAATTCCAGTATGGGCACTTAAAAATCCCATCAATTCAGGATGGGTACGTGAGTCCACTATTCCAATGTGGGCCACGTTACGTGAGTCCACCATTCCAATGTGGGCCACGTTGGACGGTCGTATGAAACGTTCTTCATACGATTACTTTAAGTGAACACCGACGGGTGATTCACACGCTATACCGGTATATGCTGCAATATGTCCATTTCCTTCAATGCACCATTCCACTTCATCCATTCATAAATTCGTTTCCAGTAAATGTTCAAATTATGATTGTGATATATTGCTCATAGTATGTTTGATTGTTACATACTGATTGTTCTTGAGTCTTTGGCTCATTCTTGCTTTATTGTCTTATTTAGGTAAATGACAAGGAAGAATGATCTTGTGGAGGGTAGTTCATCACGATGCACTCACTACCATAAAACAAACAATTTGAGGACTTTTACTGTCGTTAGTTATGACTTGTGTTGCATTGTAATAAGCCATCATGGCCTTGTCTACCATATCTTTCTCAATTGTTTACTTCCATTCCGTTGATTAAACTTGATGATGAATACTTGCTTCCGTATAATCTTATTACTTGCTTCACCTTATCATGCGTTTTGATGTTATTCAATTGAAGAGTAGTGGTTGTAGGTGACATCTTGACTTCCTTATAGTCAGGGTGTTACAGTTGGTATCAGAGCGGACGTCAGGTCCGTGGTAATAATAATATTAAAATGACACACTGTGCACAATAGGAAGGGTTGGGTAAACCATTGTTTTCCGCAATTGATTGGTTATGTTCCAATTATTATGTTTTTCAGTTCAATGAGCTAAGTGTTTGGTTTTCTTTCTATTGCGTTGTTCATAGATGGCAAGAGGTAGAGGCCGTGGTCGTGGTCGTCCACCGACCCGTAGTCGTGGTCGTGGCCGCGGTTCGGCAGCTACATCGTCTTCGTCGAAGGGTTGGTGGTCGGTATCGAGGAGATTGCCTCATTGCGCCTCCGTTCTCGAGCCACCGCCGCAACGGTGATCTCATTCGTAACCTATTAAGGGAGAATCAACAACTCGCCAACAATTGCGGCGGCCATTCTGCGTTCGCCGCACTGTGGCGGAACTCGTTGTCGCTATCGTTCCACCCGAGGCTAGGATGAGCCTCAGTGAGTGGATGTCGCCGCTCGACACGTTTGTGAGCAGCACACCGGTTCAGTGCGGATGGTTGAGGTACATGGGCGTCGATTTGGAGCCTTAGAGTGGCATCCGCGCGAAGCGCGATTTGTGGCCTTTTGAAGGGCCAGCCGACATCCGTGGGAAGGGTCCTGTCTTCGAGGACTCAGTAGCAGGTCTGTTACTTGGGAGGTATTTGTGGAGAGGTTCAGACACGCTTTATCCCGACTCCTTCATCGAGAAGATGGAGCAATCACTCGACCTTTGTGCAAGGAAAATGTCAGATTCGAGTATGAGGCCGGATTTAACAACTGTGCGCTTTGTCCCACCTGTGGCAAGTGATGATAAAGAGAAGGCTAAGAGGTTCGGCGGGGCCTCAATCAGAGTATCGCCAAATTCGGGAGCGCAGTGTCACGTGATTTTAGCTCGGTGGTTGAGCAAGCTAGAGGATGGAGTTGGAAAGAGCTCCTTCGCCGCAAGGGCATGTTGCTAGTGGTTCTGTTGCTACTGGTGGATCTGGCAGTGGCCATAAGCGGAGTTTCGGTGGAGGTGGTGGGTCTTTTTAGCGACCCGCTGCTAAGAGGTTTCAAAAGAACCAATACTCCCGTCCGGTTCAAAGAAGGGCGATCTTCTTCTTGGCGCCACGTTCTTCATCTTTCGCCCCACGATTGCGTCTGTTCGGGGCGGGGCATGAAGTGTTTTCGATGTGGTGATGGGCATCGAGCTTGAATGTTCCTTCAAGGAACATGCGGCGATGTGGTCGGGAGGGCCACAAGTCCTCGATGTGCAAGCAAAATCCAGCTAGTATCATCAAATGGGAAGCCGCCCCAGCCTTCTTCCTCCGGCTTCCACAGAGGTTGATTCGGACTGACGCAGCTCGCACCACAAGTACCCTCCAAAGATGGGTTCCACCTACGGCTTTTACTCGGCGCCTCTGCAGGTTCTATTGGAATCCCGCACCCTCGCACCTCCGTCGCTTGTTCCTCCGGCAATTGTTTCTTCGACTTTCCGTCGCAGAGTGTCGGTCGTCTTCTGCACCGTGCATCGGGTCTACGCCATGCCCACCCACGAGACCTTGGGACGCCCCGATGTGGTGGCAGTACTTTACTTGTGGATTCGCATGATGCCTTTGTCTTTGTTTGATTCGGGGCTACTTACTCGCTCGTGTCTTTGGAGTTTGTTACAAAAGTGGGTTTGAGTTTTCACTTATTTCGAGTCGGTGGTAGTCGGCTCCCAGAGGACTTATTTCTAGCTCTACCGTCTGTCCGGTTGTTCTATACTTATAGATGATGAGGTTTTCACTGCGAATCTTATGGTTATTCAATTGGCACCATTCGATGTTATTCGGTATGGATGGTTATTCCAATACCGTGCCAAGATTTGTTGTTTCGGAAGACGGTGACCTTGCTAGCTCCTTAGGTGAAGAACTGGTATTCGAGGCGCGCGACAAATCGATTCGAGATTTGTCTTGGCTAATCTATTCCTAGCCGTCGTTAGCCGACCATCGGATTACTTTGTTCCTCAATGAGAAGGCGATTCTTGCGCGTATTGAGGAGATTCCAGTTGTGAAGGAGTTTTCCGATGTCTTTCCTATAGAACTTCCGGAATGCCTCGGTGAGGAAAGTGGAGTTCGGATTGATCTTGTTCCGAACTAGGCCTTTGTCCAAGTCTCCTTACCATTTGGCTCGGCCATTTCGGAAGAATTGAAGACACAATTGACGACTGCTGTCCAAAGGTATGATTCAGCGTAGCGTATCGCCATGGGGAGCGCCTGTCCTTTTTATTAAGAAGAAAGATGGCAGCTGGCGTATGTGCATAGATTATCGGGCGCTTAATCAGGCGACTGTGAAGAACAAATATCCTTTGCCTCGCATTGAGGATCTTTTCGACCAGTTGAAAGGAGCTAGAATATTTTCTAAGATTGACCTCGATCGGGTTATAATCGATTCGAGTTCGTGAGCAGGATATTGAGAAAACGGCTTTCTCTACGAGGTATGGCCATTATGAGTATAAAGTTATGTCCTTTGGACTAACGAATGCTCCTGCAATTTTCATGGAAGCCATGAACAGTATGCTGCACCAATACCTTGATGATTTCGTTGTGGTATTCATAGATGATATCTTGATTTATTCCAAGACACAGGAGGATCACACCACCATTTGCGGTTGGTACTTGAAACTTTGAGAGAGAATCAATTCTATGCCAAGCTGAAAAAGTGTGAGTTCTGGATTTCTGAAGTTGGATTTTTGGGTCACGTTATTAATCAGAAGGGTATTTCAGTTGATCCTAGCAAGATTTCGACAGTGGTAGAGTGGAAGAGACCAACCAATGTTAAAGAAGTAAGGAGTTTTCTGGGTTTAGCTGGCTATTACCGGCGGTTTGTGGAGGGCTTTTCAACCATTGCTAAACCGATGTCCCAGTTGACACGTAAAGGTGTTAGGTTCGATGGTCCGATGCTTGTGAGCGCAGCTTTTGCACTTTGAAAGATAGATTAGTGATCGCCCAATTCTTACTCTTCCCGAGCACGGGAAGAGATTCACTATCTATTCGGATCGCCCATAGTTGGACTTGGTTGTGTACTCATGCGGGATGGTAAAGTGATTGCCTATGCATCGAGACAAGTGAAGAAGCATGAGCGTAATTATCCCACCCATGATCTAGAGCTTGCTCGCAGTTGATTCATGCTTTGAAAATCAAGCGCCATTATTTGTACGGCGAATCTTGTGATGTATTCACGACCACAAGAGCACGAAATACATCTTTACCTGAAGGACTTGAACTTGAGGCAGAGGAGATGGCTAGAGTTGATCAAGGACTATGATCTTACTATTCAAGTACCATCCGGCAAGGCTAACGTGGTAGCCGATGCCTTGAGTCGTAAGGCGACACCTCCTATCCTCGATTGTCTTATTGCGACTTTGAGCGTATGGATATTTCCTTACGCTGCGGGTACCGCATGCATCGAGACTCGATTGATTTTAGAGTCACCTTCCGGATCGGGTGCGAGTAGCACAAAGAAGAAAATCGATGCTCCAACGAGTGAGGAAACGTTAGCCGAGGGCAAGCAAGGTCACCGGTGTGGATAAGTTTGATTCTTTGCGATTTAAAGGACGCCTTTGTGTGCCACAGAGTCTCGAGTTAAATTGGAGATTTTGAAAGAGGCCCATCGTACTTTATACCGTACATCTGGTGAGACCAAGATGTACAAAGATTTAAAGAAAAGCTTCGTGGAAGCGGATGAAAATTGATATCGCACGAGATGTGGCTTCATGTGGGGTGTGCGGTGGTCAAGGTCGAGCACAAGCGACCAGCAGGATCATTGCAACCCTTAGAGGTACGGTTTGGCCATGGGACGATATATCTATGGATTTTGTGGTTGGTTTACCTCGCACGCAGCGAGGAAAGGATGCTATTTGGGTAATTGTGGACCGGTTCAAGAAGTCGCACATTTCATTCCTATTCGTACAACCAATTCGCAAGCGATTTGGCTCCTCTTTATGTACGAGAAATTGTGCGCTTGCACGGAGTGCCAAAGACCATTGTTTCGATCGAGATGCCAAGTTCGTTTCCAAATTCAGGAAAGTTTGCGAGTGCATTGGGCACACAACTCCGTCTTAGCACACCTTTCATCCCCAAAAAGATGGCGACCGGCGCACCATTCGGACATTGGAAGACATGCTCGGTGTTGTGTTTTATCTCGAAAGGGAATTGGGAAGAGCATTTAGCTTTGGCGAGTTTGCTTATAATAACGGCTATCATACCAAAGATTCGAGCCGCACCATTCGAGGTTCTTTATGGGCGTAAGTGCAGTCCTGTTGTCTTTGGGATGAGGTTGAGAGCGGCGATCTTGGGTCCCGACGGGTTCGTGCAGATGGCTAGAGTGGCGAGGTTAGGCATAATTTGTTGGTCGCCCAGAGCCGGCGGAAGAGCTACGCTGATGTCGAAGACGAGATTTGGCATTCGAGGTGGGAAATGAAGTTACATGAGAGTATCGCCATCTAAAGGCGTGGTGCGTTTGGCACCAAAGGGAAGCTTAGTCCAAGGTATGTTGGACCCTTCCCAATCGTGGTGCGAATTGGAAAGCTGGCTTACCGTTTGGACCTTCCCGATTCTATGAGTGGGGTTCACAACGTGTTTCATGTTTCGATCTTTGAGAAAGTTTCGAGAGACCCGGATCATGTCATTCCTTTGGAGCCTTTGATTGTCAAGCAAGACCTTACCTTGAGTCCCGCGGTGAAGATATTAGAAGAATCGAACGGGTTACGAGGAATAAGACCACAAGTATGTCAAAGTTCTTTGGTCTCATCAAGCGAGAGAGAGGCCACTTGGGAGTTGAAGTCCCGCATGCGAGAACATTACCTCGACTTGTTCGATTAAGGTAAATTGTTTAAGTTGTAATTTTCAGTATTTATTTCTTTCTGTTGGATCGTTGATTAGATTCGAGGTCGAATCCTGTTAAGGGGGGTGGACTGTAATACTCCGGAAATGGATTGGTAAAAAGAAAGAGGTCGGAGAGAGTAAAAGAAATTGTTTTCGCGGAAAATTCCAATCTTTGGGGTAACGTTATTGCGGACAACCCGAGATAGTCATTGCGACCTGTGGCCCATGAGGCCGCCGCCCATGTAGGGGCCGGCCAAAGGGGGCACCACTTCCCCAAACCCTAGTGCCTCCACCCTCCCCTTGAGCCGCCTCCTCCCCTTGAGCCGCCCCATCTCCTCCTCCCCTCCTCCTAGGTGCCTCCCCCTCCATTGGTGGCTGCCATTGGTGATCCCCGGAGCTGCACCCCCGGTCTTCCACGCGTTCATCTTCGGTTCTTCCATCGCCGGGCTTCCGCGTTTCCCTCGGGATCGCTGTTTTGGGGCCGGCCATTGAAGGAGAGGAGCAACCGGGAAGTTGATTCGTCGTTCTTGGTCTACAAGGGTAACGAGAGACCCCATCGCTGTTTGATTGCGTTAGAGTTGTCGATTCAATGATTTTGGTAGTATCGCTTAGTCTCTGTCAGTAGATTGATTCGGTACAGAATGTTGTAACTCGGTTTTGGGTGTCTTAGAAGCACAATTGGATGTCTTCGCCTTCTAGAGTTTTGTTCCTTATTTCATTAGCTTTCTTTTGGCACCTGGATCACGAATTTTCACCCAGTAGATTAAGAGTTATGACTGTTTTACTACGCACTGGTCTGTCTGTCAGAAATACTGGGTATAGTCGGTTGCACCTAGGTTTTGATCTAGTTAGAGTCAGAATCAGGTTGTCCACCCAACTAGGTTTTTGAATATAATTTCACCATGTTTCCAGGCTGATAAAAATAACTTTATTTGGATCAGTGGTTTAAAAGTTAGAGCCTTTTCTTTAGGGCTGTTCTGAATTCTGGGCAGACTGCAGTTATAGTTTTTCATTGGATGGTTAGACCTCTGTATTGGCCGAATTAGAGTTTACCATCAACTAGAGTTTTGTAGCCAGTTAAGTTAAGAAAATTTGAGCACTGGTTTCAGGTCTTTTGGACTTACGGTTTTTTATTGGTGAATTTTCTAGTAAAACTGCCAGATTAGGGATAATTGAAATGTTTGGGTAAATTGATCAAATTGAACTTTTATTTGGTTAGTTTGGCTAGAGATTGAGGGAGGACACGTGTAGCATTGCCATATTCGTTTGCCCTCATTTGGATTATTTTATATTGTAGGCGGTGAAGCGGTGAGTGGAGGGGTATTTCAATTACCTCCCAACCCGCTGTGTGGCGGAGCATAAGTAATTTGTATTCTATGATTGATGCCATGTATGATGTGTGAATGAATGATTATATTTGTTCGTATTTGTAGATGAATGCCATGTGTTCTTTTCATTTATGAGTACTATTCAATATTGACATGGGACCACATCATAACATGCATTCATTACTTTTGTAAGACCCATCAATTCCAGTATGGGCACTTGAAAATCCCATCAATTCCAGGATGGGTACGTGAGTCCACCATTCCAATGTGGGCCACGTTACGTGAGTCCACCATTCCAATGTGGGCCACGTTGGACGGTCGTATAAAACGTTCTTCATACGATTACTTTAAGTGAACACCGACGGTGATTCACTCGCTATCTGGTATATGCCGCAATATGTCCATTTCCTTCAATGCACCATTCCACTTCATCCATTCATAAATTCGTTTCCAGTAAATGTTCAAATTATGATTGTGATATATTGCTCATAGTATGTTTGATTGTTACATACAGTTGCTTGCTGAGTCTTTGGCTCATTCTTGCTTTATTGTCTTATTTAGGTAAATGACAATGAAGAATGATCTTGTGGAGGGTAGTTCATCACGATGCACTCACTACCATAAAACAAACAATTTGAGGACTTTTACTGTCGTTAGTTATGACTTGTGTTGCATTGTAATAAGCCATCATGGCCTTGTCAACCATATCTTTCTGAATTGTTTACTTCCATTCCGTTGATTAAACTTGATGATGAATACTTGCTTCCGTATAATCTTATTACTTGCTTCACCTTATCATGTGTTTTGATGTTATTCAATTGAAGAGTAGTGGTTGTAGGTGACATCTTGACTTCCTTATAGTCAGGGTGTTACAGTTGGTATCAGAGCGGGCTTCAGGTCCGTGGTAATAATAATATTAAAATGACACACTGTGCACAATAGGAAGGGTTGGGTAAACCATTGTTTTCCGCAATTGCTTGGTTATGTTCCAATTATTATGTTTTTCAGTTCAATGAGCTAAGTGTTTGGTTTTCTTTCTATTGCGTTGTTCATATATGGCAAGAGGTAGAGGCCGTGGTCGTGGTCGTCCACCGACCCGTAGTCGTGGTCGTGGCCGCGGTTCGGCAGCTACATCGTCTTCGTCTGAAGGGTTGGTGGTGCCGGCATCGAGGAGATTGCCTCACCGCGCCTCCGCTGTCGAGCCACCGCCGCAACGGTGATCTCATTCGAGAACCTATTAAGGAGAATCAACAACTCTGCCAACAATTGCAGGCGGCCATTCCTGCGGCTGCTGCACCTGTGGCGGAACATGTTGCTGCTACTGTTCCACCCTAGGCTAGGATGAGCCTCCGTGAGTGGTTGCCGCTTCGCTTGGACACGTTTGACGGAGCAGGCACACCGTTCAGCCATGGATGGTTGAGGTACATGTAGCGCGGCTTGGAGCCTTAGAGCCGGCATCCGCGTAGAAGGCGCGATTTGTGGCCTTTCACCAAGGGCCAGCCGACATCTCGTGGGAAGGGTCCTGTCTTCCAGACTCCAGTAGCAGGTCAGTTACTTGGGAGGTATTTGTGGAGAGGTTCAGACACGCTTTATATCGACTCCTTCATCGAGAAGATGGAGCAATCACTCCCGACCTTTGTGCAAGGAAAATGTCAGATATCGAGTATGAAGCCGGATTTAACAACTGTGCGCTTTGTCCCACCCGTGGCAAGTGATGATAAAGAGAAGGCTAAGAGGTTCGCTGGGGCCTCAATCGAGTATCGCCAAATGCAGGGAGCGACAGGTCACGTGATTTTAGCTCGGTGGTTGAGCAAAGCTAGAGGATGGAGTTGGAAAGAGCTCCTTCATCGCAAGGGCATGTTGCTAGTGGTTCTGTTGTTATCGTGGATCCGCGGTGGCGAGCGGAGTTTGGTGGAGGTGGTGGGTCTTTTCAAATGACCGCTACTAAGAGGTTTCAAAAGAACCAATACTCCCGTCCGGCTCAAAGAGGGCGATCTTCTTCTTGGCGCCACGTTCTTCATCTTTCGCCCCATACGATTGCGCCCTGCTCTGTCGGGGCATGAAGTGTTTTCGATGTGGTGATGGGCATCGAGCTTGAATGTTCCTTCAAGGAACATGCAGATGTGGTCTGGAGGGCCACAAGTCCTCGATGTGCAAGCAAAATCCAGCTAGTATCATCAAATGGGAAGCCGTCCAGCAGCCTTCTTCCTCCGGCTTCCACAGAGGTTGGGCCAGACTGGCAGCCTCGCACCACAAGCATTCTCCAAAGATGGGTTCCACCTGCAGCTTTTACTCCGTCGCCTCCTGCAGGGTTCTATTGGAATCCCGTACCCTCTGCACCTCCGTCGTTTGTTCCTCCAGCAGCTGTTTCCACAAAGGAGAAGGTTGTAAGGTTTATTTTTAGTGTAAAGCAATATTTCAATTGAATACTAGCAGTAGATTCAAATAGCAAGTTAGCAAATATTTTTAATAATCCAAATAATAGCAAGTAATCAACATTTAGACATTAATGAACATCTACATGTGTACGCCTTACAAAGACACTAACATAGCATGAGAAACCATTCTCAATACCACCCGATCAAGTTTTAAGTTTTAAATTCCAAAATATTGAGTCTAACTCTTGCAAAACATAACCAAGCATGTCATAACCAAGAACATGACTACTCGAGTAGATTAAACCCTACAGGGGTGTACAACTTTACCCACATGTCATACCACTCCTTTTGCCACCGGATGAAGCACACTTCCTTAGGTATGCCGGCAGATCTAAATCCTACGAGACGTTTTCCAATATAATGTATTAACTACTAGTTTCTTGTATGGATGGTAACCCATACGCTATGTTAGAGTCACCTGAAAGCTTGGTCAACTACCCGAGGTAAAGTCTAAGACAACTACCGATGCTTCTCGGTGTGGACAACCTGGATAGGAACCCACTCCCGCACACCCAACACACACAAAATATTTTTTTAACACAACACACACAACCTCCTATGACTTGGAGCTAACACTCGCCAAAGTACTAAGTCAAGAGGGGTCCCATATGTCCCTCATGTGGATGCATGTTGGACCTGGGAGTAACACCCCCAAATCCTCTGTATATTTTGAACTAGTCCCATGATCAGTAGCTAGTTCACACAGTAAATAGTTATGGTAACATCCATAAATCGTATAACTTTATTAATAATCAAAGTTTATTACAAGAAAGGCTTACAAGACAACAATAAAGAATACAACCGAAGTAGAAGAAAACGTAGTAGAGTCCAGCTGATCTACCACAGGTAATAGACTGGGTAGCAGCCTAGTCGTCGAGATCCGCACCGGTAGTGCAGTCATTCTCCTTTGAAATTTATTTGCATTAAGCAAGGGTGAGCACAAACAACTATGCTCGCAAGTTACACCCATAACAGAGTTAATGCATGTATGGATATTATCAATGGAAGGCTTATAGGGTTATTTGTGCAAAAGCAATATTTGATATTTCAAATACAATACTAAGTTAAAATGCTCAAGTTTTACAATATCTAAAAGTTAGTTTTAACTGAATTAATAAAGCTAGTGTAGGAACCAACCTAACACTAACTTAAACATGGGCACCAACCCGAGGCTTCAACCCATAATTTTTCTCATGGACACCAATCCATGACATAAACTGTTTTATAAATCATTTTGACATGAAACCAAAGTCTAATCCACGAAAGGCTTTGCTCAGTATGTCCATGACCGTCGACATGGCTATTCGCATAGATTGACACTCTACAGAGGTTGTAAAACTTTTCCCACAAGAGATAATCAACTTTTAATGTCCGTTTGACAAACTTCCGAAGGTGTGCGACTAAGTGATTATCATAAGGGCTTTAGAATGTGCCATCCCAAAGTATTCATGTCCGCTATGGTTTCACTTCTTTTGGATTCACCGAAAGCCCCTCTTGTGCCATGTGGGAATATAAAATAGGTCACTCGTGACTCCGACACAAACAGATGGCACAACCACGGTGAAATATTGTAAATTATTTAGTCAGTCCTACCCACATAGGACTTGTGCTAGTATGAAAGGGCTTTGCAATCCGCACTCAGATCTTGGTTCTTAATTGACTAGGCGACTTCAAAGTACCCCTAGGCCTCAACCATTCCGGAATTGAGCACGTGAATAAACATGTACCCACCAACCATTCATTTCGCACAAGTCCAAACAAGTTTTATTTTATTTTATTTTTCAAATCATTTTCAAACATCCATGACACACTAATGTCATGGATATAATTTAAACAACATTTGATTTTTGGCTAAAAATTCCCAAATTGAATAATTTTGGGTCTAAGCATGACTAAGCATAATTTCTTTCCAAAATATTCTAGTTCATACTATTGCATAAACTATATTTTATCTAATATGTCAAGGTATGTCTGATTCAATGTCAAAATTGGATGTACAAAGGAATTATGAATAACTATAAATTTAAAATAGGGATTTAAATTAACTGAATATAAATAAGCATGTAGTAATAATTTAAAATAGAATTTAAATAATTTGAAATATTGGGATTCAAATATGATCAAAGATGTAACTCGCCTTACTCAATTAGTTGTTGATCTGAATTGGTGTTGAAATCTGACTCTCCGAAGTCATCGTAATCTATACACGAAAATAAGATAAATTCAAACAAAATCCAAATAAAATTCAAATAAACTTTAAATTAAATAATTTTGGTACAAAAATATAGATATTTAATTTATATAGATTTAAGAACAAGAATCAATGGATTTGGAGTTCGTATGAAGGAGAACGAACATCTAGAAGTTTGGATATCACAAGAAATGATAGAATTCTGAGTACAGCACATCTTCGAGTATGGTGCATGTTCTAAGTACTGTTCATCTATCAAGTATTGTTCATCTCCGATTATTGTTCATCTTCAGAGTGTTGTTCATCTTCCGAGTATTGTTCACCTCCGAGTACGAATAACTGCTCGACTTCAAGGGGCCGGCAGGAGGTTTTTACTCTACTAGTCGGAAGTAGGTTACAGCTACACTGGTCAAAGGAAAGGTTTCTACTACACTGGTCGAAGGAAAGGCTGAAACGTCCCTAAAATCCTTAAGTTGGTTTAGTAGAGCATCTCTTGACCATGTGTGTAATTTTTGGAATAATTTTAAACTTTGGTATTTGTAATAAAGTTCGCTCGGAATTTAAAACTTTATGTTGAAATCGAGCTTCCCTTTGAAACCAGAAAATTATTTACATAAAAGTTGCTATAAATAATTTATTAAAATACTAGATTATTTATCTTGAATTGATATGATTTTTCTAAAAAATTTAGAAGTAAAACTGACCTCACTAAAATTCAAACCAACTCACAATTGTAGATTAGAAGATGAATTAATTATAAGAACTGGGGAACGACATTACCTGAATTTTTTTCCTAGGCTTTAATTGAAGCTGAGAGTGTTGGACCGTAAAGGCGACTAGAGGGGGGGGGGTGAATAGGAGCACGCTCACTTTTTCACAAATTATGAACTCAATACAATTTCACTCCAGTAGCTATTAGAAAGCTATGAAGATCAATATACCAGTACAGCGGAAGACTAGTATTGAATCCAATTAAAACCCTAAGCAATGCTACAAAAATCAAATAAGATTGCAAAGACTCACAAAGACGCGGCTCGACCATGGACCCAATCGGTCGGACCTATTGCCGGGCGGTCTGACCGGCGTTGTGCTGGCGGTCGGACCGCTCCAAAATCGGTCTGACCGGTGATGATGGGCGGTCTGACCGGCCGACTCCAGAACCGATCGCAACGATAAAATCACCGATGACGGTTGCAATTAGGTGAAACTTTTGATTCTCAACTCTAATCTTTATGAAACTTTGCACACACCTTCTATATGCTATTGAGGACCTATTCCAATCGAATATTATGATAATTCTTGGAACGATCTTGAGCAATTGCCAATTGATTAACATAAGGTCTAAAACCGGGCAAGAACGAAAACTTGATCCTAAAGCTTATTCGTGAGGGATTGATGATCAAGATGTTGCTAGATAGATTCACACATATCACAGCAAGCTAATTCACGTGAAAGAATCAATCACAAACTCGCGGATCAAAGAAAGCCCTAAGAACACAAAATTGAAAGCAAGAACGAAAAGAGACTTATCTCAAGCAAACCTTGCATAGATTGATTTCGTGATTGTTGCTGGATTACATCCACACCATCATGGATCAGTGGACAATCAAAGATCACGAAATTCACCACAAACCATCAAGAGCCCTAGCCTCCACCTCAACTCCCCTAAAGACAATTAGGGTTTTGAAGCTCAATTGGCAGATATTCTTACCAAGCCTTTATATCAAACCAGATTTTCCTCCTTAAGAAGCGAGTTAGGGGTAATTTATCCTTATGGGTTGGTTTGAGGGGGAGCTTGATCTTTTTCTTATCTTTCCTTGTTCTTTTGATCTTTTATTGTTCTTTTTCCGAACTTAGTGATCTTTTCAACTTTTAGGTTTTTAGGCTTTTTAATTGCATCTCATTGTGTCATATTGCATTCATATGAAAACTTCAACAAGTGGTTACAACAAATGGTATGAAAAATCCAAAAAGATGCATTGTAATATAAGGTTTTCTGCTTATTTTTAAAAATTGATGAAGCTTTGCCTATTACCCTTTAGAGCTTTTGTATTTCAATTCTTGCTCAATGTCATGTCTAGTTCTTTGACTTGCTAGAATTATCATGCTTTTACATGTGTAGCTAAGTCTTTGCTATATGAGCTAGAATCTTTTAAACAACTCAAACTAAGAAATTGCAATTTGTGGATGTTTTAGCGAGTTGCATAATTAGTGCTCCTCTTGTGACATTGGCCTGCTGAATTGCTTTGTTAGCTCTTTGATCTAAAATTGACCATTACTTGAGCTTTTGTGTTCTTGAGATTCTAAAAATGCTCATGTGAAAAATGAAAATCAAGATTGTCTTATGCTTAAATTGTGCCAAACTATTCTTACGAGACTGCTTGTCAAATGACATGAACTTGGAGATAGTTTGATGAACCAGACGATCTCATGGGGACTGCTTGTCAGAAATGACATGAACCTCAAGATTTGTCGCCCCGGTAGAAGCTTAGAAAGAGTTTGTGGATGGCTCCTAGTGCAGGATCTTCTTTACTAAGATATACCTTTAATCAACTTTTGGTCGAAACTTAGGATGAGTTTGTGGATGGCTCCTAGTCCAGGATCTTGTCACTAAGTTAGATCATTAGTCAACTTCAATATTCAATGCAAATGAGAAAAATGTTGACAAATGGGCGTTTACAAAATATTGAGCAAAATGATTCAATACGGGACTTGATTGACTCTTAATGTGGTCTTTGTTAGATTTTTGATCTCACTTTGACATTTTGACATGGCCAATTTCACTTTAGGATCCCTGTTGATGAACTTGCTGAATTTGAAGCGTTGCTTAAATTGATCAAATCTACCGCTTTACTTTTGAGCCTTTGTGCTTAGCTTTGATATATATGTCTTACCATGATCTTGCTAGCTATCAAAGCTTGATATCTGTTTGTGCAATATTAGAGATACTAGCTTGTTCTTTTGGGTAATCTCCAAAGCTTCTTGTAATCAAAAATTGAAAAATACAAAAATTGAAGCCACTCCATTGCACTTCATGCATATTCCTCTTTATGCTTCTTTTGTTTCTGCTTCTTCCTTTATTCTATTTTTATTATCTCTGGATGAGAGGAAGGTGTGATTCCTTGATGAATCCATTGTCAAAGGGGGAGAAGATGTGTTAAATGAGAAGAGAAGATGTGTTTATGAGAATATATTTCTTTCTTTGGGGAGAAGTTGTTAGGGGAGAAGTTTGTACAAAGGGGAGAAACTGAAAATTTGAAATTTGAGGATCATAGTGAGGGGGAGTTCTTGAGTTGCATTCTTATTGTCTTATTGAATATTCTGAACGTGAATTGCATTCTTTTATACTCACAATGATCATAGGTCAATTGAACAATTGTTCTTTCATATGGACCTTATGTGAGAATTTTGACCCTTTTCTGGAAATCAAAGTTTTTATGCTTTCTTTTGCCTTGTCTCACATGCCTATACTATTCTGATGCCAGCTTGGTCATTTTCATTGCTTTTTCTTGCTTATGGACCAAGTTGTGCCTTTGTGCGAAAACTGCGAGTAAACTCGTTTTCAAACCTCTTACTTACATTTTCTGGATAATTGCCAATGTGTTCATCAAGGGGGAGATTGTGGATTTCATGGTGATATGTCCCAGATCTTAGGATGATGTGACAATTGGCAATGGCGTTTACGGTTCGTCGTTTCACGTGTTTTCGACAAAGCTACAGGCATTCTGGACAGGGGCGGTCCGACCGGTCCCAAATCGGTCGGACCGGCCATGTGCGGCGGTCGGACCGGCTGTGACCTAAAAGTGGTCAAAACGAGCTGGGCCAAAAATATGTGTTGTAGGCAAGTGAGGGGATCCCAATGCACTTGGTCTCATAATTTTTGGAGTCTCCAGTAAGAAGTTCTATTCGTTTTTAATTTCCAGAAGGTTTCAAAATTTGGGAGTTTGAATTTCGGCTAAGTCCCAAGGGGCGGTCCGACCGGCTCACAGGGAGCGGTCCGACCGGCCATGGCGGTCCGACCGCTCACTGGAGCGGTCGGACCGTGAATAACTTGAACGTCCGCCAACCGTGGCGATGTTGTTTTGTTAGGTCAAAGTCATCGGTTTCATGGCATATGATTTGCATGATGCATGTTTTGACTAACATGGGTCAAGTTGTGAAGAACTTGTTCCCGAATTCGTGTTTGCTTGTCTGTGGTTGTGCAGGTTGCTTGGTGGTCAACGACGGTCAACGGCGAGGAGGATCGGGACTAGACTCGGAGAGTTGAGGTCGAGAACGATTGACGATGCCGGGTGAGGTCAACGACTCAAGCGTGACACAAGATGAACAAGGGTGACCTATTGGCGAATCCACGGCGCATGGTGAAGCGGTTTAGGTCAAAAGGTTAAAAACGGCGCTTTACGAAGCGTGCGTGTGTGACCCGTTTGTTAGTGGGCCTTAACGGGAGCCCAATTAAGTCAAACCCTAAGAGTTTTAGGCCTCCACTATAAATAGGAGGAGATGGTGGCTGCACCTCTGTCTCTCTCGCCTTTTTATGTTTCAAAACCCTAATTGTCTTTAGGGGAGTTGAGGTGGAGGCTAGGGCTCTTGATGGTTTGTGGAGAATTTCGTGATCTTTGATTGTCTACTGATCCATGATGGTGTGGATGTAATCCAGCATCAATCACGAAATCAATCTATGCAAGGTTTGCTTGAGATAAGTCTCCTTTCGTTCTTGCTTTCAATTTCGTGTTCTTAAGGCTTCCTTTGATCTGCGAGTTTGTGATTGATTCTTTCACGTCGATTAGCTTGCTGTGATATGTGTGAATCTATTTAGCATCATCTTGATCATCAATCTCTCACGAACAAGCTTTAGGATCAAGTTTTTGTTCTTGCCCGCTTTAGACCTTTCGTTAATCAATTGGCAATTGCTCAAGATCGCTCCAAGAATTATCATAATATTCGATTGGAATAGGTTCTCAATAGCATATAGAAGGTGTGTGCAAAGTTTCATAAAGATTAGAGTTGAGAATCAAAAGTTTCACCTAATTGCAACTTCGTCATCGGGCCGATTTTATTATTGCGATCGGTTCGAGTCGGCGGTCGATCGCCCATCATCACCGGTCGACCGATTTTGGAGCGGTCCGACCGCAAGACAACGCCGGTCGGACCGCCCGCAATCGGTCCGACGGTTGGGTCCAATAGTCGACCGCCCGTGGTGTGAGTCTTTGCAATCTTAGTTGATTTTTGTAGCATTGCTTAGGGATTTAATTGATTCAATACTACTCTTCCAACAGATTGGTATATTGATCTTCATAGCTTTCTAATAGCTACTGGAGTGAAATTGTATTGAGTTCATAATTTGTGAAAAGTGAGCGTGCTCCTATTCACCCCCCCTCTAGTCGCCTTTACGGTCCATCAAGTGGTATCAGAGCCCGGTTAGTTCAATCTTGATCTTAACCGGTCACTGAACTTTGGCGATGGATAAGTTTTCTACTAAACCGCATATCTTCGATGGGCACGACTATGCCTATTGGAAGAATCGTATGCTTGGTAAGAATATCTGCCAATTGAGCTTCGGAAGTGAAACTAGGGCTCTTGATACCATGCGTCATGGATTTGCCAATAGGTCACCATTGTCCATCTTGTGTCACACTTGAGTCGTTGACCTCACCCGGCATCGCCAATCGCTCGACCTCAACTCTCCGAGTCTAGTCCCGATCCTCCTCGCCGTTGACCGTCGTTGACCACCAAGCAACCTGCACAACCACAGACAAGCAAACACGAATTCGGGAACAAGTTCTTCACAACTTGACCCATGTTAGTCAAAACATGCATCATGCAAAACATATGCCATGGAACCCATGTACTTGACCTAACAAAACAACATCGCCACGGTTGGCGGACGCTCGTTATTACCGGCCCGACCGCCCAGTGAGCTTCGGTGGCGGACCGCTTCCTCGTGAGCGGGCCGGACCGCCCCTTGGGACTTAGCCAATTTCAAGCCTCAAATTCAAACCTTCGAAACTTTAAACCAATAGAACTTCTTATCGAGACTCCAAAATTATGAGACCAAGTGCATTGGGATCCCCTCACTTGCCTACAACACCTATTTTTGGCCCAACTCGTTTTGAACACTTTTAGGTCACCGCCGGTCCGATCGCTTCCACATGGCCGGGCCCGACCGATTTGGGACCGATCGGACTGTTGCGGTAAGGGCAGGTCGGACCGCCGTGCAAGGATCGGTCGGACCGCCCCGTCCGAATACTGTAGCTTTGTCGAAAACTATAGGACCGGAAAGGCGACTAGGGGGGGTGAATAGGCGCTTTCAAAACTTTCTCGCCTAAATCAAATTCAACACGAACTTTACTCCTTTAGCTATGAAAGCTAAGAAGATCAGTTAGCACACAGCGGAAACCTTGTACTGAATTCGATAACCCCCAACAACCACACGACACAAATGTGGAGACTTAAACTCAAAGGGTTGATCTCAGGCACAGGTCGGGCCAAGCTACCACAGCGATCGGACCGACGTTCTACCAGCGGTCTGACCGGCAACTAACTGGCGGTCGGACCGGTGGACAGCGGTTCGACCCGGCAGGACAGCGGTCTGAATATACGGGCGGTCGGACCGCCGTTCAAATACCGGTCAGACCGGTTCAGTCCAGAACTGAAAAATCAACCCAAATCCAAAACGAACTTTGATCCAACTTTTGATTCAACCAATGAAACTTGACCAAATTTCGAGCACACCTCCCTAATGAAATTGGAGACCTATTTCTAGTGATGACCTCCGGATCCACTTCAGAATCGATCTCTCAAGGATTTAACCAAGAAGTGCACAAACCCTAGAAATATGAAAAACTTTGATTCAAGACTTGCTTGTGGGGATTGATGGTCTAGATGATTCTAGGAGTATTCCCACACAACAAAGCAAGACAAAATGGGTCAAGAGACCAAGCATAAAACCTTGAATCAAGGAAGCACCAAATTCATTCAAATGAGAGAAGAACACAAAGAGGAGACAAAAGATCTCTCAAGCAAGCATCACAAGATAGATTGATCTCACAAGATGCTTACAAAGCCACTCCAACTAGGAGGACAAGAGCTCACCCAAGGAGCATACAATCTCTCCCTCTCTTCCTCTCCAAACCCTAACCCTAGAAAAGCAAGGGAAGAAACCAAATGAATACCTCTTTTGTTTTCCTTCTCCCCCTTTCCTATTTATACTAGAGAGCTAGGGTTTCCTTTTGGGGTCACTTACACATGGGACCCACACACAAATAACTCTTGAAGCAATCGCCGCTTCACCACGTGTAGGTTGATCACGGTTCTCATCGTCGCCAAGCCTCTCTTGTCCGAATCCCATCGGAACCTCCGAGAGACTCGCACCGATATCCGCACCGCCGATCCAACCAAATTGCATCGAACCACCTGCTCGATCCATCTTGCCCATCCTGCACCATGCTTGTGTCACACGACCACCCAGTATCCCCGATCGCTCGGACCTCGGCTCTCCAAGCGTAGTCCCGATCCACTCACCGCTGACGTCGCTGACACGCAAGCCACCGCACAAAGAATAGACAAACAAACCGCTTCCGGAACAAGTTCTTCACAACTTGACCCACGTTAGTTCCACAATGCAATATGCAACAATAAAGCATTGATAACTAAACATTACACCATCAACATGCATCAATGCGAACTTGGCTTACCTCCGTTAGCCATCGGTCGGTCGACCGCCCACAAGGCCGGTCCGACCGATTTCGTTTGGCGGACCGCTCCCACAACGGCGGTCGGACTGTTCCAAAGGACTTAGCCAAAATTCCAGCTTGAAAATCCGAAACCTTCTGGAATTTTCAACTCAATAGAACTTTTGACTGGGAGCTCCAAAAATGATGGGACCACATCCGTAAGACTCCTCACTTGCCTACACAACCTATTTTTGGATTAGCTCCAAAACCAATTTTAGGTCAGCCGTCCGACCGACCACTCATCTTGGTCCGGATCGTCCACGCGGCGGATCGACCGCCGACACCACCGGTCGGACCGCTTGTGGTCCGACAAAGAAAGCAAACCCAAAACGCGAGATTTTGCAAACCAACAAAGCTATTGCCAATTGACTCATCATCCCGAGATCGCACATGTCCTCACGATATCCACAATCTCCCCTTGATGAACACATTGGCAATTTCAAGAAAATGTGGTTTTTCAAATTGAAAAGTAAAATTGTCGCCAAGATAAAGGCACAACTTGGTCCATAAGCAAGAAAAAGCTTAGGAACCGACCAAGTGGCTTCGTAATAGTATAAGCAAGTGAGATAAGGCAATGAACGCACAAAAGGATTCAAATTCGAGAAGATGGCCAAAATCTCACTAAGGTCCATATGAAAGACAATATGTTCTATTTGACCTTTGATCATTGTGAGTCTTCTTGAATTGCAATTCAAAACAGAAAAAGGCAATAAAACCCAGAGACTCAACTCACTATGATCACAAATTTTCAAAAGGTTCACAAAAAATGTTTTTGTGTGTGTGTGTTCTTTTATGTATGAAAACTTCAGAAACAAAAGCTCCAAGCAAAGATTTTCTTCAATCCTTCTCCCTTTGACAATGAATTCATCAAGATGCATGAGAGAAGAACGAGCATGAAGAAATGACTTTATTTGAAATTTAGCAAAAGGAGCCATGACCATTATCTATGTAGACAGTACAAGACATATACCAAGCCATATAAAGAGAGAAGCTATATTCAATCATGGCAAAACATGTACTGCAAAGCTAACACCAAGATAGCAGAAATCTGAGATTAACAGAATTAAAACCATGAAAGGTTGCTCAATGTCATAGATCCACTAAAAGCAACCAAAAATGAGTCAAGCCATGTCTATAAGCAAAAAGAGACTCAAAACAGGAATTGAGGCATTTTGAGCATTAAGAGAATTCTTTTGAAGCAAAGCTCAAGCACTTAGCCCTTTTTGGGCAATTTTTCTTTTTCTTTCTCCTTTTTTTTTGCTGTGCTAGATCTCAAGCCTTGCCGCGACCATCTCAAGCGATAAGCTTAAAAGAATGATCTAGGTCATCCAAAACTCCCCCTGAGTTCATGCCTAGTGCAATGGCAAGCCATCTCATGAGAAAGGATTGGTGAGATCAGTTTTTTTTTCGCACAGAAACCTTTTTTTTCGTTTGCTTGACTTAAGAAGATAAAAAGCTCATTTTTCATCTCAAAATAAGTTCAAGACTCAATTCAACCTATTTGACATGGCAAGAATCATAAAAGGATCACTAGAGCAAAACTAGTCACAAGATCCAACAAGACATGATTCGATTCAATTTGCTCACAGATATAAAGCTAGCAAGGCAAAAGCTGAGCTAAACAAGAAGAGCCATTAAAGAAGTCTAGCAGACTAACACTTGATATGACAAGGTATAGAGTATGAAATCAAGTCATACAAGGATAATACTCAAGGCTCCACAAATTTTATTATGCAATGCAAGACATTTGAAATGAAAATGCATTATGATACAATGAATGCAAAAAGAGCAAATTCCCTCAAAACATCCAAGCCTCAGTATTGGGATTTGAGATAAAAGTTCTAGGAGTCCAAGATCGAGATGGATGAGGCACAGGAATAGCAAAAGAAGCGTGAGAAAATGATTAAGCACAAAATCATAAGAATGCCCATGAGCACCACTGGACCTCTCCAAAACGATCTACCAAAAGACCGATACTCCCCGTCTAGGTGCTACCCGTGGTCTATCCTCACGATATCCCAAACCACCTTTCTTTGCTGGACCCACCAAAAGAGTCAACAGAATTCTCTACAAACCTAGGCCTATAAATGATACGCTGAATAGGCTGCCCGGCTCTAGAGACTACAGCTGAAGAAGAGACTCCTCTGATGGATCTCAAATTGCTCACTCTCTCTTTCCTCTCAATTTTTGCTCTCCGGAAGCAAAACTCAACGGTGTGGCCCTCTTTCTTGCAGAAGGTGCAATTGTACTTGACCTTTGAGGGGTCCGTCTCGGTGAGATGAAGCACCTTTCTTGCTAGAAAGAGATTGAGCAGAACCTACAGCTTTAGGAACAACCTTTGGAGTCAAAGAAGGTTCTTGCTCAACCAAACCACTTTTCACAACTCTAGCAATCTTTGGTGAGACATTCTTGGAGAGCTCTAGGGACTTAAAGCCTAAGCCACTGTTTTTCACACTCACCTTGGATTGATCTAGAATCAAGTTGAGCTTCTTTTTCCCACTAGAAAACTTCTCTTCAAGAGTCATTTTGAGGTAATCGTTCTCTTTTGCCAAAACTCCACAATTGGAGCACTTTTTAGAATCGATTGCCTCAACATGTTTGCTCTTAAGAAGCTCCACTTCCACTTTAAGAGCCTCACAAGACACACAATAGGACTCTCCAATCCTATTCAACTGCTCCTTAAATTTGACTCTAAAAGCCTCTTGTATCTTACCAATAGCAATATCAATTTCAGCATGCAACATACAAGAGGAAGAATCAATGACTTTCTTGGAAGCAGTAAGAGACAAGGATCTTTCAATTTTAGCTTTCTCTTCAAGAGTCTTGTTTAAAGCTTCAATCTCAATTGTAAGCTTAGGGCAATTTTCACAAGAGGCAATTCTAGAATAAGCAACTATTTCAGTCATCTCTTGCATTTTAATTCGATTATTCTTACAATGAGAACAAGTGTGACTAGCATCAAATTTTTGCAATTCTTTTAAAGAGCTATCCAGATTTCAATTCTAGCAAAGCACGCTTTGAGCAATTTAATGGAATAGCTTCTAAAGCAAATACATCAAGCGGAATGACATTCATGCAAACAGAACTAGACTTGAGAGATTCTAGTTCAGAAAGAGCATTTTTCAATTGTTCTTCAACAGAGGAATGAGCATTATTCAAGCTTGACAATTCATTAAGCAAGCTAGAGCATGAATCACAGAAATCATCAGGATTAATGGATTTGAGCCTAACCACTTCTAGGTTCAAATTATCAATCATTGTATCCTGTTTCTTGATCACTTTATGTAACATCCCAAATATGGGTTTATGTTTCAAATGTAATAAAAATGAGGAGAAATTAAAACTTTTTCTCTGATCTTGATTTTTGTAATCAGTTCCATAATTTTTGTAAAGGAATTATGTGAAATCAAAAATCAAATTGCCATTTGGACACCAACACAAATCTCCTTCATGAAAATCTTGTGCCCACCCTTTGGAAATAATTTTCATTGGACCTAGGAGTGATGTTTAACACCTCAGAATTATTTCATAATTTTCAGAAATTATTTAGTAATTTTTGAGACAAGTCAAACATTAGTCAAACTCCTATAATAGCCTTCTGGAATTTTTAGAGAAAAATGCAATGCATAAAAGTCTCTGGAAATTTTATATAAGGTTCCTCCTGCTGTCAGCAATCTCCAATTAAAATTTCATAATTTTTAGAGCTTGTTTGCTATCTTAATTGATTATCCTAAGTCAGCTCAGCAAATAACTCAAAATCAGCTTTTACTATTCCTTGGACTCAAGTCACACTCGGGTTCAAGCCGTTCGTTCGATCGGATCAACTAATCGCACCGACTCACCAGCGTCGGGCGATTTCAATTTCGACCGTTAGATCTCGATCGTCGCGGATGCTGCGCTCGAGGTGACGTTCGGACCGCCGATCCTCCCCTCTGCTCTGAACCGTTCATCTGAAGATCAGCGGCTCTGAAAAGAGAGAACGTTCGGACAATACTTTGCGCATGTGCGTTGATTACCGTCCGCTTAATGAGGTAACGGTAAAGAACAAGTATCCATTGCCCGCATTGATGATCTCTTTGATCAATTAATCGGAGCTCGAGTATTCTCCAAGATTGATTTGAGTGGGGTATCATCAAGTTCGGATCTGACCAGGAGGATATTCCAAAGACGGCTTTCTCTACTCGCTATGGCTTGTATGAGTATACCGTCATGTCATTTGGCTTAACCAATGCTCCCGCCTTGTTCATGAACCTCATGAATTCGGTATTCATGGAGTATTTGGATAAGTTTGTCGTGGTCTTCATCGATGATATTCTTATCTATTCTAAGGGCGATGAGGAACATCTTTGAGCATCTGAGGCTTGTGTTGGGCAAGCTTCGTGAGCACCAGCTGTATGCAAAGTTCAGCAAGTGCGCATTCTGGTTGAAGGAAGTGGCCTTCCTAGGCCATGTTCTTTCAGCAGGAGGCGTGGCCATTGATCCTAGTAAGATCAGCGATGTTCTTTCTTGGTGTCAGCCTACTTCGGTAACCGAAGTGCGGAGTTTTCTCGGTTTAGCGGGATATTATCGCCGTTTTATCGAGAATTTCTCCAAGATCGCGAAGCCGATGACGGAGTTGCTCAAGAAGGACAAGAAGTTCTTGTGGTCCGACGCTTGTGAGGAAAGCTTCCAAGTACTCAAGAAGCGTTTGACCACCGCTCCCGTCCTCGTTCTTCCCGATGTTCATCGAAGCTTCGATATCTTTTGCGATGCTTCTCGTCGAGGACTCGGTTGTGTCCTTATGCAAGAAGGCAAGGTAGTGGCCTATGCATCAAGGCAATTGAGACCTCATGAACTCAACTATCCTACCCATGACTTGGAATTAGCCGCGGTGATTCATGCACTTAAGATTTGGCGACATTACCTAATCGGTAATCGTTGCGAAGTGTATTCAGATCACAAAAGCCTAAAGTATTTGTTCACCCAACCAGATCTGAACCTCAGGCAAAAGAGATGGTTGGAGTTGATCAAGGACTATGACATGGGTATTCACTACCATCCGGGCAAGGCTAATGTTGTTGCCGATGCGCTCAGTCGGAAAGCGCATTGCAATGCCTTGCTGCTCCAGGAGCGTCAGCCCACCCTTCTGGAGGAATTTCAGCGTCTCAACTTAGGTTTGGTTGAGCATGGTTCCCTCGCTACCTTGGTTGTGCAACCAACTTTGGTGGATCGAATTAAGGTCGCCCAGCAATCGGATGCTGGTATAAGCTGCATCAAGGAAAATGTCAAGAACGGAACAGCCAAGTGCTTCTCTGAGGATGAGCATGGTGTTGTAAGGTTCGGGCAACGCCTTGTGGTTCCAAAGGACGTGGAATTGCGGAATTTGATTCTCCGCGAAGCCCATGATTCGCCTTTGTCTATTCATCCCGGGGCCACAAAGATGTATCAAGATCTCCGTCAAAGATTTTGGTGGACCCGAATGAAGAGGAAGATTGAGAAGTTCGTTGCCGAGTGCGACGTGTGTCGCCGTGTCAAGGCCGAGCATCAGCGTCACAGATCGCTTCGACCTTTGCCGATTCCAGAATGGAAGTGGGATTCGATCGGAATGGACTTTATCACCGGTCTGCCCATGTCACCAAAGGGGAATGATGCTATCTGGGTGATTATTGATCGATTAACCAAAGTGGCACATTTTCTTCCGATCAAGACCAAGCTTCGTGCGATCGTCTAGCCGAGCTTCGTCTCGAGATTGTAAGCTTGCATGGTGTGCCAAAACGATCATTTCGATCGTGGTTCACCGCTTACCTCCGGTTTTGGCATGGTTCGCAGAAGCTATGGGCACTCGTCTTTCTTTGAGTTGACTTATCATCCTCAAAGCGATGGCGGTGGAAGAGTCAACCAAGTGTTGGAGGACATGCTCGTGCTTGTGTCCTCTCCTATGGAAAGAATCGGGAGAAGTGCTTGCCATTTGCCGAAGTTTTCCTACAACAAGAGCTTTCGGGCCGGTCTCGGCATGGCACCTTCGAGGCCTTATACGGGAGAAAGTGCGAAACCCGTTGAATGGTCGGAGGCGGCGAAAGACCTTTCTTTGGCGGACTCGATCAATGAGGCCGAAGTCAAGTCCGGCTTATTCGTGATCGCTTGCGCACCGCTCAATCCAGCGAGAAGAGCTATGCGGATCGCCGTCGTCGTGAGTTGAGCTTTGAGCCCGATGACTTTGTTTATCTCAAAGTCTCTCCTTTGAAGGGCCATCGCGTTTCGGCGTCAAGGGCAAGTTAGCTCCTCGATATGTCGGTCCTTACCGTGTTATCGAGAAGAAAGGAGATGTTGCCTACAAGTTGGAATTGCCAGGTGCACTTGAAGGGGTACATGATGTTTTCCATGTGTCCCAACTAAAGAAGTGTCTCCGTGTTCCAACTGAGGAAGCTCCGTTGGAAACTCTTGATGTCCAAGAAGATTTGACCTATCGCGAGCACCCTGTTCGCATAATCGATGAGGCTGAACGAAGAACAAGGAATAAAACCATCAGATTCCTCAAAGTTCAGTGGTCGAACCATTCCGAGGATGAGGCTACTTGGGAAAGGGAAGATCGTCTCCGTGCAGACTATCCATCTCTCTTTACCGAGTGAGCCAAATCTCGGGACGAGATTTTTGTAAAGGGGGAGGTTTTGTAACATCCCAAATATGGGTTTATGTTTCAAATGTAATAAAAATGAGGAGAAATTAAAACTTTTTCTCTGATCTTGATTTTTGTAATCAGTTCCATAATTTTCGTAAAGGAATTATGTGAAATCAAAAATCAAATTGCCATTTGGACACCAACACAAATCTCCTTCATGAAAATCTTGTGCCCACCCTTTGGAAATAATTTTCATTGGACCTAGGAGTGATGTTTAACACCTCAGAATTATTTCATAATTTTCAGAAATTATTTAGTAATTTTTGAGACAAGTCAAACATTAGTCAAACTCCTATAATAGCCTTCTGGAATTTTTAGAGAAAAATGCAGTTCATAAAAGTCTCTGGAAATTTTATATAAGGTTCCTCCTGCTGTCAGCAATCTCCAATTAAAATTTCATAATTTTTAGAGCTTGTTTGCTATCTTAATTGATTATCCTAAGTCAGCTCAGCAAATAACTCAAAATCAGCTTTTACTATTCCTTGGACTCAAGTCACACTCGGGTTCAAGCCGTTCGGTTCGATCGGATCAACTAAGCGCGACCGACTCACGCGTCGAGGCGATTTCAATTTCGACCGTTAGATCTCGATCGTGCGATGCCGCGCCGAGGTGACGTTCGGACCGCCGATCCTCCTCTCGCTCAACCGTTCATCCAAGATCGCGGCTCAAAAGAGAGAACGTTCGGACCATCCGAGCTCCTCGCGCAACGTGAACCGTAGGATCCAAATCAACGGCCCGAGATCAAGTGAGCGTTTGAATCGTTATTCTCGACCCGTTCTTTTTCAGCCGTCCGATTAAATCCAACGGCTGTCCGCCTTCGTCTTCCTCCGCTCGCGCGCCGCCATGGTCAATCAGAGTGGGTGAAAATGGCAGGCGTGTCGCTCGAGTCTTCTCTACTTTCGGCCAACGACTCTCAGCATTTATTGCTCCCGTCCCGCCGCTTCCGAAGTCCTCGTCCTCCTCGAGTGCACTTGCTCCCATCGCCCTCAGTCGACCTCAACACAGTGCATCACCATTTTTCTTCCCGTTGCTTCTTCCTTGCTCTTCGGCCTATAAAACTCCTCCAGTGGCTTCCTTATCCTCCTTTAAACACCCACGAGCTCCAGCATTGCTTCTAGTACGCTGAGTGAGCTCCATTTCAAAAATTTGCTCTTGGCCGCCATTGTTGAAGCTTGGGTCCTTGGTGAAAGTGGTGCTCAGGCCTTCTCTTTCAAAACCCTTGCTTCCTCGCCATTTGGCATCTCATAGAAGATTAACCCTCTATCAATTTTGCCTTTGGCAGCAGAGAGCAGCTCAATTTCTGTTTTCCCCCTTTCAGCCGCAAAGGGTAATCTTCTTCCTTAGCTCTGGTAAGTGCACCATTTTCAAACTCCTAGCTCCCTCCGCTTACTCTCATCTTGGTGCGCATTAGCCCTCAATCAATTTCACATTTGGCCGCAGGGATCGTATCAATTTGATTTTCCCCCAAATTCGGCCGAAAACGTTCAATTTTGTCTCCAGCTCGGGTAAGTCATCCATTGCTCGATTCTTTCTTTGTCAGATGATGCGCGTTAGTATTAGGATCATGTTGGTGCTCTTGGTTAGCTTAGCGTGCTCTAGATCGCCGGCGATTAGCCGAGATCGCCTCTGATAATTTTGTCGGACGAAAGCACGAGTCGTCTTTTGTCGATGATTCGGACGTCGATCTTCGATCGACGCCCATAGCAGAGGGCGTTGAACGATTGGGTCCGCGGACGTTGGATCCCAGATCAACGGCTCGCGTGCGTGGGCGCGTCCGGACCAGCCCGCGCGCTCGGATCAACGTGGACCGTTGTATCCTAGATCAACGGTCCAGATCTGGATGAACGTTCGGACCGTCCGAACGGTTCGATCCACGTGGACCGTTGGATCCAAGATCAACGGTTCATGTTCGTGTGAACGTTCGGATCACGGACATCCTTGACATCCGCTCGTTAGTTTTTCATCAACGGTTGATGCTTAGGGTTGGCGCGTTCGCTCGTTCGCTTGTGGCGTGGGCTGTTGGATCGATGATCTTCGGCCCAGATTTGTCCACGTCGTTTATCTGAATTATATTTCTCGGGTAGAGTTATTTATCAACTGAAAAATAGTTTTATCTTTGAAAATGCATAAGTAAATCATTTTAACTCCAAAATCGGTCAAACCACTTTTGTTATTTTTCATTTCTAATGAACCTTATTCTAAAATAGGTTTCAACTATGTTTCTCAGCAGAAAATTTAGATTTTGAAAGAAAGCATTAAACTGATTATCTGCATAACCTGAAAAATGGATTTAACTTGGAAAATTCATAACTATTTATTGAAAGCTCAAATGAGATGAATCCTGTGGGGTTGTTCATCTTATGAGGTGCTTGTTTTTCTGTAAAAACTGCAGTAGCTCTACATTTCTAGAAAATTTCACTAAAATCTTTGCTTAGGTCTTGTTTCAATATTAGAGTGAGCAAAATTGTTTTTAGCATAACTTTTGCATTGAGAATCCAAATCAATTCGTTCTTGTTGCATTAGTTCATAAAAATCATGCTCTTTCTTCTGTAAAAATTGGAGAGCTTTTTGTTGAAGTTGACTGTTGGATCTTTTCGGTTTCTTTTTGCCTTATTGGTTCTTTTTGGTTCTTTCGATAGGATCCGAAGAGCACTTTGATAATCTTGTTGATCCACAGCAAACACTTCGACCCACAGCAAGCGGGCAAGATATTTGATCATAAATGTCCCATTACTTTCAAAGTCTAATATCTTGTTTACAAACTATATGTATGCATTGCTTTTGTGTCCAATTAATTTTGCCCTGTTTAGAGGTAGCTATTCCTAATGCATTGTTGCCATTAAAATGTTATCCTCGCCACAACCATAAGTTATTAATATATTTGGTGAATTAGAGCCCGTGATTTAATTATGCTCTTTACTTGTCTTTGCGATGTCATGCTTAGAAATGCTTAGCTACTTAGGTAGAATTGGGCGGTTATCGACTTAGTCGATGACCTTGATCACCTAAATCATTTTGTTTATTTTTGGTTCAGCACCTTATGCTTTTGTTTTGTAAAACCAAAATGAAACAAAATGATTTGACTTGGGCACAATGGCATGTTGGTGTGATTGTTGGGTCCGACAAGGAAAGGTGCCCAGTCCCTAAGGACCGAATTGTTGCTTGCGCCATTGATCCAAGCACTTTTGCGTACTAACCACGAGAGGATATGGGACCTCTCTTGACTTAGTACTTTGGCGTGAGTTATCTCCAGTCGCAGGAGGGGGTTGTGTGTGTTGTGTGAAACATGATATGTGTTCTCGGTGTTCTTGTGTTGGGTGTGCGGTGGTGGAGATTAGGGTAGGTTCTCCACCTCGAGGAGCATTGTAGTTGTCCAAGGCTTTACTGCGGCGGGTAGTTGACCGAGGCTTTACAATGACTCCGACACAGCGTATGGGTTTCTATCCATACAGGCGGCTCGTGAATAATTCACAATATTGGAAATGTCTCGTGAGGACTTAGCCGTGTGGCATACCTAAGGAAGTGTGCTTAATAGCTTGGCAAAAAGCGGCTGGCGTGTGGGTAAGTTGGTACACCTGCAGGATAAAACTATTCGAATAGCCTCGCCCTAGGTCATGGACACGCTGGGATTTCCCGCAAGATCTAGACTTCAACAACTATTTTTGTTTTAAAAATTAAAATTTGACATGGTTGGCATGAATGGGTAATTCATGCTATTGTTGTGGTGACTAATGGTTTAGTCACTTCAGGACTTTTCTTGTTGTTGCTACTTGATTACTCTGCTTTTATCAAATAAAATCAGATTGCAAAATTGCCTTTGATCTATTACACTATTGCAAATAAAACTTGCTTTATGCTTAAAAATTTGAGTCCTAACTTGCCCACTTAAATAAGCTTGCATATAGTTATTGTATAGATCTGTTATCATTCTTATATATCTTTGCAGTACATTCAAAGTACTCACCCATTTTCTTTGGGTTGCTTTTGTTCTGAGAGGAAGAAGGTGAGCCCCAAGGGCCTCACTTTTGTGAGTTGTCTTTGTGGATTCGACGACTAGCTTGGCGGTCGGTCGGTTGCCTTGTGGGTTAAAGGCACACCTTGATTGGCTCTTTTGTTTTATAGCCATCTTATGGCACTTTTGCTTCGTTGTTAAATTTCTTTATGTATTTGTTATTTGGCCGGTTGGCCTCTCTTTTGTAATGACTATCCTTTATTTATGTTATCTTCTGAATTGTTGTTTTTGCTTGGTTCTATGTGAATGGATGGAATTGATGCATGAACTTTGTAAAGAGGTGTGTATCTTGCATTTTGAAGTATACATGTCTCGAGTCTCGGATTATCTGATTTGTGATGCTAGGACCAAGTGGATGGTTAAGCATTACAAGCCGGATAAACCGGGGTCTCACACTTTAGCTTGCTTATGCAATTTTTGTTCAGCAAGCACTAAAACCCTTTTCATGTCGAAGTGAAGGGCATACCTCATCGGGATCATCAAAGGATCCTCATTTGTTGGAGGAGTAGCCGTCGTGGCTGTTTTTAGCCATAAAGCACATGCCCGTGAAATCACGTGCCTTCTTCTTGCCACGGGAGTCACTCTTGTCGTCCTCCGACTCCGAGTCCACATCTTCCATGCTCACATCCTCTAGAGCTTCAAGGACTGGGTGACAAACTTGCGATAGTTTGTCTTCTTGGACTTAGCATCCTCGCTTAAGGATGCCTTTGTGACTCCTTCTCCTCCTTGCCCTCGACTTGGGGCATCTAGAGCGAATGTGGTTCGGCTCACCACATTCAAAGCATGTGATAGGTCCACCTCTCCTCCTACTCCTCACATTATTGTAGGCTCTCGTGAATTTTGTGGATAGGAGGCTAAGTCATCCTCGGGTAGTCTCTCAAGTTGCTCATCGCTTCAACGAATGCAAAGCGGATAAAGAAAATCCGGATGAGCTAACATTAAAGGAATCAAACATATCTACCCTTAGATTGATCGATCACTAAAGCCATTGGCTCGCTGGGGAGACACGAGATAAAATCAATCTCATCGCCTTCAACCTCGAGTAAAGCTTATCCATGGTAAGCTCACTCATGACAAATGTTGTCATTGATGGCGATGATCTTCATCCCCGCACCTTCACATCCAAAGCACCCAAAAGGTGGCGTGCATTTTTCGACTCAAGAAATACAAGATCAACGGTACGGAGATCATGAAGAATTTTAGAAAATCTCCCCACACTCATCTAAAGATTCACCGTGTCTTTGCTCGATCTTGAGTATGCTTTCTTAAGCCGGTTCTGTCTCACTTCCTTGATCGCAGTGGACCTCGTGATAATCACAAAGAGTCCGCGGATCTCATGAGCCGACAAACAAGTGAGCAACACGCTCAAACTCCGATCGACTAAGGCCTTGAATCAAGAAATTCCGAGCCCCGCCGTTGTTCTCCACATCCAAGTGATCAAATTGTCATCTACCGCACGACATAAGGGTTTTTCACCTTAAGCCAAATCGCGTGCCCTTGAGCCTCGATGTAGGCCTCCATTCGGCCTTCCAATATGCAAAATCAACTCCATCAAAACATGTGGCTCGATTGAATATCGCCGATCGCCATGGCTCCAAAGACCGTTAAGATCTAGAGAAAAGAGCTAACCGGCTCGATACCACTTGTAGGACCGGAAGGCGACTAGGGGGTGAATAGGCGCTTTCAAAACTTTCTCGCCTAAATCAAATTCAACACGAACTTTACTCCTTTAGCTATGAAAGCTAAGAAGATCGATTAGCACACAGTGAAACCTTGTAATTGAATTCGATAACCCCAACAACCACACAACACAAATGTGGAGACTTAAACTCAAAGGGTTGATCTGGCACAAGGTGGTCGGACCGCTACCACGGGCGGTCGGACCGACGTTCTACCAGCGGTCTGACCGGCAACTAACTGGCGGTCGGACCGGTGGACAGCGGTTCGACCCGGCAGACATGGTCGAATATACGAGCGGTCGGACTGCTCAAATACCGGTCGACCGTTCGATCGAATCGAAAAATCAACCCAAATCCAAAACGAACTTTGATCCAACTTTTGATTCAACCAATGAAACTTGACCAAATTTCGAGCACACCTCCCTAATGAAATTGGAGACCTATTTCTAGTGACGACCCTCCAGATCCACTTCGCAGAATCGATCTCTCAAGGATTTAACCAAGAAGTGCACAAACCCTAGAAATATGAAAAACTTTGATTCAAGACTTGCTTGTGGGGATTGATGGTCTAGATGATTCTAGGAGTATTCCCACACAACAAAGCAAGACAAAATGGGTCAAGAGACCAAGCATAAAACCTTGAATCAAGGAAGCACCAAATTCATTCAAATGAGAGAAGAACACAAAGAGGAGACAAAAGATCTCTCAAGCAAGCATCACAAGATAGATTGATCTCACAAGATGCTTACAAAGCCACTACAACTAGGAGGACAAGAGCTCACCCAAGGAGCATACAATCTCTCCCTCTCTTCCTCTCCAAACCCTAACCCTAGAAAAGCAAGGGAAGAAACCAAATGAATGCCTCTTTTGTTTTCCTTCTCCCCCTTTCCTATTTATACTAGAGAGCTAGGGTTTTCTTTTTGGGGTCACTTACACATGGGACCCACACACAAATAACTCTTGAAGCAATCGCCTGCTTCACCACGTGTAGGTTGATCAGCGGTTCTCATCGCGTCGCCAAGCCTCTCTTGTCCGAATCCCATCGGAACCTCCCAGAGACTCGCACCGATATCCGCACCGCCTGATCCAACCAGCTGTACCGAACCACCCGTTCGATCCATCTTGCCCATCCTGCACCATGCTTGTGTCACACGACCTCACCCGTATCCCCGATCGCTCGACCTCGGCTCTCCAAGCGTAGTCCCGATCCACTCACCGCTGACGCCGTTGACTCGCAAGCCACCGCACAAACAATAGACAACAAACCATTTCCGGGAACAAGTTCTTCACAACTTGACCCACGTTAGTTCCACAATGCAATATGCAACAATAAAGCATTGATAACTAAACATTACACAATCAACATGCATCAATGCGAACTTGGCTTACCTCCAAGCCATTGTCGGTCTGACCGCCCCACAAGGCCGGTCCGACCGATTCAGTTTGATCGGACCGCTCCCACAACGGCGGCGGACCGTCCAAAGGACTTAGCCAAATTCCACTTGAAAATCCAAACCTTCGGAATTTTCAACTCAATAGAACTTTTGACTGGGAGCTCCAAAAATGATGGGACCACATCCAGAAGACTCCCCTCACTTGCCTACACAACCTATTTTTGGATTAGCTCCAAAAACCAATTTTAGGTCAGGCCGGTCCGACCGCCACTACTGCCGGTCCGACCGTCCCACGGGCGGTCTGACCGCCCACACCACCGGTCGATCGGCTGTGGTCCGACAAAGAAGGAGCAAACCCGAAACGCGAGATTTTGCAAACCAACAAAGCTATTGCCAACTGACTCATCATCCTGAGATCGTGCACATATCCTCACGATATCCACAAAAACACATGAAACTACAAACCGTAAACGCCATTGCCAATTGTCACATCATCCTAAGATCTGTAACATATTCCCATGAAATCCACAGAGAGTCCTAACAAAAAAAATTAGAATTTTTAGATTTTATTTACTACTTTTAAAGCCACAGTTAAACCTGTTGCTTCTCAGCCAAATCTAGAATTCAAAACCCTAGTATTGTTGACCCGATCGACCCACATACTATCTCCGACACGGACCCGAGCCATCTTGACTCGGCTGGACCAACTCGCACCACACCCATTCACTTCCGTCGCCAACAGCCCGGGCACACGCAATAGAAGCATCTTCTTTCTCCTGCCGCAACACGCAGGGCACGCTCGCCACACGGCCGAGTGTCTCATTGCGGCCGTCCACGCCTGTAACACCACGACCCAAAATCGCTCAATGCCCACCCACCGTGGGATGGACTCACCACACATAGCACCTCACTTACACTTTCGTCCTCACTTTGTGTAAAAGGGTTAACCCCGAGGTGCTACGCTTGATCCAACAGCATTATATACTACTACAACTCACTTGAGACAAGCAAGGTGAGACTAATCCCACCACACAACTCCTCATGGGTGCATGGGCCACACTACGAACAAAGCCGAGGTATTACATTCACCCCCTTAAGGGTTGACGCCTCGGCAAAGATACCACATGCTGCAAATTCCTTAACAACCCCTCGGTACACGTCCGCGGCGCCCAAGGTGCGCAGACATATACCATGCCATGTGTCCACTCCGCCCACATGCGCCATGCGCCATATGCCCGCGCTCCCAGACGCGCCTGCAAACAAGGTTGATGCTCGATACCATCTATAACAACCTGACCTAAAATCGCTCAATGCCCACCACCACCGTATGGACCCACCCACACATAGCACATCACATACACTTTCGCCCTCGCCGTAAAAGGGTTAACCTGAGGTGCTACGCTTGGATCCAACAGCATTATATACTACTACAACTTACTTGAGACAAGCAAGGTGCGACTAATCCCACCACACAACTCCTCATGGGCCGCATGGGCCACACTCACGAAAGCAGCATCAGGGTATTACACGCCGTTCCTCCACCACCCGCTTCGACCACATACTGAAACATCGCCACATCACCCGCTGACATTCCCATCGATTCCCGGGCTAAAACCCCTTATGTGTCTCCATCTCCTCACTTCTCATCTGCTTATCCGGGAGAGGGTGGCTGCTCGAGCTCACCCTTCGGTAAAATGTGCTCCACAAGGTCCCTTAGCTCCTACATTCTTTGCCATTTTCATCCGAGCTAATGCGAGCTCTTGCTTTTACCGTAGTGCTCAGAACTCCATCGTGTTATTTTCGGCTTTAGATCGCGCCCGCGGCTACCCACTTTTGCCATCATCAACTCCGGTCAGAATCTTTTTGTTGGACCGAAAAGGCGACTAGTGGGGGAGTGAATAGGAGCACGCTCACTTTTTCACAAATACTGGATTCAACACAATTTCACTCCAAAGAGTATGGAAGCTATGAAGATCGATATCAAGACAAATAAAGACTAATATTGAATCCAATAAACACCCCTAAGCAATACTACAAAAGATCAAGCAGAAGATAACAAATCACAGTGCACTGCCGGTCAGACCGCTAGCTCAAGGGCGGTCGGACCGATTTTTCGGCCGATCGCCTTAGGCGTCCGACCGGCTTCCGCAATGTAACATATCAACCCCGATGACGAAGATGAAAATAGATGAAACTTTTGATCTACTAATCCAAACTTGATGAAACTTGGAGCACACCTTCTATATGATATCAGGGACCTATTCCAATCGAAGATTATGATAATTCTTGGAAGAATAGCGATCCTTTTCAATTTGATTGAAGAAGGATTCAAAACCGGGTCAAAACGAAAACTAGGTCAAAACTCTTGCTCGTGGGTGATTGATGATCAAGATGATACTAGATAGATTCCCACATGTCACAGCAAGCTGGATCACGTGAAGAAACCAAGCAAAAACTCACGGATCAAAGAAAGACCCAAAATCATCAAATAGAGAGAAAGAACGCAATGAGACAAAACATTGATCAAACTTTCCTTTGATTGATTGATATGATATGGGCTTACAGCCTCTCCATCAATGGAGGACAATGCTCAATCCAAGAGCACGACAATCATATCAAACTATCAAGAACCTTAGCCTCCACAAAAGCTCTCCCTAAGAAAATTAGGGTTTACAAGAATTGCAAAAGAAGCGAAGCAAAGGTGCAGCCACCTCCCTCTCCTATTTATAATGGAGGCTTAGAACTTCTAGAAGTTTGACTCAATTGGGCTCCCGTTAAGGCCCAAAACAAACGGGACACATACGCACGCATTTTAAAGCGCCGTCTTTATCTCCTCTTGACCTAACTAGCTACACCTTGCGCCATCTTGCGCCTCGGATTAGCTAATAGGTCACCCTTGTCCATCTTGCACCACGCTTGAGTACATTGACTCACCCAAAGATCGCCGATCGCTCGACCTCACTCTCCAAGCCTAGTCCCAATCATCCTCGTCGTTGACCACTAAGCAATCTACACAACAATAGACAAGTAAACCGAATTTGGGAACAAGTTCTTCACAACTTGACCTATGTTAGTCAAAACATGCATCATGCAACATATATGCCCTGAAACTCATGACTTTGACCTAACAACCGAACAACGCCGCCATGACGCGGCGATTTAACCAGTGAAACCGGTCGATCGCCCCTCGGGCCGGCCTCGATCATTACTATGGTCGGGCCTCGACCGCCACACATGGGTCGGCTCGACCGCCAAGAATGACTTAGCCATATTTCCTCTCTGAAAAACCGAAACCTACTGGAAATTTCAATCCATTAGAACTTTTGACTGGAGACTCCAAAAATTATAGGACCAAGAGCAATAGAATCCCCTTTCTTGCCTACACCCTCTATTTTTGGCCCAGCTCAATTCTCACTTTCTGTAACTGGTCGGTCCGACTGCCACCAAGGCCGGTCAGATCGGCCATGGATCTGTGAGACCGCCACCCGGCGGTCGATCGACTCGCCCGACAAAGATGCCAACTTTGCCGAAAACACGTTAAATGACAAACCATTAACGCCATTGCCAATTATCACATCATCCTAAGATCTGGAGCATATCCCCATGATATCCACAATCTCCCCCTTGATGAACACATTGGCAATAATCCAGAAAATGTAATTTGGAGGTTTGAAAAGTAAAATAATTTCGTTTTCGCACAAAGGCACAACTTGGTCCATAAGCAAAAAAAAGCAATGGAAATGACCAAGTTGGCATCAGAATAGCATAGGCATGTGAGATAAGGCAAAAGAAAGCATAAAAACTTTGATTTCTATAAAGGAGTCAAAAAATCTCACTTAAGGTCCATATGAAGGAACAATTGTTCAAATGACCTATGATCATTGTGGGGATAAGTAAATGCAAATCAAGTTCAGAAAAGTCAATAAGAAAATAAGAATGCAATTCAAAAACTCCCCCTCACTATGATCCTCAGATTTTTAGAAAATTTCAAATTTTCCATTTTCTCCCCCTTTTTATCATTGTTATATATCTTCTCCTCCAACATTGAAATATCCATCTTCTCCCCCTATGTACAACATTAATATATCTTAACACATCTTCTCCCCCTTTAACAATGGAGTCATCAAGGAATCACGCCTTCCTCTCAACCAGAGATAACAAATGCAGAATGGAGAAAGAAGCATAAGAAGGAGTATGCATGAAGTGCAATGTGGTGGCTTCATTTTTGTATTTTTTGATTACAAGAAGCTTTGGAGATTACCCAAAAGAACAAGCCAGCATTTCTAATATTGCACAAACAACATATCAAGCCTAACAGCGCTAGCAAGATCATGATAAGACATATATATCAAAGCTAACCACGAAGGCTCAAAAATAAAGCGATAGATTTGATCAATTTAAGCAAAGCTTCAAATTCAGCAAGTTCATCAACAGGGATCCTAAAGTGAAACTAGCCATATCAAAATGTCAAAGTAAGATAACAAAGACCACATTAAGAGTCAATCAGGTCCTGTATTGAATCATTTTGCTCAAATTTCTCAAAATCCCATTTTTCAACCATTTTCATTTGCACTGAATATTGAAGTTGACTAATGATCTAACTTAGTGACAAGATCCTGGACTAGGAGCCATCCACAAACTCATCCTAAGCTTCGACCAAAAGTTGATTAAAGGTATATCTTAGTAAAGAAGATCCTGGACTAGGAGCCATCCACAAACTCTTTCTAAGCTTCTACCGGGGCGACAAATCTTGAGGTTCATGTCATTTCTGACAAGCAGTCCCCATGAGATCGTCTGGATCATCAAACTATCTCCAAGTTCATGTCTTTGACAAGCAGTCTCGTAAGAGTAGTTTGGCACAATTTAAGTATAAGACAATCTTTTGATTTTTCATGTTTCACAAGAGGAGTTTTAGAATCTCAAGAACACAAGAAGCTCAAGTAATGGTCAATTTTAGATTAAAGAGCTAACAAAGTAATTCCGACAGCGCCAATGTCACAAAAGGAGCACTAATTGCGCAACTAGCTAAAACATCCACAAATTACAGTTTTTAGTTCGAGTTGTTTAAAGTTCTAGCTCATACAGCAAAGACTTTGCTACATATGTAAAAGAATGATAATTCTAGCAAGTCAAAGAACTAGACATGTCATTGAGCAAGAATTGAAATACTAAAGCTCCAAAGGGTAATACGCAAAGCTTCATCAATTTTAAAAGATACGCAGAAAATCTTATATTACAATGCATCTTTTGGATACCACTTGTTGAATTTTCCATATGAATGCAATATGATACAATGGGATACAATAAAAGCCTAAAAAGTTCAAAAAGATCAATAAGTTTAGAAAAAGAATAATAAAAGATCAAAAAACAAGGTAAGATCAGGAAAGATCGAACTCCCCCTCAAACCAACCCAAAAGGGTAAATTACCCTAACTCGCTTCTCAAGGTGGCAAACCTAGTTGGGTCTAAAGGCTTGATGAGGATATCACCATTGAGCATCTGACTCACAAAGTGCAAGATAATATCACCTTTTCGACAAGGTCTCTAAGGAAGTGATAGTGAATGTCTATGTGCTTGGTCCTAGAGTGTTGCACAGTGGTTTTTAGCAATGTTAATAGCAAGTGTTATCAAAGAAAAGATGAACACTAGCAAAATTTAACCCATAATCCTTAAGAGTGGTTACCATCCACAAAATCGACTACAACAACTAGCAAGAACTTCATATTCAAACTTCAGCAGTGGATTGTGCAACAGAAGACTACTTCCTAGAAGACCAAGAAACAAGAGAAGTGCCTAGGAAGTGACAAGTGCCTAAGGTACTCTTCCTATCAAGCCGACACCGCAAAATCGTAATCAAAACCCCGAATGGACAAAGATGAAGAACATGAATACCAAATGCTATATGTATGGGTAGAGTGTAAATACATGAATATACGCTTAACGGCTTGGCGATGGAAGACCTGAGACACCAAACCTCGCACAAAGGCAGACCGTGAAGTGGATGTCCGGTCTCGAGGCCGTCAGGTACAGAAGGGAACCGATCATGTCTGCGGTATTGCGTTGATCCACGGCTTCTCCTTCCTCATCCGATCCAAAATAATGGTTGCCATGGGAGTGGAGATTGGCTTGCAATCACCCATGTCGAAACGCTTGAGTAAGTCCTTAGTGTACTTCGTCCGATGGATGAAGATCCTTCATTGCATTGTTTGATTTGAAGTCCCAAAAGTAATTGAGCTCTCCCATCATACTTATCTCAAATTCCTGGACATAGTCTCGTAAAAGCTAAAAACAAGAGCATGAGAAGAACCACCAAATATAATATCATCAACGTAAATTTGAGCAAGCAGAAGTCATTACCACACCTAAGAATGAACAAAGTCTTGTCTACCTAACCCATCTCAAAATCATTCTCAAGCAAAAGGTCTTAAGTCTATCATACTAGGCTCTAGTGGGCTTCATATAAGGCTTTGGATAGCTTGAATACATGATGTGGGTATTTGGGATTCTCAAAACCTTGGGGTTGCTTAACATAAACTTCCTCCTCTATGAAACCATTTAAAAAGACACTTTTAACATCCATCCGATATATTCTAAAGCCCTTAGATGCAAAGAAATGCAAGCATAATGCGAATGGCTTCTAGTCTAGCAACAGAGCAAAGGTCTCATCAAAATCGAACCCTCAACTTGGCTAAAGCCCTGAGCAACCAACCTAGCCTTGTTTCTAGTTATAGAACCATCCTCATTTTATTTATTTTTAAAGACCCAGCGGGTTCCTATAACATTATGGTCACTAGGAGGTTCTACCAGGTTCCAAACTTTATTCCTCTCAAAATTCTCTAACTCCTCGTGCATGGCATTAACCCAGTTAGAATCCGATAAAGCATGTGATATATCGCGGGGTTCAAAAGAAGCAATAAAAGCAGAGTGAGAGTAGCGATTTGGATCATGATACCTAGAGCGAGTGACTCGCTCATGAAGATTACCAATTATCTGATCTGGAGGGTGCTACCTTTGAATGTGAAGTGGTGCACCCAGAGAGAAAAATATCTCCTCAACCTCTGCAGGTACTGCTGATGATGAAGATGCAGTAGGAGCCTCTTCTGAAGGCGAAGTAGTCACATCACATTCTTGTACTGAAATAGGAGCGTCAACAGCAGCAGTTGGAAGAACATCAAATCCTCCATCATCTTCCTTTATGAATATGCTCTCACACTGTGTATCACTGAAATATCTTATCTAGCCTGTGGCTAGTCTCATCAAAAGTAACATTACATGTCTCCTGAACAAGGTTAGTTTCAACATTAAAAACCCGAAAACCCCTCGAATGCGCAGGATAAACCAGAAATGAGCCATCAAAAGTTATTGACTCAAATTTATCTAGATTTCTGCCTTGAGAATAAAACATTTAGATCCAAAGACTGAAAGTGCGACATGAGTGTTTTCTACAAAATCAAGCTCATAAGCGCCTTGCCCAAAGAAGGTCTCACAAAGACACTATTAGCAATATGGCAAGCAGTTGTAACAACTTCGCCCAAAACCTCCTGTGCTATACTCATCTAGCATCGCCCTAGCCATCTCGACCATGGTCCTTTTCTTCCTTTCCACAACGCCATTTTGTTGAGGTCGTGTGGAGAAGAGAACCGATGCTGAATTCCACGCTCAGCACAAAAAGAAGCAAATGAGGCATTCTTGAACTCCGTGCCATTGTCACTACGGACGCTCTCAAAGCACCCTAAGTTCGAAGCCAAACGAAGAACAAGATCATGATAATAATCAAAAGCTTCATCCTTCGAAAAAAGAAAGAACACCCAAGTGTATCTGGAAAAATCATCGACTATGACAAGAATGTACCATTTTCCACCAACTGATCGAACCCTAGCAGGACCAACAGTATCCATATGAAGTAATTGTCCCAGTCCGTAAGTCATTACCATAGACACAAGGGTATGAGGCGGCAACTTGCTTGCCATGCCTACAGGGTGCACAAACAACATCTTTGACGGCTTTGAGTTTGGGCAAACCTCTCATGAGCTCAAGGTTGCGAACTCTCGCCGATGATCAAAACCAATGTGCCCTAAACGACGGTGCAAAGCCGTAACTCAAAAGAAGACGATGAAATCAAGCATTTAAGAGAACCAAGAAGAGATTCAGAAAAGTCAGCCCCAAAAATCCTAGCAACTCTAGTAATTCCAAAACAAGCTCACCAGTTGAATCAAGCACTCGATAAGTATTTTTCTTAAATCTAGTCTCATATACATCATCAAGAAGTTGAGAGACGGAAAGCAAATTAAACCTTAGCTTGTCCACAAGGGCGACATCCTTGAGGATGAAACTGTCGTTCACCCAGATCGATCCCATTCCTTTTGTAATACCCCAAAATTTGTTCTACGATTAGAAGAATATTTGGGAGAAATATATAATATCTCGGAATTGAATCTGTAATTAGAAAATAGCCGGAGGAGAAAAGACAATTAAAGGAGTAGAAATTCTAAAAATAGAAGGGTTTTCCATAAACTCGACAACTTGGGCTCGGGCCACGGCCCAGAGGGGCCCATGTGGTGGCCGGCCATAAGGGGGGGTTCCCACCCCCCAAACCCTAAACTCCACATTTCTCTCCCCCTCCCCACTTTGGAGCAGCCGCCCCCCCTTCCCCCTTGCTGTGCACCGCCTTGTACGTCAATTTTGGGTAAGATGCGTTCGTTTTCTGTCCTTTCCATCTCTTAGAAAGTTGTAGGTATTGTTTTTATCTTTCGTTTGGCACCGAGATCTTGTGACTTGGACGTACGGTTTAGGAGTTATGGTGGTTTTACCGCGACTGTCCAGGAGAACTGACGAGATTGGACAGATTGTATTGTCTGGCGTTTTTGAATTATTTAGAGGCTGAATCAGAGATGTCACCCAAAACGAATGTTGTAGATAATTCAATAAGATTTCCAAGTTGATAAAGACCACAATTTTTAGAGTTTCCAATCAAACGTTATGCAATTTTTACCATCGCTGATTTCTGTCTGTGGGTTGATTGTATACAGTATGTTGTACCTCAGTTTTGGGTGTCTTAGCAGCCGAATTGGTTATCTTCGTCTTCTGGAGATACGTTTCTGGTTTCATTAGCTTTCTTTTGGCACTTGGATCACGAATTTTCACCCAGTAGATTAAAAGTTATGACTGTTTTACCACATACTGTTCGGTCTTTCTATAAACTGAAGACAGTCGTGTTGTCCCTCAGTTTTGATCAAGTTATTGTCAGATTCAGAACCTCCACCCAACTAAGTTATTGTATCCCTTTCAATTATCTTTCCATGTTGATAAGGATCATTCTCATTGGATCGGTAGGCTAAAAGTTATGCCGTTTTCTTTATTACTGATCTGTATGCTGGACAGACATAGATGGGTTGTGTTTAGCTGATAATTAGCCCTCTGTTTTGGCCGAATCAGGGGATTCCGCCAACTAATGTTTTGTAGCCTGATCTGTTAAGATTCAGTGAGCACTAGTTTTAGGTATTTTAGAGTTACAGATAATTAATGGTGAATTTTCTCGTACAACTGCCCGTAGATCGATAATCTGGACTTTTGGCGTAGAGGTCAAAACGAACATTTGGGCGTGTGGGTTGATTAGAGGGTATCGTAGAACTCGTGTAACTATGTTATACCCTGTTATCCTTATTCCGTGACAATGATTGTATAGGCGGTGAGGCGGTGAGTGGAAGGACACCTTCGTTTCTTCCCAGTACGTCACAGCACGGAAGGCAAGTGCAATGTTTAACTTGTGTGAATTCGATGAATGCATGATAATTTGGTAACTTATGAATATTCCTGTGATTTGAGCATGATGTGGTAGATTTCAATACCTTCTTCTGTGATAAATTGAGATGAAGTTCAAGTTATGCATTTCATTCCATGCACACATATTTCCTTTGCCGTCCACAGGAGTGGAAACTTGATTAAGTCCCATTAATTCTAATATGGGCATGTAAGACCTACCATTCCAATGTAGGCAGTTTCGGACATTCCGTATGAAACATTCTTCATACGGACTTGGGTCCCCGCTCTTGGTTATATGGCTTAATGAACACCGACGGTGTGTCACTAGTTATACAGTATAAACGTGTGAAAAGTCCATTCTTCTTCAATGCATTCATTCATACCATGCTTTCACAAATTCATGGAAGTAAATGTTGTTACTTGGTATATTGTTCTGATTCAGTATTCTTTGTGAATTATATGTTGTGCTTGCTGAGTTTCGACTCACTCTTGCTTTTATTTGTTTTAGGTGAATTCGTGAAACTATTTGCTAGCGGGAGGTGTAGTCCAAAGACGCTCCACACACTTGAATAAATCATTCATTCATTATGACACGCTTTTAGTTTATTTGGTTTAATTGATTAAGTATTGAATTGTAATAAAAGTCACTTTGGATGTTCCTCCATTCCTCTATGGTCATTCCTTGTTTTAATACATTGAGGAACCGTTAGTTAATTCTAGATTGTTATCTTGATTATTCGATATTGTCTCTTATTGTGATATTATTTTTATTAATTGAGTAGTATGTCGTCCCATTAGGTGGCATCTTGGCTTCCAAATAGCCGGGTGTTACACCTTTAATCCGCCCTTGTTTATCATCTCCAAAAGTGATGAAATCACCACCGTCGATCAGCGTGAAAGAGTTGAACCATCTTGAGTCTCCGGTCATGTGACGTGAACAAATGAGTCGACGAACCACGTGTCCTTCCTCTTTTCGCGTAATCCTAAAAATCAAGGCAAAGAAGAACGATGTGTCTCAACATCAAGTTAGTTAAACAAGACTTAGTAACCCAAGATCTTGAGACACACGCCTCAGTAGTATGCAAAGCGTAAGTGCTATCCTTGACTTTATCATTAGCAATGGTCACACGAACATAAGAAGCATCCTGTCTAGGAATATGATGATGACTAACATGTGAAACAAATCCTAAACCAGGTTTATTCTTTTCAAAATGATCATGTCTCATGACGTCTCTAGGTTGATGAGATAAATTTTTAACAACCTTTTTCTTATCATTCTTCAACTTACTCTAACAGAACTCAACCAAATGTCCATTCTTTTTATAATAGGTGCAATGATACTTAATATCACTGGGAGAAGCACCCTTAGACTTAACAGATGGTTGGGCAATACCTGCAGATTTAAAGATAGTTTTTGCAGGTTGTGTTTTGAATTCAATTAACCCATTTTCCAAGACTTGAGTAACTTTTGGGTTAGAATTTTTTTGAACAATATTGTATCCTAATCCTTGCTTCTTATAAGTAGTTTTAAACTTGTCCAGAATCTTGTTTAATTGTTTCTTACCTTTAGAGAATTTTTCTAAGGTATTCTTAAGATAAGCATTTTCTTTTTTAAAATTGACACATGATTCACAAGTTTTACCTTTAATAGCTCTAGCATATTTCTCCTTATATAAAGCAGCTTCAAGTTTAAGAGCTGGACATGAAGCACATGTAGAAGACTCAATATTATCCTTATGTTTGGCATATTTAGCTCTAGCTGCTTCTGAGATATCTTTAACTTCATGTTCACGTTCTAAACAAAAAGTGCAAAGGCTAGAATCAACAGCACCAGAAGCAACTAATTTGCTAGAATCTAAGCATTTTTCACATGGAGCAGATTTAACCTCAACAAGCTCAGTTCTAACATTTTCAAGTTGTTGCAAAGCAATATTATGAGCAGATTGTAATTTTGTAAATTCTGAGTGCATAGCATGGCAAGATGAACATTCATCAGATTCAAAACTCTTAGCATTCTCAAGTTCTAAAGTCAAATTACCTATTTGAGACTCTAAATTCTTTTTCTTAGCCATGACTTATTCTAAAGCCTTATCCTGACTCATGAGTTGCTCAAACATAGCTTCACATCTATCAGAAAGAACATCATAGGAAGGAGGTACCTCATCGTTGTTGTTGTCAACGGAGTCGGCCATGAAGCACAAACCAGTGAAGTCCTTGGCCTTCCATTTCTTCTTGTTTTGAGGGATCTCCTCCTCCTTGTCCTCCTCGCTCCCGGAGTCCACATCGCTTAATGATTGATCCTCAAAAGCGGCAAGCACCCGGTGAGCGGCCTTCGTCAGCTTGGCAGTATCAAACCTTGAGTTGTTCCATCGAGGCTTCTTCCAAGCTGGCTTTCCCTCCTTATGATTGCTCTTACCTTCCAGTTTGGGGTAATTTGCCCGAATATAATTGAGCTCACCACACTCATAGCAAGTCACGGGACCTCCTCTCTTTCTGTTTCTCATATTGTTGTAGGCCCGCGTGATCTTTTTGACTATGAGGGCCAACTCAGCCTTAGGGAGACTCTCAAACTCCTCTTCATGGATTGTAGATAAACCTGAAAGCGAAAATCCAGAAGAAGACGAAAAAGACCCATCGGATGCTCTCTTTAGTGGGTCTGCTACCAAAGCAATGTTTTCCTTCTTGGGAGGATCAATCCTCTTAATCTCATAGTCTTAAGCTTGCTATAGAGCAGCTCTAAAGTTAGATCAGAAAGATTGACATTCTCCTCAATGGCAGTAGCCTTTATCTCCCACTCCTTGGTGTTGATTAGAGCCAAGAGATGGGTGGCATTTTCAGATAGAGAATATTTAATACCAACAGCTTTCATCTGATTTATCACTTTATTAAAGCGACTAAAAATGTCATCGATGCTCTCTCCAGGACGCATCTCGAATTTGTTGTATTCATGATTATAGACTGCTTGGGCGATTTCTTGACTAGGGACGAACCCTCATGGTAAGTTTTGAGAGTGTTCTAAATCTCATGTGCAGTCTCAATATTGCAAATCCGATCATACTCCTGTCTACCAAGCCCACCAAACAAAAGATTTTTAGCCTTATTGTTGTTAGCCAAAAGTGCTTCTGAAGCCGGCGTAGCGACTTCGGGCAAAATGAGCGGGACTTGAACAACCTCCCATATAGCGTGTCCTTCGCTCTCAAGGAAGACTCGCATGCGATTCCTCCAATAGGCATAGTCGTGCTCATCGAAGATATGCGGCTTTGTGGAGTAACTATCCATCGTCAAATTCAGTGACCAGTTAAGATCAAGATTGAACTAGCCGGGCTCTGATACCACTTGTTGGACCGAAAAGGCGACTAGAGGGGGCTGAATAGGAGCACGCGCACTTTTTCACAAATACTGGATTCAACACAATTTCACCTCAAAGAGTCGTGGAAGCTATGAAGATCGATATCGATGCAATGAAAGACTAATATTGAATCCAATAAACACCCCTAAGCAATACTACAAAAGATCAAGCAGAAGATAACAAATCACAGTGCACTGCCGGTCAGACCGCTAACTCAAGGGCGGTCGGTCCGATTTCGCCGGTTCGGCGGTGGCCCTACGGGCGATCCGGATGCGGCTTCCAGCGAGTAATGATCAGCCCCGATGACGAAGATGAAAATAGATAAAACTTTTGATCTACTTATCCAAACTTGATGAAACTTGGAGCACACCTTCTCTATGATATCAGGGACCTATTCCAATTGAAGATTATGATAATTCTTGGAAGAATAGCGATCCTTTTCGATTTGATTGAAGAAGGGTTCAAAACCGGGTCAAAACGAAAACTAGGTCAAAACTCTTGCTCATGGGTGATTGATGATCAAGATGATCCTAGATAAATTCCCACATGTCACATCAAGCTAGATCACGTGAAGAAACCAAGCAAAAACTCACGGATCAAAGAAAGACCCAAAATCATCAAATAGAGAGAAAGAACGCAATGAGACAAAACATTGATCAAACTTTCATTTGATTGATTGATATGATATGGGATTACAGCCTCTCCATCAATGGAGGACAATGCTCAATCCAAGAGCACGACAATCGCATCAAACTATCAAGAATCCTAGCCTCCACAACAGCTCTCCCTAAGAAAATTATGGTTTACAAGAATTGCAAAAGAGGCGAAGCAGAGGTGCAGCCACCTCCCTCTCCTATTTATAGTGGAGGCTTAGACCTTCTAGAAGTTTGACTCAATTGAGCCCCCCGTTAAGGCTGAAACAAACGGGACACATACGCACGTATTTTAAAGCATCGTCTTTATCTCCTCTTGACCTAACTAGCTACACCTTGCACCATCTTGCGCATCGGATTAGCTAATAGGTCACCCTTGTCCATCTTGCACCACGCTTGAGTACATTGACCTCACCCAAGATCGCCGATCGCTCGACCTCACTCTCCAAGCCTAGTCCCGATCATCCTCGCCGTTGACCGTCGTTGACCACCAAGCAACCTGCACAACAATAGACAAGTAAACCGAATTTTGAACAAGTTCTTCACAACTTGTCCTATGTTAGTCAAAACATGCATCATGCAACATATATGCCACAAACTCATGACTTTGACCTAACAATCAACAACGCCGCCACGACGGGCTACAAACCAAGTGGAAACCGGTCGATCACCGGCCGGCTCGGTCGACCGCCCGCTCTCGGATCGACCGCCACACATGGTCCGGTCGACCGCCAAGAATGACTTAGCCATTTTTCCTCTCTGGAAAACCGAAACCTACTGGAAATTTCAATCCAATAGAACTTTTGACTGGAGACTCCAAAAATTATAGGACTAAGTGCAATAGAATCTCCTCTCTTGCCTACATCCTCTATTTTTGGCCCAGCCCAATTCTCACTTTCTGGCCGCCGGTCCGACTGCCACCAAGGCCGGTCGCGACCGCCATGGATCGGCCGATCAGCCACTGTCCCGTCCGGCCGATCGGCTCGCCTCGACAAAGATGCCAACTTTGCCGAAAACACGTGAAACGACAAACCATTAACGCCATTACCAATTATCACATCATCCTAAGATCTGGAGCATATCCCCATGATATCCACACTTTCTCTGTTTAGTGCATCATCCTGTGCCTTAGAGCATTCTCACATATTCCCCTCAATGAATTTTAATAATGCATCACAGGGACGCTTGAATTTGGAGTTTTCGCCATTTCTCGACTCACAATACTATTCCCAGTCCATTGTCAATCGGGTGAGTAATTTTTCAATTCCTTGCGCTCGCACCATCTACACCACCCACTGAAGTTTTCCGTACCACCATTTTTTGGTTTCCTTGCACAGGTTGAACCTAGCGCCACAAAGTAATAAGTATTGGACCACTAATAATAACAACTACAACTCGCAACCCTCCTCTGCCGCGAGCAACATTTCATGTTCAACCGTAACTCGGCAATTAACCCAAACCAATCACAAACCATTTCCCATGCTTTCCCGATAAGACAGTTTTTGTGAAAATTAACACTAAACCCATACCGTCTGGACTAAGCGCGCACATGACCGCAAGCACAGCTATTATAATAGATTTACACTCTGCAGAGGTGTACAACTTTACCGACATAACCCGATTTCTCTAGTTTGTTCGACATCCGTCCATACCACCACTCACTACCGTAATTAAGCAGCCTAGTACATGTCGAAGCATTTACATCATCTAGACCTAACCCTGCACTATCCCAGCGAATGGATACCCTTCACTTACCCATACAGCTCCCATTGATTGAGGCATTCGCAGTTGTGTCAGAGGGCTTTATCCCAACTCCTCAGAGAAGCGAGCCCATTCGGACATGCCGATCCTTTGGTCCTGTCCGCACTCTACAGCCTACCTACGTTCAAGGCTAGTTTTTTGACAACTTAATTAGCTAAGGCCACCCTCATAACAGCATATGTGGTTGTACGTAAGTTTTAGATTTGAATTTGCTGGCGTCTAGTCCTTAACTAGCCCGGGCAACAATCTCCCCAATCTACTAGTGATACTCCATTCCCACTTTTTTAGAATATAGTATAACTCGCTCGTGTCCAAAACTTGGTTTTGCATTTTATTTTTATACAAAATAATAGAAGCACGCCCCTTTGGACATTTTCATAAATCTCGCCAAATTTGTATTTACCATATTGTCAGTGTACATCTCTTTTCGAAAAAACTATCGTTCTAGTAAGAATTCGTGCGATAACTCGCACTCAAAATTCCCAAATAACATTATGTATTATCTCACCCATATCCTATTGGTTACAACAGTAAGATCATCAACATGTCAAGGGAATTCATGCAACAAATAGGATTTACAGCTACTAATTTCCCGAACATAGCAATTTGATATCGAACATACACGTATGCAGTAATAGATTTGCAAAACAAAGTACAATAATTAAAATACTGGGATCAATATGATCAAAGGGGGTGCTTTCCTTGCTCATGTTGTTCTAAATATAAGCTGGGTTGGTTGTCAGAGATTTCGTTCGCACAATCAACGTCTATTGAAAGAAAGCCAAAACTCAATTAAATAATTCAAGTAAATTCTAACAGTAACCAAATACAATTTTTTTCATATTCGGGTAGATTATGATTTTATATGAATTTAGAGATAAAAATTATTCGATTTGGAGTTCATATGCGAATGTTATAGTCTAAACCATTTCTGCTGGAAGAGAAAATCCAACAACAGGGTTTTGGTTACTGTTCACTAGTTCGACCACACGTGGTCGGCAGGAGGTTAGACTGCACGTGGTTGTAAGGAGGTTTTGACCACTTGGTCAGAACGAGGCTTGATTATCTGGTCGAAAGAGTTTCGACCACCTGGTCGAGAGGAGTTTCGACCACCTGGCCGAAGGACTTTCGACCCCCTGGTCGAGAGGAGTTTCGACCACCTAGTCGGAGGAGTTTCAACCACATGGTTGAAGGGGTTTCTGCCACACGACTACTTGTTCATAGACCTGGTCGTAGCCAAGGTCGTAGACGTTGTCGTAGACATAGTCGTAAACGTAGTCGTAGAGATGGTCGAAAGAAGGTTGAGGGGAAACAGGACACGGGGGCAGGGCTTATCAAGACCGAGAGAGGTCGGAGGAGGTCGGGGGACCGCCAATGGTGGTGGGGAAGCTCGCAGTTGGAGATGACAGAGGATGGTGGCGGGAAGCTCACAACCAGAGACGATAGAGCACGGCGATGAAGCGGTCGGCTGGGGCTGAGGGAGAAGAGAAAAAGCGGTGGCCCCTGCGGTGCAAAACCCGAATTAGCAAAGGGAAACATTCCAGGGGTACTAGAATGAAAGGTGACACGCAAAGATACGGAAAGTCACATGACAGCGACGAGTTCCACGACGAGGGCGTGGCGGCCAAGAGGAGAGCTCGGGCACTTACCAACAGCGAGCCTGGTTGGAGGGTCTGGTTGAAACCGAGAGTCTAGTCAGAATTGAGTGTCTGATCAAAACCGAGTGGCTAGTCAAAACCGAGTGCCTAGTCGAAACCAAGTGGCTCGTTGAAACCGAGTGGCTCGTCGAAACCGAGTGGCTGGTCGTAACCGAGGGCCTGGTCGAAACCAAGTGGCTGGTGCGGGTCGGCACACGGGGATGAGCCATGGTTTGTGACATGCTGGCGCGAGGAAACTTGACTCGGCCCGTGGAAAAGCAAGCCAATGGGTGGCACCTACCCGTCAGCGGGAGGATGGAATTGGAAATTAGTTTCTTTTTCTTTTTAAAACGCTTAGAGCTCTTGGATTTTGTCAAACATAGCAAAATAGCTTCAAAAATTCTAAAAATTTTAGGGAAGGCTTCGGTCATAGTGTAGATACTTGTGAAACTTTTACAGGGTTTTATTTATAGTATATTTTTCCCTAGAAAATATCTTAGGGTTATGTTTGCTTGCCTTTTAATTTATTTTAATTGAAGAAATTTTGCAAGGCATGCTTTAGCTAAATTTCCCATTTCATACTTAGTGTAATTATAATAAGTCTATTTTTTTAATTACCACTTAATTTCACTTGGTTTTAAAACCCAAGAGTTTATGTCCTTTTCCTAAAATGATGTTTTATGTTTTAAAATCCACAAAACCCCGATTTTCAATCCAAACAATTTGAATGACCAAGAGATGCGGCAAAAGTATTAAAAATATCACATTTTTATACATTTGAAAAACAAACTCTAAACTTGGGATGTTAGAGTCCACCTTGCCCTACTCCTCGTAACCAGTGCCCTCATCACTGGTGGCCTCCTCGGTAGCTATGAATCCTTCATCCCACTCGGGATAACTCCCTACAGGACTAGGATCTAAGCAAGGGGAGAGATAGCAAGAGTGAGTACTTATGTACTCAGCAAGCATGTAATAACAAAATAAACCTGATGACTACCTCTTGTCGTTATCATATTCCTACCTCTTCTCTTTCTCTGAAAATAATCTTCAAGATTTAGGTCACAAATTCTATTTATGAAAAGACAAATTGTTACCCGGTAAGAAGATAAACAACAGGGGATTACTGCAGCCTCCAATCCAGGAGACAGGTATGAATTCATGATTTTATTTAGCACTGCGTAGGCTTGTACCACTTTACACATAGTTACACAATGCTCTAATGACTCTAGGCCTCCCACATTTCCTTTGATGCGGTTTCGAGATCAGAATACATAATGTTTTCCAAGTTACATATTTATGTCTCCACCCGTTATGTTCCGTCGGTGGCTTACCCCCCCACTGAGTTCCAGAAATATTAGTCAGTTCAGCTCTCTTCCAGTTCCCAACACTCCACCGTATGCTTATTATCCTACCCATTGTGTAGTACATAATTGCGTAGCAAGGTAACCTTTCCGGCCCGCCGAAATGGGAAAATGGTTGGTACTTAAATATGACCCCTTATTCGAGTAAGAGTTTTGTTTGTCCTTACTTTATAGCCATATGTAAAAGAATCCCATCCCTTGCCTCTCCTCTTCCTTACCTAGGGTTCCTTTTACCAACCTTATTAACTCTCTTCCAATGTACAGCTCTCCTCTAGTTGAATGGCTCTTACCTTCTTGCCTTCTTTAATCGATTTGGTTTTGAGACATAGTTTTTGATGTAATACATATATGATTCAGCAACATACGGTGTACATTTAATATAACTATATTTATGCTCAAAAGTAAGATTGCCTTCAAAGTTGTAGTAAAAAGCAGTGTCAAGGTACTCTGGATCAACGAATCCTGCCTGCGCCCGATCGGCCTCTACAACTATACGGCAGACACACATAATACGCAGATAAATACTTAGTTGATTTTGGTGCCAGTATAAGTATATGGGTTAGTTGGTTCTTTTAGTTAGAAGATTTTAGTTTAATAACATTTTGTGGATCCCCGATATGTTAGCACTCCCCAACTGCGGTGGTTCTACGGTCTAATGGTTCTGGGATCATGTTTGCCAAAACTCGCGCTCTATCGCATAAAAATAAAATACTACTCGCACTCACATGCAACTAAATTTGTCGAATTCTACTCATGCAAATATGCCTAATCAAATTTACTTGAGTGCACACGTTATCTAATTACCTAAATAGACTCGGGGTAGATTTTATTTGAGTACTGCTCATCTACGAGTGCTGCTCATCTACGAGTAGTGCTCATCTACGAGTACTGCTCATCTATGGGTATTGCTTATCTACGAGTAGCGCTCATCTACTAGTACTACTTATCTACGAGTACCGCTCATCTACGAGTACTGCTCATCGCTTCGCCTACTTGGTCGGAAGGTTTCGACTACACGGTCGAAGGTTTCGACTAACTGGTTGAAGGTTTCGACTACATGACTGGTCGGAACGTTTCGACTACCTAGTTGAAGGTTTCGACTACACGACTGGTCAGAAGGTTTTGACTACCTTCTCTCTACCTTATCTTCATTCGGTCGAACCCTTCTGGTGCTTGGCTTCTTCTTCACTCCCTTCTTTTCCCCAATCTCATTCTTCCACCTCTTCTCCTATAGTTGCTTCATCTGGAGCTCCTCCCTCTTGCTCTCGGCTTGGCCCGATCCTCAAGCGCGGCTCGACCGTTGGTGGATTGGTTTCGCGAGGACTTTATTCCCCTTTCTCTCCCTTCCTCTATTAAATTGGTTTTTGGTATGCTGAACTTGATTCATTAAGTTGATGCTTCATTTATACACTGATGTTGGTTGGTTGTGCTTTGTCACATCCCAAAGTTAATAAATGAATATATTATACATCTCATGAGCATACATGGCATTTTTAAAACTTTTGCACCAATTTTTGCAATGGAAAATACTCAAACAAAGTTTAAACCTACACTTCAAATTTAAGTTCAAAAAGAAAATTTAGATAAAAACATATGGTCATCTCCTCGAAATAATTTATTCAAATACTATATTAATTATCGTGAATTAATATAATTTTTATCAAATTGTTGGAGCTGAATTCAAACCTCAGAAAATTCAAACATATTTCAATGACCTATGCTAAGTTTGAATTTAAATTATACAACTTAAAACATGAATAGTGTGGTTTAAAATTTTATGTGGCTACTAGGTCACCCCAGGAACCACTCTGAGTTATTTCAGATTTTTTGGATTTTGTTTACTATATTTTGTAGCTCGGTCAAACTTGAATCAATGAAATTCAAATTGAGCCAAACCGGTACTGTTCCTCGGGCGTGGACCGGACTCCGGCTCAAACGAGTTGACTCGGCGAAACCCCCTAGCTGCACCAGCGCGCCTAGTATAAACCTGACCGCGGCTCACGCTCGACCCCGCCGCCTTCCGTCACTGCCAACCTGAGCCCACCGTGTGAGGAGCGTCTTCCACCTCAGGCCAGCTCGCGCTCAGACGCGCAGCATCTCTGCTCTGCTACATGCTGTTTGTCGCCGTGACCGCACTGCCCCTCCCGGCCACTCCAGAGCCCTGTCCACTTCACGCCACATCCACTCCGTCATCTCCCTGAGGATAATACCCTCTCCCTTGCCTCCATTCTTCTCATCTTTTCTCTCGGGTCTAAGGAGAGAGAAGCTCATTTGAGTTCATTGCTCCGGTAAGCTTCCAGCCATGGCGTCCCCTCTCCTCTACCTTCCATGCCGATTCCATTTTGGCTAATACCAGCCCTTACCTTGCCTTTAGAAGCCAGGAATGCCTATGTGCATTCCTTGGCTCTGCTCACGCCCGAGCTTGCACCCGAGGATACCTTCGTGTTTTCTTCACCTCTGGTGAGATCCCTGCTAACTTTTGTGCGTCATATCATGTTATTTAGCTTGACGATGTGTTCCCCTCAACCAATTTTGACAATGCATGATAGGAGCTCGTGGATTTGAAGGGATTTCAATTTTCGCCCAAAGCTCAACTTTTCGTCTCCCACTTTGATCCGGCAACCATTCTCGATTCTTTGCTTCTATAGCATCATCTTATGGTCCCTAAGCTATTCAGACCACTCGCTTCTCTTTGTTTTGCTCCAGTCGACTTCTCCACGTGACCTGTGCCACCGCCGTCACCCTCTTTGACCCCAGCCAAGCTACGAGCTCCTCCGACCTTCTACAACCCTCAGGTAGCTTCACTTGACCTGCTAGCTGCTCGGGCACACGCTTAAGAGGACAATGTGGAGCTTTGTTGTGTTATGCTTGTTTGCCGAAAGAGTGTCGCCGCTCCCCTCCGGCTAGCCGCCGGTACAGGTCGGCTTGGACATTCACACCACTCCCAAAAGTTGCGCACGGCTATTGTGAATCTAGCCGAGCCCTTGGTCGGCGCCGCCGTGGCGCATAGCGCCGTGAGCCGTCATTGCTGTGTTGGCCGGAGTTTTCCCCGTGGTCGTACGTAGATAGCATGGTAGCAAAGTACTTAAGACACTAATCCATCATTTATTCACTAATGATTGCTTACAGAAATAAATGATGTGTTAAGAAAACAATGAGTATATAACTTGTGGGACCAGGAACAGAAATCAAAGCTAAATGATGGTTTGAATGTATGTAGGACATGTGGGTCCCATAGGCTTAAGTGCACAGTCATGGACCGTTGGACCAGCCCGTGGACTCACGGTTCATGGACTATGTTGTGGACTGTTTCTACGACAGGCGGGCCCCACATGTCAGCGCAAAGTAAAATATGAAATTAAAATGAAAAATGCACTGCTCATAGGACCCCACCAGTCAGTGACTGCGGCTTGGTAAGCCTCGGTAATAAAAGTCTAAATGCATTTATAAATTTTGAAAATGAATTATTTACACACTAAAAATTCAATTAATCAAAAATGCATAACTAATTCATTTTAACTCCAAAAACTGTGAAACCAATCTTGTTAATTTTCATTTTAAGTGAACTTTATTTTAAAATAGGTTTAAAAAATTTATATGTAGTAGAGAATATAGTTTTGAAAAATGATCCATAACTCTATTATTTTTACAATAGAAAAAGCTGAGAACTTTGAAAATTCATAACTAATTCATAAAAACTCCAAATAAGATGAACCAAATTATTTTAGCCTTATAATAATATTCTATATCCATTCATATAATCCTTATCCTCACCACTACTCTACAAATTTTGCAAAAAAATTCAATTGGGTGAAGAGTAACCAATTTCAATTTTCAAACATCTATAACTCTCTCATCTTAAATCCAAATTGAATAACTATTTCACCTAAATTCATGAAAAATCATCATCTAGCTACTGTACAAATTTCATACATTTTTAGCAATTTTTATTGACTCGTACGCCACTGAGTTTGAGCAGCTTGACTTCTAGCAAGGCAAGCTTCATTTAAACTTTCTTTTGCGTCATATTTGATCCAAGTTTTTGATAAGTTAGTGCAATGATAATTGCTTGCATGCTTATTTTTGTTATGTCGCTATTTTGTGATGTGTAGTTAGTTATATCTCATTCATGAGGTTATCCTTGAATTATTCAAGTTCCTACTTGCTTAAGTTAGGTTCTATGAAATATATTGTATGGGTTTGCTTAGCCATGCAAGTCTAGATACGGTCGATTGATTGTCGGGAATAACCCGATAATTATGGGAGACATGATTTCATACCTTCTTTTTATTCCAAATCTTTGTATCTATTTCTTAAGTTAAATTTTGTTATTTCAAAAACTTGTGGGTCCGGACAAGTGGTTGCTAGTGAGGTGCCTTCGCACGAGATTGAGTATGTGGTTGACTTCTCTAGATCAGTAAGGACCGAACTTTGGTGGCGTCGTTGATTCAAGTATAATTCGTGCTACCACACGCGGGTTGGGAGCTGCTTGGTCAAGTAGGGGGAAGGTTTTGATTGGGTTGGGCCTCAGGTGGTTTCTGGTTAAGTGCGGACATTTGTGTTCGATCATTTATTCGTAGGAGCCGATGTAATTTTTTATAGTGTGCATGGGAGCACCAATTTTGGTTATTTATATTGCATCGGTATATCCAATATAACTTGTGAACCCGCTTAGCAAATGCTATCAGGCGTTTGTGCTAAGTTAGGGGTTCATCTCGCAAGGGGGACCTGGCTCAATACCACTTTCTTGCCAAAAAATATCGAATCTCGATTTCCTGAATCGACACACCAAAGGAAGTGTGTTAATTCGATGGCTTACGGGCTAGTCGACTCGTGTGGGTAAAGTAGTACACTCGCAAAGACAAATCTATTTAAATAGTCGTGTCCACTGTTATGGACAACCGCTTGAGTTCGGGAGTCACTATTGTTAGATTTTGAATTAAAATTGATGGTTACAACTTGGTATTGGGCATGAACGGGTGTTCATGTATTTTAGTTTATCAAAGTGGGCTGCCACTTTGGTATTTGTTGTTCAATTGTTTACAAATGTATCACTTTATCACATGCTTTACTTTTACTTCAAATCTGATTTTCAAATGGCAATTGAAAAACTAGTATGTGTAGGTTGAAAATTATTGTGCTTTTCGCAAAACTAGAGCCACTAATGCTATCCTTTGATTGCCCAATATGCATAACTTATTTTTATTTTGTATAAGACTTGCTAGTAACTTTGTACTTAGCCAGTTTGTCTACTGGTTTTAGGTGAGGAAGATTGTTCGCTTGATGAGTTTGTTAGCGCCGATTTAGGCGATGCTAATAAATAGTGCTATTATTTAACTCCCAGTCGGTTGCCTTGGGCTATGGGCACACCATGCTAGAACTTTTGGTTTATTTACCTTGCTTCCACTGCTACTTAGTACTTTTGTTTGAATTTGGCTAGTCGGACATCATATAATATATGTAGACTTAAATATTATGTTGTATGTCTTTTGAATTATCAATGTATGTGGTTGTATGTTTGTGATTGATGTTGAATGATAGTATGGGCTTGTTGGTCGCTGATCCTGGGAGCCAACACGGCTTCATACTCGCTGTTGTGAATTCCCTTCTAACATGTCCAAGTGCGGACTTGGACCGTTTGGAGAACCGATCATCATGTAGTGCTCGCAGAGGAGCAATGTGCATGATTACCAGAGCTCTAGTTTCGATCAGACCCTCTCACTTGGATGGAGTTATAATGGAATCCATTCACTTGAGGCGCTTAGTTATTTCCATAAGACCGGGAAGGCATCGGTCTTACGGAAATAACTTGGGGGTCCTCACATGCTTATGCATGAATAATAGATGGATGTGGGTTATAGGCACGGTGGGGAGATGGATGGTGGCTACAAGGCTCTGGATTTGCTACTAAAATCTCGTAGTAAAACAACTCATTTTTCTCTCTACACCTCCCCCAAACCCTTCCTTCGATGCCAAAACTACCGGTAACACAGTGGGTTCAGCCTTGGTCAAAAATGGGAATGGCTACAAAAGTGGGTTACCTTTGTCGCACTTGTTTCGGGAAAAAGGAAACAAGTTTGGTGATGATGGCTATGGTCGTACACTGTTGTGGTGCCGCCTCTTACTTCTTTCGTCTTCTGGCTCCTAGCCTTCTGGTCCTCCTGGTCCTCCTGTCTTCTCTTGTGGTTGCGGTTGCTTGGTAGTGGTAGGGTGAGATTTGCCCTTTGCTCTTACCTCTGGCTTGTGGATGGACTGAGGTGTTTGGGAGGCTTGAGAAGCTTTGACTAGGGTGTTCTGAGGGCTGGATGGGGAGAATGAACTGCTGGCTGGGGAGATGAACTCTTGAGGGCTGGCTTGGGGCTGAACTGCTAGCTAGGGGGAATGAACTCCTGAGGACTAGCTCGGGGGATGCAATTCAGAGGGCTGGCTTCAGCTGGTAGAATGTTGGCAATGAGCTGGCTCTCCTATGCTTGATATTTTTGGGCTGCTCAGCGAACGCGCTGCCTGGGGGGATGAACTTCTGTGGGCTAGCACTTATCCCTTTGGCTCTCACATTCTACAGTTGGGTTGGGTAATCCTGATGGGCCTTTGGTCCAAATGATGCTTCTACTGATGTGGACTTACAGACCATTGATCCAAAGGTGGGTTTTGAGACGGTTTTCGGATGGCTAAGGAAAAGATTCGGTAAGCGGGCGATCAATGGACAAAGATACAAGGAGGACTTCGGCGAAATGCAATGCAAAGCTTTCGTCATTGTTTTGTAATTTATTCTGAATTAACAAAGATATGTTTTTAATTGGTTGCGTTGAATTCTGGTAGTTGTTTTGAGTTGGCACTAATGTTTCGAATTTGTTTGAATTGAATTCATATTGTAATTCGAGGTGTATCTTAATGTAAAACGTTCAGGTGCAACTTTTGGCACTGAACTCTTGATGTGAAATTTATATATGGAAACGTGTTGATGGTGTGTGATGTATATCTTTTATATTCGTTATGGCGATTAGAACTCATTTTTTAGTATCTGCATTTTAGTTACTGTTAATTACTAATTAACGATGCTTAATCTAGGTTTAGGTTTTTTTCGGGTTCTCACATTCTCTAGCACGGTGAGGGCTATATGAGGCGATCTTGGAGGGGGGTTGGGAGGAGAGGCTGAGAGAATATCAACTATCAAGAAGGACGCTTGCAGAAAGAGGGGGTGACATGAATTGTGAGAGTGATCGATTGGTTGATGACTTCGCGAGGCCGATTGTCAGGTGGGTGTGGTGGCAGGAGGACCACATCACCAACTCCTTTTTTAAGTAGTAACTAGCAGAGTACTTGTGCGTTGTAACAGAAACACAAAGTTTGTACTAGATGGGAGAGTGAGGGAGGAGATGGGGTCAGGGGAGTGGGTGGAGCAGCGATGACGAAGCCTAGGGCGAGAGCAGGAGGGAGAAGGGGAATATGATGTGTGGTGCTCTGCAAGCGCCGAGGGATGGGGGACAGATATGAATGGCTGTTGACGAGGATGGTTTTGGCAATGGCTAGGTCGAAGGCCCGTGAATCAACGGCGGCGGCGCCGATGTGAGTGCAAGGCAGGGCAGGCGGGGGGTGTTTCCGTAGGAAGAAGAGAGGGATAACAATGGTGTAGATGCGAGGAGCGGCTACATTAGGGACACGTCGTTGCTGACACGGTAGTCTCCGTGTGCGTGGGGTTTCATTGATTTGTTTTACGTATGTAGGGGTGAGATGATCCTCCCACTGCGCAGGGGTAAATTCCCTCTTTTATTAATTAAGATATACTCCCTCTGTCCACAGGTAGGTCGTCGTGGGTTCCATGCTGTCAAGCTTTTAAATCTTTGACCATTAAGCTATGTTAAAGTATATATATTGACTATATGGAAATAATGGCATTGGATTTGTCTTGTAAAAATACTTTCACAATTTATATTTTCATTATTTTTGCTAGTACATTTGTGATAATAAACTATAGTCAAAGTCTTGCATTGGAGACCGCAAAAAGTAAAAAACGACATATATTGTGGACAGAGTGAGTATATATATAGGGAGATAATAATAATAATAATAATAATAAAAGATAAATAAAATGGGTTATTTATTCAATCATACGACGAAACCATTGTACTTAATTAGCACCCATGGTGTGGGTACCAGGGAAAATTGTATTGTTTTGGAATTTTTTCGGACCCCGCCAATAGAACCGGTAACCGCCGGTTATCGGATATTTTGGCAAAATTTCAAACAAAATTTTTTATTTGAAATTTACATATGTAAAGATAAAATTTATCTAAATTTTGAATTAAAATTAGATAAATCTGAATTTTTTTTATCCGATATGAAATTTTATCAACTCCACCGATAACATCAGTTACCCGCGAAATTTTGCGGATAGAATTTTCCCTATTGGGTACTTGCCATCACCATCGCTGGCTGCCCACGAGCCCCTCCTTGCAACGTCGTGGCCACAGCCGCCGGCGTGCCACGGTACGCCTGCCGCTGCGCCTGCGAGCATGGTCGCTTGCACAGGCAGACGGGGTGGTGCTCAGGACCACCGTCGTCGCGGCAGAAGCCGTAGGGGTAGCCCTCGTCGTTGCACGAGTCTTCGCAGGCATCATCCTGATAACAGTAGCCCTTGAACGTTGTGCTCCGGCTGATGAGTTCGCATTCCTTGGCTTGATCAGCACCTGCAGCTTGATCAATGAAATAGCTATTTAAATTGTCTGATCCTAACTTTAATTTGCAGATCCATGTCCAAGTACATAAACTAAAGTTGTTTTCGAATTTTTACTGTCCTCAATACAAGACTTTGATAATGATTTTTCGTGGTTTCAAAAGTTTCAGCAACGACGAAATAGCCAACATATACTAACAAGGCGAATGTACTTTGTACTTACTGAAGCCAGGGCGACCAATACCAGAAGAGACATTACTGTTGTTGTGATCTTGCGAGCCATGGCTACAACTTAAGATCAATCGATCCTATCAAGTTTCAGAAAGTAAGGCTGGTCTACGTGCATATTTATATCATTGGACAGATAGAAGGTGCATCATGCATTAATTTAATAGGATATGTATGCATGCATATCGTAACATCCTAAAAATTCAAATTTGGGATAATTATACTGATAATAAGTGTGAAAATATTTTGAGTATGTTTTTAAAAAATTTCTCTAATCAATGAATGTATTTGCATACCAAACAGTGACCTTAAAAGAATTTTCGAGAAAAACTCAGAACAGATAAAATTTTGAAAAAAAATCACAAACAACTAAATATTGTCGTGAGCCTCCACGAAAAATTATAATTGTTAGAGCTCGTATGCTATATTTTAAAATTCATCAAGCTTTCAACTTACTTCAAAAATTGAAATCTAATTCCTTTTCCAGTTTGCTTTTTGGACCGAAACTACTGCAGCCCACCCAACTCCCTTCGTGCGCCATCTCGGCCCAGACCAGCCCACCCCGCTCCCTCGCTCTCTCCCTCACTGACACACTAGCCCCACCTGCAGGGGTCGTTGTCCACCTCGTGTCACACCAGTTCGCCAGCGCGTGCCCGTGCCTACTCCGTTCCACCCCTAGTTTGCGACGCCGACGTCATTTTCCACGGAGTGATGCGCCATCAACACCTCTGTGCCCCCCATTTCACTGCTAAAGCGGCCAACCACCCCCTGTCGCCACCTTTTCCCACGCGGCTGGAAAACGAGGGCGTCTGCTTTCGAGTTCTTACCGCGTCCACCAATTTCTCTCCGCCTCTAATGAGGATGTTCCTAGCACAAGTACATCTTCTCCATCTCAAGTTGATGTATTAAAGTTGTGTGCACTCTCTGGTGCATGTAGCCTTAACCGCCACATGAAGATAAGATGAACAACTCTACATCAACATAACATCAGCAGATGCCATTGCTTATGTTAGCAAATATATAATATCATCACACATATCAACATTATGATGAAGTCATCACACGTGTCAGCATATTTATCTTCCTCTTTCGCAAATTCGGAGAAGGGAACGGAGTCCAGTTCAAATTCGGATATGGGAGAAATCTCCCACTTGCTTTCGGATTCAAAAGGGAAACCCCTTGCAAATTCGAACTAAACGCCAAGTGACTGAAAAAAAAAATTACTTTCCTAACTATCCTAAATTCGGAATAAAAACTAGCCTAAATCTGAAATAAAAATCTCAAGCTATTTCGGATGATTAATGAGCATTGATTTCGGGTTGTCACGTACTTTCCTGCAAAAGAATTCCGAAATCTTCTCCTTCCTTCTTTGTTACACACGGGCCAGCAATTAACTCCCGAGATCTTCTGTGTCTTTCCTTTCTTTCATTGCCTGAAGTCCTCTCCTTCCTTTCTTGTCCAGGCGTGTTCTTGATGTGGTCCATGCGAATTTTGCTTTCCATTCTCCCTCCATGCGGCCATTAATTCGCTCCCGAATTTACTTCCTTGTTTTCCTCCACACGGTTTTGGTGAGCTGGCCATAAATTAGGAATTAAGTCCTTTTACACGCAAAGAAATTACCCCATTCCTTCTTTCGCCCGCATGCATGCAATGTGGGGACTCCTTCCTCCTTTTATTCTTGACCGAATATGCAGCCATTATTGTCATCCTTTCGATTTTGGTCATGTACAATAGACTTACATTAGCTATTTATAGTTTCTGTTATGTAGAATTTAAGTTGGTGTGGATGAAAGAGAATAAAGAGAGAGAAATATATTTTCTACAATTTTGTAGCCGACTGTATCGCCAGAACTAAGAAGGAAATGTCTTACGTCCATGAAAATATTAAAAGATTATGTCATCTATAAAGACAGGCACTACTAGAAACGGCTAATTTACCGAATGCTTATAGGTTTCCCGAGTGTCTTGAATGAAACACTCGGTAAAGTCCCGAGTGTTTAATATGGCACTCGGCGAGGGAACAAAACACTCGGTAAATAAAACTTTACCGAGTGCCCAATCGGACACTCAGGATATGAAGACGGGAGCCACTCCAGAATGGTGAACTGACGCGTTCTCAACGGGGTGAACCAATTCCCCGAGTGTGTGGTCATTGCAAATACTTGGCAGAGAACTCGTTAGTAGCGTCATTTTTTCTCCTAGTTAAAGGCACAATTGTGTAATTATCAAAATTTTATGAAATATAAACATGATTCAAACTTACAACAGGTTAAGGTACATGAAAAATTAGAATTAACAAAATTAATTTCACTCTATTTGCAGTTAGGATGAAATATTTATGAATTTTTGAAGTTTAACCTATTTTCTAGTGTAAAAACAATTCCTTTTAAGTATCCAATATTTTCTGGAATAGAAGCATACTTGAAATCTATTCCGTTCAAAAGTACACTAATAATGAAAACTAAAAAAATTTGTTTCATTCAATTTGAAGCTAATTTGAATTAGTTATGAATTTACTAAGTTTATTTGAATTTTTAGTGCAATATTAATTCATTTCGGAATTTATAAAAGAATGAAATACTTTTTTACACACGCAGGTGCCTAGCACAAGGTCACTAACCAGTGGGACCCGAAGCGAGCCTGACGAGGTCAACTTTGACCCAGTCACGGCCGATCGCGACGTCAAAGATGGATTTCAAGGATACGTCTTCTACTCATGAAGACTTAAACTTAAACTTAGCATAAAGGAAATACGAATTTCTTAGGAGAAAACATATTTCATAACTTGCACAATTACTTAACTGGCCATGAGGGCCCACATGTCAAAGACTCTGAGATTTAACCGATTTCAATTAGGTTTCTAATCAAGTTTATACCAGCGTGGTCCACATGTCAATTGAACACTAAATAAACGATTAACACTGATGACTTTACCCTAACGCGCTGGCGGCTCGTCGGAGGTTCTGTGCGCGAGCGCGGCGGCGAGGAGGGCAATCCGGTGAAGGAGAGACACTCCGGGCTCGGGGACGACACCACCAGGTGTGCAACGTTCTCCTGAACTTGATGGTGACGACGCGGAGGCCTGAGGCTACTGGCGGCGAGCTGGCGACGGCCGGAGGCGGAGACGAACAACCGACTCACGCAAAGGAGGAGCTACAGTGGTCGAGGAAGCTCGAGGAGGTGCGCATCGGGACCGCCGTGACTCCAGGAACGAGGCGCCCAAGATCTTGACACTGGAGGATGATGAAGGTGGCCGGAATCGGGGCGGCGGTGTGTCACCGAAGTCAGAGAAGAAGTGGTCGTACGCCCTCGCCGATGCACCAAACTTCAATTAATCTTGGTGGTAGACCCAACAAGGTAACGCGATCCCAAAGGACAAGATGATGATGGGACGGACTCACCGGAACGCCTGCTAGCTTACGGGATCATAGCAGCCGGACGCGAGGACGAAAGAGTTGTTCCCGACGACTCAGTGCACTCCAAGGACTAGGATTGGCCAAAATGGAGGTGGCGTTGAGCTAGGATCATGGCACCGGGGTCGCGGGTGCTCGAGCGGCTCTAAGGTGAGCTCAAGCTCCTCAGTTTCTTCCTCAGCCGAAACAAAGGTGTGATCGTAGAGAGCGAGAAGGTGTGAGAGAGAACAAATGGATAGGCTCAGGAGGTAGACATAGTCTAGGTGACGCTTCACAGCTAGACACGAGAGCATGAGGTGGCGAGCGAGGCTGTCATGGCGAGCATGCGCGAAAGCCAGCGCCGCTTGGCTTAAGCAGCGAGGAAGACGATGGGCCCGACAGGTGGGGTCCACCCATCAGTGACAGCGACAAATGGCTCAGTCAGAGCCTGGCTCGGTGATGCACTGTGGTTGAACCAAGTCAAGTCGGAACATGTCCGGTCGGAGTTCAGTTCGAGTCAGAGCTAGGGTTTAAATAGGACTTCATTTTGACCGAAAGACAACAACTTTGACCGAGCGTTTTAAAATAGCAATTAAATTCTGAAAATTTTTGTTAGTGTTCTAAGTTTAAAATGTGACTTAGGAAAATTAGTTACAGCTACTGTTCATACTCCATTTGCCAGAAATAAAAAGTACATTGGTAACTTGGTTAGGATTTTGATGAAGTCAAGCCTTCTTCTAAAAATTTGTCAAAAATTATATTAATCCATGATAAATAATCTAGTATTTTACAAAATTATTTCCAGATATTTTTATACAGATATTTTTTTGGAATCAATTAGAAACTTGAATTCAAGTCAAAAGTTAGACTTTCAAAGCAAATTTTTGAAAACCAAGTGCAAACTTATGAAGTTCAACAAAAGTTTTTGACATTCTCGTACTTTTATACATTTGAAACACAAATCAAAGTTTAGGATGTTACACATTTCACATACGAAAAGGTTGGAACTAGGGTGGTGTGGGGTGTCGCGATGCTGACTCCCTTACACAATTACCTATACACACAACAAGAATAAATAGTATCAAAACATGAGACTGGCATCCTGAAAGTCGTACATAAATTAATATTTACATAATACATCTACTCGCGGGCCCTCTTGAGGCGTACAGATAACCATGTGAGGGAGTCAACATCGCGACACCGAAGGAGATGGCTCATGGATGTGTGGCCCCTAGCCTCGCCCAGGGCAGCTGCGGACGCTGATGTGAGTATGTCGAAGGCTCCGACGGCTGAGGTACCCTGCCGATGTGAGTAGCCTGATGGGCTATCCCGACAGGGAGTGTCCCGAGAGGGTGTGTCCCGAGGGGGTGTTGCATCGACTGGCTCGCTCCTACTGTACTGTGCAACTGTGAAGCCCTAACGAAGATTTGGCTGCTCTCATCATGTGAAGACACATCGCGCGCTCACCATAGCGCCAACACTTCTAGCTCCTTGTCTAGTAGGGGTCTACGACCTCTGGAACAACACGTTATGCATGTAAACAAGAAGGAAATGCTTAAATAGTATGTTATGTATGTGAACAACATAGACATACCTGATTACTGCATCATAGCAGACGGCTCGGCACAGTCCTACCCCTAGTATGGATGGCACTGAGGACCTACCTGAAGAAAATATCGTTAGTAACTAGTGGATTTCAAAATTAACAACCAAAAGTAAGTGTTTCAGGTGTACCTACAAACTAAAATAGTGCTGGGGTACTCCCGCCACAGTGAAATGAGGACACGCCCGCCACGTCCAGGTCAGGAGCCGTGGGGCGTGGCACACCGTGGCTCGCCCCCGTCCATGAACAGCTCGGTCTGCCACATCCCTCGACCTGTGGCACGACATAAGCTAGATGGCTCACCTCGTCCTATCCAGGAATCAATCCATAAGCTCTTTGGTCTCTTGCATCGTCATGCTGAAGCGCTCCTTGAGCGTCCGAGTATGCACGGAGGTCGACATCTCGTTCATCTCCCATAAGAGATCATTCTGTACACAAAATTAGCAAGTTAGAAACCGAAAATATGTGTAGGAAATAATAAGTATGAACCGTTCAATACGTACTATGTAATGGAATGTGGAGTCCGGCTGGGTAGGGTACGTATCGATAGTCACGACCTCGTGGCATGGTGGGAAGTCCATGACCCTGTCGAAACGAACCCTCTTTCGAGTGGAGTACCACTCGATGTACCCCTCGTACGTCCCAGGGTCGTAGGGAGTAGTCTCCCAGAGCACGTCCGCCAAGGCCTGGAGCCACTTCTCAACCCAATGGGCCATCTTCTTGGTATAGGAAGTCGTACTAGCTACTCCCTTCCTAGTGTACTAATGGAAGACAAAACGATAAATTTGTAAGTCCGTAAGAGAAATGCTACGACAGACATAAAACATGAATTTACCTATGAATGTTCGGCGGTACCCGCAGCCCCTAGGGCACTGGGAACTCATGTCGTAGACCAAACTGGCACATCACAAAGTGCATGTGGTACTCCTCCACAAAGACGTCACGCACCAAGAACTTCCGTGTGTACCAGTACTAACAGTCTCGTGTGCACGGGATGGACAAGCCTCGAGGTGCGTGCGCTTACACCATTTTGGTCATTCGATCAGGAAACGCTCGAAGGACCACAACTGAAGAAGCAGCGGGCATCCAGAGAGGACGGAGTTGTCATGAACCTAGTGGCACGCGCTGCATAGGCTGCGGTACGTTGCTCACAGCATGTAACATCCCAAACTTCTGTTACCAATTTAAAAATAAATAAAGTTATTATTTTATTGGATTTTCTGACTATCGAAGAATTCTCTCGATTTACCGTAACCTAAAAAAAGTTTTCACTGTTAAAAGTAAAAAAATAAAATAATTAGTATTAGTATTATTATTTAATTTCTTGGTTTTAATGTCAAAAAGAAAGTTTAGTAAGTTTATTTGATTTTCTGTGATTTTATTGGATTTAAATTGAAAAATAAAATTTTAATTAATTTCTGGTATTTAAAAAGGGTTTTCCTATTTTCTAGAAAATAAAATCAAAAATAAAAAGCCAACTTTAAGTTGGAATTATTTTTATTAATTTCAAAATAATTCTAGGAATTTTTATAAATTTCTCTATAATTTTTAGACTCTATTTACTATATTCCAAAAAGTGTTCAAATATGTGGTTTAAATATATTTCGAAAATAAAAGCAAAAAAAAAACAGATGGCTTCCCATTTCGGTCACCCATCCAAACCCTGCCAAAGAGCCAGCACACTTAACTTTGAAAAGCCTACCAATGCACTGCCATCTCTCCTCTTTATTTCTATTGTTTAATATACATCCCTCCTTCCATTTATACCTTTCTTTCTATCATCTTCTTCCTCCAACCCGAAAGCATTTCTTCTCTGGACAGAATTGAGTTCTCCCGTGAGCTTCTATAGCAGCCACCACTCCATGCTTCCGTCCACCACCGACCACCCCGCCGGCCGCCCCACATCTCGCCGCCCCTACTCCGGCCACCGGCCACCGCCTCCACCGTCCCTGCCGGCCACCACCGCAAGAGAAGCTCAAAATCTGCCATTAATGCTGAATTCACCTCTCTCTTCATATCTTTGCACTCAATGCACCAAATTCGAATCCGTTGGATGCCAAACGTCCGTATTAACTTCCTCTACATCACTACACCATCAATTGTCCGTTTCTTCCTCCCATTTAAGAGCAGTTTTCAGTTTTCCGACTCTCATTATGGCACTGGCTGAAGCTTTTATTCTCGCGATTTCTCACCAATCCGCCACCCCTCCCTATATAAAGTGCCCTCCAGAGCTCCTCTACACCCTCAACACACCCCAAAACCTTTCCTCCCCTCTCCCATAGTTTGGCCAAACCTTGCGATTGAAGTTTTTGGCCGATTGTCGTTTTGCGTTAGTGCATCGCCTCCGGTGGAGCTTCGCCACTTCGTCACCACCGTTGGCACCATGACGTCGTACTCTCTGGCGTCCATGGCCGCCTCATCAAACGTCGCGGAGCTGCCGCCCACCTCCATGGCCGACCACCACCGCTTGCGCCGCCGCCGTCGCCGGCCATCTCCGACCACGCCGTCACCACCGTTGACTCCGTCTCGACGTCGGCAATCCATTTTGGTAGTTCTCCGGCCACCTTTCCCTCTCTTTCCCCCATAGCCATGGCTTGGTTTCATTCTCTGTTGATTCGAAAAGGAAGAAGATGACCAGTGCTCATTTTTCTAGCCATGCTCTGTAGCTTTTCTTTTGTTGTGATTTTGCTTCCGAAATTATTGCTCTCTAATGCAAACTCCGAATCCGATAATTCTTCCACGTAAAATCATCTAAATTCATCCTTTATTTTTCAGTATTTATTTTGTAATTTTGAGTTTTTATTATATATTAGCTGTTTTTCTAATTGCGCGTTGCCGCCGCAACCAGTCGCCGCCGGCCGAACTGCTACCATTGGGTAGAGTACCTCACCGAGATTCCATATTCGTTGTTCACCGCCCAACTCTCCATTCCTATAGCCTGCACGGCCAATTCTTTCACAATATTTACTATTCATGTGAGTTGCATGTAAATAAATAGTGCCATGTAAAATACTATTCACCCTCCCTTCCGGAATTTCGTTCTCCCTCATACGAACTCCGATTCCATCGATTCAAATTCCTATATTCATATAAAGTCGATATCTTACTTCCAGTATTTATTTCTTATTTTTTGGATTTTATTTGGATTTCATTTGAATGATATTTGAATTTGGATCGTTTACGCGTATAGATTTCGACGACTTCGGACAACCGGAATTCGACACCGTTTGAGAATAACATATAACCAAGCAAGGCAAGTTATACTTTTGATCATGTTTGATCCCATTATTTCAAATTATTTAAATTCTGTTTTAAATTATTATTGCATGCGTATTTATATTCAAGTAATTTAAATTCCTGTTTTAAAGTTATAGCTATTCCCAATTCCATTGTATAGCCAATCTTGTTATTGAATCAGTCATACCTTGACACATTAGATAAAAATCTGGTTTATGCAGTAGTATGAACCAGAACATTTTGGGAAAAATTATGCTTAGATATGCTTAGACCAAAAATGTTCAGTTCCGGGAATTTGGCCCAAATAATCAACTATTGTTTAAAAGCCTATGACATTGGTTTGTCATGGAAGATTTTACAAATGACTTTGAAAAGTAAAAATAAAAAGTTGGTTTGTACTTGGCGAAATGGATGCTTGGTGGTGCGGAGTTTATGCACGGGCTCAATCCGGGTAGGTTTGAGGCCCGGGGTTATTTTGAAGTCGCCAAGTCGATTAAGGACCGGTCTTAGAGCCGTATCTTGCTAAGCCACATCGTACTACCACATGTCCTGTATGGGCAGGACCTGGCTAAATAATTTGTAACATTCCATCGTAGTTGTGCCATTTTGGTTTGTGGGTGTCGGTTAGACAGTATTCCCACATGGCGCAAGAGGGGGCTTGAATCCGGCGGGTGGTTAGCCCAATGGAAGCGAAACCTTAGCGAGGCAAAGCTACGGTGGGATGGCGCATTGTAAAAGCCTTGACACGTGCTCTAGACTGCTTACCTACGGTAGTGAGCAGTGGGATCGACGGATGCCAAACAAACTAGAGAATTCATGTCTTGTGGGTAAAGTTGTACAACCTCTGCAGAGTGTAAAACTATTCGAATAGCCGTGTCCACGGTCATGGACATGCTGAGCAAAGCCACTCAAAGTTAGCTTTGATTTTGTTTTAAAATAATTTTTGCAAATGATTTGAGGATGGTTAATCCTTGTGGTAAAATTCGGCGGTTAGCCATGTGATAGGAGGGTATCCATCACCATGTTTCATATGGAGGTTATCCTACTATAAAACTTGAGAATTTATAAAATGAATTTTTAGTTATAGAATAACTGCTTTGGAACTTAGTACAAATATTCAAAGAAAATATTGCTTTATGCAAAATCAACCAATAAGCCTTCCTTTGATATATCCATGCATGCATTAACTCTGTTATTGGGTGTAACTTGCGAGCACGGTAGTTGTGCTCACCCTTGCTTCATGCAAATAAATTTCAGAGGAGAAGGACTTCGGATCTCGACGACTAGGCCGCTACCCCAGTCGATTGCCTGTGGCAGATCAGCTGGACTCCACTACTTCTTCGTCTTCCGCTGTGTTTGTTTAATGTTGGCTTGTAAGCCTTTCTTGTAATCAACTCTGATATATATTAATAAAGTTGTGCGATTTATGGATGTTACCATATCTGTTTACTGTGTGAACTAGCTACTGATCATGGGACTAGTTCAGAAATGCACAGAGGATTCTGGGGTGTTACTCCCGGGTCCGACAGAAATGGTATCAGAGCCATATCGACTGTAGGTCGTGACCTTGTTAGAATGGACGTTAGCTGAAAACTTCAAAACTTATTTTATATAACAAGAAAAATAAATTGTTCTTTCCTCATCTTGGTCATCTATCTATCTTTAGTTCCCTCATGGTATTCTTCTTACCTATTTCTCTCTTCACCGTTTTATAATGTTAATTAGATCCTCTTTCCCTTGAAAAGCTTCTATAGATGGTCAACACGTTCTTACCATTACGTTCAAGACCGCAAGACCTGGAACCATCAAGAAAACATCGTAAGGTCGTCAAGTCATTCAAGGACAACATGCAGAATTACCGAAGATTGCGATGTCAGCCTAACCATATAGTCTAAGTTTGCCAAGACTCATTCTGTGTATTGAGTCCTTTCTCCAGCTTACGAGTATCGATCGAGTAGAACGTTGTATTGTTCTTAACTTGTTTCGTATATTATTATTTTTTTGTACGTCGTACATAGATCTTTTGATCTTGTGTACAACGTTTGCTTTAAATGGGTAGACTTCTCTCCTCATAGCTTTCTTTCTCATCCCTTGCTATTCTCTCTTCTCTAACAATCCATTGGACTTCTAACCTATCGATGCGCTTGGAACTTAAAAGACGAGTCGATACTTCGAAACTTCGAACAACTCAAGACCCTAACCAACTTGAAGACAGACTCTTTGTCTCAATTTCTTTATCCCATGTCCATCTTCCTTCTTTCTAGTTTCTCCGAATCTCGGGGACGAGATTCCTTTTAAGGGGGGTAGTTTGTAACATCCCAAAGTTCTGTTACCAATTTAAAAATAAATAAAGTTATTATTTTATTGGATTTTCTGACTATCGAAGAATTCTCTCGATTCTAGTAACCTAAAAAAGTTTTCTTTGTTAAAGTAAAAAAATAAAATAATTAATATTAGTATTATTATTTAATTTCTTGGTTTTAATGTCAAAAAGAAAGTTTAGTAAGTTTATTTGATTTTCTGTGATTTTATTGGATTTAAATTGAAAAATAAAATTTTAATTAATTTCTGGTATTTAAAAAGGGTTTTCCTATTTTCTAGAAAATAAAATCAAAAATAAAAAGCCAACTTTAAGTTGGAATTATTTTTATTAATTTCAAAATAATTCTCAGAATTTTTATAAATTTTTCTATAATTTTTGGACTCTATTTACTATATTCCAAAAAGTGTTCAAATATGTGGTTTAAATATATTTCGAAAATAAAAGAAAAAAAAACAAATGGCTTCCCATTTCGGTCACCCATCCAAACCCTGCCAAAGAGCCAGCACACTTAACTTTGAAAAGCCTACCAATGCACTGCCATCTCTCCTCTTTATTTCTATTGTTTAATATACATCCCTCCTTCCATTTATACCTTTCTTTCTATCATCTTCTTCCTCCAACCCGGAAGCATTTCTTCTCTGGACAGAATTGAGTTCTCCCGTGAGCTTCTATAGCAGCCACCACTCCATGCTTCCGTCCACCACCGACCACCCCGCCGGCCGCCCCACATCTCGCCGCCCCTACTCCGGCCACCGGCCACCGCCTCCACCGTCCCTGCCGGCCACCACCGCAAGAGAAGCTCAAAATCTGCCATTAATGGCTGAATTCACCTCTCTCTTCATATCTTTGCACTCAATGCACCAAATTCGAATCCGTTGGATGCCAAACGTCCGTATTAACTTCCTCTACATCACTACACCATCAATTGTCCGTTTCTTCCTCCCATTTAAGAGCAGTTTTCAGTTTCCGACTCTCATTATGGCACCTGGCCAAGCTTTTATTCTCGCGATTTCTCACCAATCCGCCACCCTCCCCTATATAAAGTGCCCTCCAGAGCTCCTCTACACCTCAACACACCCCAAAACCTCTCCTCCCATCTCCCCATAGTTTGGCCAAACCTTGCGATTGAAGTTTTTGGCCGATTGTCGTTTTGCGTCAGTGCATCGCCTCGGTGGAGCTTCGCCACTTCGTCACCACCGTTGGCACCGCGACGTCGTACTCTCTGGCGCCCATGGCCGCCTCATCAAAGCGTCGCCGAGCTGCCGCCCACCTCCCATGGCCGACCACCACCGCAGCGCCGCCGCCGTCGCCGGCCATCTCCGACCACGCCGTCACCACCGTTGACTCCGTCTCGGCGTCGGCAATCCATTTTGGTAGTTCTCCGCCACCTTTCCTCTCTTTCCCCATAGCCATGGCTTGGTTTCATTCTCCGTTGATTCGAAAAGGAAGAAGATGACCAGTGCTCATTTTCTAGTCATGCTACTGTAGCTTTTCTTTTGTTGTGATTTTGCTTCTAGAAATTATTGCTCTCTAATGCAAACTCGAATCCGATAATTCTTCCACGTAAAATCATCTAAATTCATCCTTTATTTTTAGTATTTATTTTGTAATTTTGAGTTTTTATTATATATTAGCTGTTTTTCTAATTGCGCGTTCTATAACTTGATCGCCATGCACGAATCGCTACCATTGGGTAGAGTACCTCACCGGATTCCATATTCGTTGTTCGCCCAACTCTCCATTCCTATCGCCGCACGCCAATTCTTTCACAATATTTACTATTCACGTGAGTTGCATGTAAATGAATAGTGTCATGCAAAATACTATTCACCCTCCCTTCCGGAATTTCGTTCTCCCTCATACGAACTCCGATTCCATCGATTCAAATTCTTATATTCATATAAAGTCGATATCTTACTTCCAGTATTTATTTCTTAATTTTTGGATTTTATTTGGATTTCATTTGAATGCTATTTGAATTTGGATCGTTTACGCGTATAGATTTCGACGACTTCGGACAACCGGAATTCGACACCGTTTGAGAATAACATATAACCAAGCAAGGCAAGTTATACTTTTGATCATGTTTGATCCCATTATTTCAAATTATTTAAATTCTGTTTTAAATTATTATTGCATGCGTATTTATATTCAAGTAATTTAAATTCCTGTTTTAAAGTTATAGCTATTCCCAATTCCATTGTATAGCCAATCTTGTTATTGAATCAGTCATACCTTGACACATTAGATAAAAATCTGGTTTATGCAGTAGTATGAACCAGAATATTTTGGGAAAAATTATGCTTAGATATGCTTAGACCAAAAATGTTCAGTTCCGGGAATTTGGCCCAAATAATCAACTATTGTTTAAAAGCCTATGACATTGGTTTGTCATGGAAGATTTTACAAATGACTTTGAAAAGTAAAAATGAAAAGTTGGTTTGTACTTGGGAGAAATGGATGCTTGGTGGGTGCAGGTTTATGCACGGGCTCAATCCGGGTAGGTTTGAGGCCCAGGGGTTATTTTGGAAGTCGCCCAAGTCAGTTAAGGACCGGTCTTCGAGCCGCATCTTGCTAAGCCACATCGTACTACCACATGTCCTGTATGGGCAGGACCTGGCTAAATAATTTGTAACATTCCATCGTAGTTGTGCCATTTTGGTTTGTGGGTGTCGGTTAGACAGTATTCCCACATGGCGCAAGAGGGGGCTTGAATCCGGCGGGTGGTTAGCCCAATGGAAGCGAAACCTTAGCGAGGCAAAGCTACGGTGGGATGGCGCATTGTAAAAGCCTTGACACGTGCTCTAGGCGCTTACCTACGGTAGTGAGCAAGTGGGATCGACGGATGCCAAACAAACTAGAGAATTCATGTCTTGTGGGTAAAGTTGTACAACCTCTGCAGAGTGTAAAACTATTCGAATAGCCGTGTCCACGGTCATGGACATGCTGAGCAAAGCCACTCAAAGTTAGCTTTGATTTTGTTTTAAAATAATTTTTGCAAATGATTTGAGGATGGTTAATCCTTGTGGTAAAATTCGGTTAGCCATGTGATAGGAGGTATCCATCACCATGTTTCATATGGAGGTTATCCTACTATAAAACTTGAGAATTTATAAAATGAATTTTTAGTTATAGAATAACTGCTTTGGAACTTAGTACAAATATTCAAAGAAAATACTGCTTTATGCAAAATCAACCAATAAGCCTTCCTTTGATATATCCATGCATGCATTAACTCTGTTATTGGGTGTAACTTGCGAGCACGGTAGTTGTGCTCACCCTTGCTTCATGCAAATAAATTTCAGAGGAGAAGGACTTGGATCTCGACGACTAGGCCGCTACTGATCGATTGCTGTGGCGAATCATTGGACTCCACTACTTCTTCGTCTTCCGCTGTGTTTGTTTAATGTTGGCTTGTAAGCCTTTCTTGTAATCAACTCTGATATATATTAATAAAGTTGTGCGATTTATGGATGTTACCATATCTGTTTACTGTGTGAACTAGCTACTGATCATGGGACTAGTTCAGAAATGCACAGAGGATTCTGGGGTGTTACTCCCGGGTCCGACACAGCACCACCATACCCTAGGTGTACGACGGGATCATATCCACGTCCGCCAGCTCCCGTGTAAAGCGGATCATGCACTTGTCCACGCTGTCGTCATGGGACCCTAGGAACATGACCCACCCAAAGTGCCACAGCAAGTATATCTCAAACTACCTCCTTAATGTGTACTCGGGTGCATCCGGTCCCAATGCAACAGGCTGCAAGAAGACAGAGACACGTTACTAAGTTGAACAAAGGAATTGAAGTGGAAATGCAAGTTATAAATTGTCAGACCCCCAGGCGTGGAATACCCGAAGATCTTATGTGTATATTGTGCTAGTCCCAGGATTAATGTCTAGCACACACATTCACAACATTTGGCAATCACAGCAATACAACACATACTAAAGTAAAGCAAGAGGGTGTTCTACTTAAGCTATTACAACAATTATTACACCAACGGCCGACCGGACAAATAAAAGTAGTCATCAGAGTAAAATAAATAAATAACAGCGAAAGACATAGTAATAGTAGCAAAAGTCCAGCAGTATGGCCATCTGATCCCACCGGCAATCGATAAGGAACAAGACCTAGGTAGACCCATCACCGAAGGCAGCGATGTTCTGCACCAAATGTTGGAGCAAAAGAGTGTTGGTCTGCCGTCCTTGCTCGATCATGGTGAGCACTTGCGCTATGGTGGGTGGCGATGACAGAACCTTTGGTTCTACAGGGATGGCAGGCTGAGATTGCTCAGCTGGCCTCGATGATAGAGGATGCACTGGGTTGGGTTGCGAAGGCGTAGGAGTCTCACCCCTGGTTGTTGTGATCCGAGGGTGGCTCCTGTTGCCATAAGCTGGCGAACAGAGCGTGTTACCAGGATCCTGATCAAGCAGAAGACGGAGTAAACAAATGTCCGTAGAAAGGGAGGGAATAAACAAAAGTTACGTAGGTCAACAAGTTTTGCCATCCCAACCTAATTTAACTCAATCTAAACAGATAGCATGCATATTTTAAAATTTAGGGGCAGCACATATGAATTTTTAACATGCTAGTTAAGCATGGCATGGCGCTAATGCCCGTTTGTTCCATATTACAAAAGAGGCCAACTGGAACATAACAAGTAGCATATTACTATAATTTTATAGCGAGGTCCCACCTCAATTTACTCCTACAAAATATCCAAAAGTGCTCACTCTAAGGCCTACAGGTGAGCTCTAGACTATCTACTACGGTCTAGGCGTCGACGTCGCGCTGGGCAGCTCCAGAGGACTCAGGGACAACAGAGGGTGGAGTGCTCTGATGCTCAGCGACCTCAAGTCCAGCGTGGCATGGTGGTAGCTCTGCAACGGCCTCGAAGACTCCATCGTCCCAGCGGCAATGGCCATCACCCGACAGCGGTATCCGGTCACTGACATACGAGGACATCGGGTACGGGACTACAGGCGGACGATGGGCCGTGGCAACTCCTCGATGGGAACCAGAACTGTATCCTCTCCATATAACAGCTCTCGGGAGAAGAAGCCCTGGGGCACCATGGGAGCGATGTTGTCCTCCAGGAGGGAGATCCTCCAGCAAGCCTCCAGGAGCTCACGAGACACTCCACCGAGATACCCATCAAGGGACCTCACCAGGCCGGCGAGATGCAGTTTTGTAGTGAGGAACTGCCTCCCTCCACCTAAAAGGTGGACTCCTCCTGATCCGCGGCCCGTGCCGGGAAGTGGAAGAACGACACCCGCAGTGCCGGTAGCTCATGTCGAAGTCGAACGATGGGAAAATAAGCCACGTCGAGCAGAGACATCCGCACAGTAGAGCCCCTCCCGTAACAACGGAACGCCGGGTAGCCGAAGTTCTGGCCCTGGATGCGCACCTGGGCGTGTACTCAATGGACGACATACTCGAAGGTGCACTGTAGACCGTATACTATGGAGTGTGCTGCCACTCGATGTGCTGCAACATCACCCACAGAGTGCGCTGCAGTGTGCCTTCCTCCAAAGCACTTGTGTGGTACTGTGGCTCCCACTGGTTGGCCATCTACATGTTATAAAGATATTTAGAGTTAGAGATCATGTGACAAGAAATATGGTTAAGAAAAGACAGTAGTCAGGAAAGAAATTTCAGCACATACTTTTACCAATTTCTCTATTTCTCTTAACAAATCCTTAAGGCTTTTAAATCAGGTGTTTCTACCTCTCGATCTTTATATAAGTAGACCTTTATAATATCATTCAAAAACAACTACAAATGAAGGTAGGGAAGGTTTAAAAGATAGTACATTACAAAAATTTCAGCAAGCATTATATTCTGAAATTTTGAGAAAGGAGAGGTCTAGAGTGGTATCCTTAGTAGTTCAAGGGAGACTCTTCAAAAAGACTTTGTGGGGGATGTTTTAATGATATTTTGAAAACATTTTGGCTATGTTTTAAAGTCCTAAAAATGGTTTAATTATTTTATTTTTAGGGAGCATCTCTTCTCTCAAATTAGAACCATTTTGAGCAAGATAAGAGGAGATCATTAAACAGAGTCTTTAGATGAGAAAAGAATGCTAAGAGGGAAAAAGATTAGCAATCCTTTCTAAAATTTCAGAACCACTCCTAAGGTTAAATTAAGTTGCATTTTTAACTCTAAGTCCTATCCTATTATCCATTCTACCTAAGGCTTGTCCTACAGTTAGTATGGCTCTGATACCAAACGTTGTTAGACCCCCAGGCGTGGAATACCCGAAGAGCTTATGTGTATGCTATGCTAGACCCAGGATTAATGGCTAGCACACACATTCACAATATTTGACAATCACATCCATACACCACATACTAAAGTAAAGCAAGAGGGTGCTCTACTTAAGCTATTACATCAATTATTACAACAACATCCGACCGGCCAAATAAAAGCAGTCATCAGAGTAAACAAAATAAATAGTAGTGAAAGACATAGTAGTAGTAGCAAGAGTACAGCGACATGCTCATCCAATCCCGCAGGCAACTGACAAGGAACAAGACCTAGGTAGACCGATGCGTAACACCCCAATTAACAGAGCACGGAATGCCACTAAACTACCTTCCAATTAATAATTATTGACACACTTTATAAATATAGCAAGAAATCAATGATAAACAAATCCAAGGACCACAAAAGAGCAATGCATAATTATGGATCATGAGGTAATAAATAAGCAATGGAAGTTATAACCAGGTAAATAATCCAAAGCAGCATCAACCAATGAATCCAAATTAAGAAAGCAAATAGTCTAGTCCAAATGATATCCTAAACATGATTCAATAACTAACATGTCCAAGTGTAAACTAATATTGAATGAATGATTATCATGGCGAATGATCATGTGATGCCCATGTGCTCTACTCGCCATCAATTACGGCATCCTCGAAGATCACCTAAAAACAACAGTAGAGCAAGGGTGAGTCCACGACTCAGCAAATACATCCATAAACACCGAACAATAATAAATCAATAGCATTCAATAACTTCATTATCATCATATGCACTTCTATTAACATTCTCATTCATCAATCTCAAATATCAATGCAACTCTATTCTATATGTCCACATGCACTTCTTTCGCGTATACCGGTATAGCGTGAGTGAATGCTCGCGACAACATTCACTCTCAAGCCCGTTCCTCCATAAGGATCGGGGACCTCCTCCACTCCCGTGGAGTTGTGATCAATCATGATCACCTTCTCATATGCAAAGATGCTTATAAATGCAAACATGCAAACTCCATCATAAACATCATATCCAACTTTCCATCATGCTCATCAACAAAGATATAAACATACCAATTCATTGTTTGCAATTAAACCAAATAAAAGCACAACAATAATGGTAATAGAAGATAAAGAAAACAGTGATCGATCATTGATCGCTGTCTACCATGTACTTGCCTTTTCTAGTTGTGACGCACGATCTGATTAGAAGACGGCAACAAGCACGACGCCTCTCCTATATTAAATACACACATCTCAATACAAGCTACAGCATCATAAGAATAACAATCAATATACAACGCCCCTACACGTCTCCAAATAAAAAGAGCTATTGTTACGCCGGTATCGAAAAGCTACCCATTGCTGTCCGGTTACTAAAAAGAGCGTAACTTTTGACTCGAAAGTCCGATCACCACCAACCACCTCATTCTGGATTCTTTATAAAATTCCCCACATTTTCTTAGATTACGAAGACTTCTAATTAAATCATCTAACCCTCCGCATTTAGCCCGGAAAGCCGGTCTGTCCGCTTCGGAACAGCAGACTTACTAAATTCATAACTTCTGTTCTACTCAACCAAAATGCGTGTTCTCAGATCCTACAGAATCATTGGACAATTATCTACATCTTTCATGTAGATCAAAAACACTAATTAATTTGTTTTCTATTTTTTAATAACCAATCTACCAAAACAGCGCCGAATAACGACGATAACCCTAAAAATAGCAGGCTTCCGAAAATCATATCTCGAAGTCTACTTGTCCGATTGACATGATAAAACATGTTATAGAGAGATATCGAAATTATCTACAATTAACTAGTAAACGAGATTTCCAAAATTCGCCATTACGATATCCGAATAAATAGTACAACCGAACAGCAGCTAAACAGATCTATAAATCCGCTTCTCTAATTAATCTTGATGATAAACTCTAATTGCTGCATGTACAAATACTCTATGGCCAAACTAATTAACCACTAATTAGCATTATCTAATTGATCTCCCATCAAAACCAAGTCAGTATGCATCACATAGAATAAGTCTAGAACTCAAAAGTACCTAATCAAAATGCCGGCCGAAACTTGTGCAGCCTGATCTCCACGCGATGACGGGCTTCACGGCAAGCCAAAGGCCAGCCAGCGCATCGCGAGAAGACAACAATATGTGACCGCGGCCGATCGGCGCAAGCAGCGCAAACAAGACACATCGGTAGAAAAGAAGACTTGGCCACGCGAGCGTTCTTGGCTGGCGCAACCAACAGCCGGCAGGTCAACGCAGACTTCGCCGGCCGGTTCAAAGAACGCATCGCGCAAATCGATCGAGATGACAAAGCGCACTTGCCGGTAAGAGAAAGAAATAGCAGCAGCCGGCAGCGGCCGATGGCAAGGAAAACCGCAGCTTAGCACAGCGTCACGCGCGCACGGCAGAGGAAAAGCGCAGACTCCACGCGATGACGGCGCAGCATGCACTGGCTCCCAGGGAAAAGAACTGGCGGCGGGAGGAAAATTGCTGGGGAAAGAAAACTAACGGCGGAGGCTTGGAGAAAAAATGGATATTAGGGTTTTTAGAAAAACTCCACAAATCTATTTATAGCTCATAAAAATTCCGAAAATACTATTTTTTTTTCATAAATCCTTTTTATTTAATTACGCCCAGGCCCTTAAGAGGTTTTTAATTAATTATTTATTGATACAATTTAATTAATTACTCTCCGACCCTTAAAACGCGATTATTAATATTTAATTATTATTTTTCGGAGTATTACACCGTCACCGAACCCTCCACTATCGGGGGCAAAGAACTCATCGTCTGGTGTCGGCTCCTCTGTAAATTCTAAACCAACAACAATAGCAAGGTTGAGTACAATATGTACTCAGCAAGACTTGTAGTGTATCGTAAAAATTATATTAGATGCAAGGCTATCAAATGAATGGCTCTACTCTACAAGTTCTTTTGCTCAAAGCCATATTTATTTGCAATATTCATAAGCAGTAGTTTGCAACAGAATTTAAAAGAGCAATTTAAGAAAAACTAAATCCACAACAGTAATTAAATAATTGAATGAAATAATACCAACACCTGCAACCCTACTCGGTTGCAAGAAAAAGATAATCATGTTCAGCCATAGAAATGGCACAAACAAATTCATGTTCAACCATAGAAATGGCAGTCCTACTATAGACATAACAAATTAGCCATAGAAATGGCATCTCTGCTACAAACATAGCAACCTAGCTATAGACATGGTAGTTAACTCAACAAATTAAAAACTCCATGTCGTTGTCCCCAATCTTTTGTGACAAAATAGTTTGAAAAGTAAAACTACCACCATACCAGCCGCACTAAGCATGCTCATGACTGCGAGCACGGCTATTCGAATAGTTTATCACTTTGCAGAGGTGTATAACTTTACCTATAGTATGCAGTATTCCAATTACCTGGAATATATCTATATCACTGCTCACTACTAAAGGTAAGCAGTCTAGAGTTCACGACGTAGCCTTTACAATATCTAGCCCTACCCTTGCACTATCCCTGCAAACAATTATCATCAATTACTCGAATAGAAACCCGCAGTAAGAGGAGTCCTCACTCAATGGATAGAAACCTGTTGAGAGAGTCCCTCACTTGTCCGGATAGAAACTTGTTAAGTGAGTCTCTCACTTCATCCGGATAGAAACCCATTGAAGTGAGTCATTCGCAGTTGGGATGGCAATAGAAATTGCTCGCACTACTTCTACCTACTATCATGCAAGGCTATGATTTGATAACTTAGTTAGCTACGACAACCCCATCCTAGCACATATGGTTGTACGATTAGGTCTTAGCCCCGGATTTGCTGGCTTCAACCCTAAATCGACTACGGGCGAGAACTCCACCATAGCTACTAGTGAGTCAAAATCCTCACTTTTTCATAATACAATATAACTCCCCCCGCGTCTAAAACTAAGGTTTTCAGTTCATTTTCAAATCAAATAACAGAGATACCCTCTCTGGATATTTTACAAAATATTCCCAAATTCTCAATTATCATTTTATCAATTTTTCAGAAAAACAATCGCTCTAGTTATATTTGTGCAATAATCGCACTGAAAACTTCCCAATTGACATTACATAATGCCTAACCCATTTTCTAATGTTTACAATAGTAGGGGATCAAAATTTCAAAAAGGATAATGCAACAATAGGATTACAACTACCATTTTTCCAATAATAGCATTTTTCATACACAACATACACGCATACATAATACGATTTACAAAACAAAGTACAATAATTAAAATAATGGGATCAACATGATCAAAGGGAGTGCTTGCCTTGATCTTGCTATTCCAGAAATATGATTTGTTAGTCGTCGCAGTGATAACCGGAGCAATCGTCGTCTAATTCGAAAAGAGTCGTAAACGAACACCAATAAATTCAAAAGTAACCAAAATTAAATATTTTGACATATTCTGTTAGATTATGATTTTAGATGAATTTAGAGACAAATTTCATTCCATTTGGAGTTTTGTAGCAAAAGTTATTAAGGTTTGAATAGGCTCGGTTTTGACAAATCCATATTTAAATGAGAATACCGCTTTCTATCGGAGAAAGTGTATTCTCGCATCTATTCTAACAAGGCTTATGCCATCTAGTGAGGAAAGCATATTTTCCTCTTGTTTCACTAAGGTTTACGCTTTCCAGATTTGGAAAGCGCATTCACGAGCACAATAGGGTCCACTGTCAGCGGCTCGGCTGACGAGCGTATTTTCTATTTTTCTAATGATTTTCATTTACACTGACAAGTGGGGTCCATTGTCAGCGGCTCGGTTCACGAACACAGTGCGTAGAACGAAGGTCTACGCGCACAGTGCACGGGTTCATGGGTTGGTTCACTGTGCACTTAAGCCGTGGGGCCCGCATGTCAGCGACTCATTAGGAATACCGATTTGTTTTAACCCTTTATTTAATCTAATTATTCGGTCCCAAACGTCAGTTACTTATTAACAATTAACTAAGTGTTAAGATTTGGATTAGTATTAATGACAGTGCTTAGACGCGCTGATAACGAGCTAGAGTGGTCGTCACCATTGTGTCGCGCGGCGGCACTCGCGCCCGCGCGGTGTGATGCTCAGGGAGGTCAGAGAGTGCCCAAAATGGGCTCTCCAGACTAATGCGCACCCGTCGACACCGATAGCGAGGCCGGAGATGGCCTGACACGACGACGCGATGGCGTTCGGTGGCGGCGCAACTAGGGTAAAGGGAAAGAGCTCGCAAGAGCAATGCCCTTGCTGATCTAACGCGTGCATAAGCATCTACATGCTACTAGGGTCATACCAGAAGGACGCAGAGGCACAAAGGTGGTCGGAGATGACTGGTCGACGGCGATCCGAGGTGGTGAGGTCGGTCGCACGTGGAGAAAAGGCTCAGGTGAAGGAGGTCAAAGTCCAATGTTCGTAGAAGCTTGGCAATGGTCCTGCGATGCTCCAGGCACGAGGAATCGGCTCGGGATGCAGTGAAGCTTTGACGATGACTGGAGCGGCGGTTCTGGTCGAAGACGAGGACGAAGGGTTAATTCGGCCGAGCTTGTGGATCGAGTACAAAATCGAGTGAGAGGATAGCATCAGTGGTCACTGGAACATGATATGACATGGTAAGAGTGATACAAAACCCTTCACGGCGTTGAGGACGAAGGTGGCGGCGCACTGCCGAAACTAGGGTTGCGCTCTCCAAGCTCTAGAGCTCGATTGACTGGAAAAGGAAGGAGGACATGGTGCGCACTGAGTTGGAAAAGATGAGACACAGCTCGGGGTGGCCTTTATATAGGCAGAGGGGCGGAGATCAATGAGGAAGAGCTCGGGCAGGTCAGTGGAACTCTCGGGGTTCTTCGAGGTCATACGGATAGGAGCGAGGTGCGACCAGGGCAGGGATGGGCGTGACTTGATGGCGAGGTGACGGGCAGGTGTGGCCGGTGGCAAAACCGGGTGCGGCGAGGAAAACCGTGGGTGGAGCGAAGAGCTCACGTGTGGCCACGTTCACTAGCGCTCAGCGCCGAGGTGGAAGACGAAGCCTGCAGGTGGGGCCCGCTTGCTAGAGAGAGGTAAGGTAGTTTAGGTTTTCTGATTTTTTTTTGAATTATTAGCCGAATATATTTAATAAGAAAATGACTTCATAATTAAATGAAACTTTTTGTGTAGGCTTCTGGAATAATGTAGTGTTTCCTCTAAAAATTTTATATGTTAGTACTTTCTGTGAATTTCTACAAAAATCATACAATTTCTGTTTTGCTCTTTTGTACATATTTTTCTAAAAAAATTTCATATAAATTCTTTTGTGAATTATTTTTGGGATATCATGCCCGAACTAATTCTCTCCTTTGTAATTATTTTTATTTTTTATCTATTTCCTTTTTAGCACCTATTTGTTTGTAGTTCATGTTTTGCTTTTAAATTCAAAAACCAAAGTCAACAAGATATATATCATATGCAAATGGTCAAAATATTTTCACTAATGCATTTACATTACATAACCCAGAATTAGGATTTTGGGATGTTACATAAATACTTACTTTGAACTGGTTGATCCACTTCAATGTTGGCCTGTGTGCACTACGGAACTCCCTGTGGCCGACGTTGGCCGGTAGCAACCCCTGGAATCTCGTGAGGATCTCTGTGCGTCATGTGTTTGGGACGTCGTACACTGCCATGGGGAAGCCCGTGCAGGGCAACCTTGTCAGGTAATCCACATCCTAAATCTTCGGCATCATCTCACTGCTCAGAAGGTGGAATGTGTGCGTCTCTTGCCTCCACCGGTCAACCAGCGCCATTAGGAGGCATTGGTCATACGGAAACCTCTTCGACGTAGACACCCTGGCGACGACATCCTCCTCGTCTTCTGACGTTGTCTCACCACCATCCAAATTAGTGAAAGGAGGTCTATCACTCTCAATCTGTGTTGAAAGGATTAAGAACATACGTGAGTCCACCAACACAAGTTAGACCAAAATTTAGTACACGAAGGTCAAAACTATACGTACCGCGGAAACCAATGTTGGTCCACCATCCATGCCCTGATGGGAGTACGCAGCCGCAACGCGCTAAGCTCAATGGGTTGCCCACCCTCCTACGGGAGGACTGTACTGAGGCGAATACGGTGAGTTGTGTCAGTGGCCTAGTCAAGAAGCTCATACAGACAAATGCGTAGCATCTCCCTGGGCCGCCATACTTGAAATTTAAGATGGGACATATTTAAAAGATTATCTTGGTATATACAAAATATTTACCATGCAAAAATAAGAACAGAATTGAAGTTGAGAATATTTCAATCAGGCTCTACACACCACCCTATTTAGCTAATCAAAATTTTCTAAAATTTTGTATAGAGTCATCTTGCTATTTTCGTAGTTTAAAAGGTATTCTCGGTATATACAAAATATTTACCGTGCAAAAATCAGAACAAAATTAAAGCTGGGAATATTTTAATCAGGCTCTACACACCCAATTTAGGTACTTTGAATTTTTACAAAATTTTTAGAGCCGTCTTGCTATGTTTGCGGTTTAAAAGGTATTCTCGTCATATACAACATATTTATTGTACAAAAATTAGAACATAATTAAAGCTATAAATATTTTAATCAAGCTCTGCACACCCTATTTAGCTATTCTGGAATTTTTACATAATTTTTAGAGTCATCTTGATATTTTCACAATTTAAAAGGTATTATCAGCATTTACAAAATATATACCATGCAAAAATGATAATAGAATTGAAGTTGGGAATATTTTAATCATTCTCTACACCCCCTATTTAGCCACTCTGGATTTTTTACAGAATTTTTAGAGCCATCTTGCCGTTTTCATATTTTAAAAGGTATTATGAGCATTTACAAAATATTTATCGTGCGAAAATGAGAACATAATTGAAGTTGTGAATATTTTAATCAAACTCTACACACCCTAGTTAGCTACTCTAGAATTTTTCACAAAACATTTGAGCTACCTTCCTATTTTCATCATTTCAAAATTATTTCCCTTGTAAAAATTATCTAAACTAAAACGGACTACACTACATAAAAAAATTATCTAATGAAATCAATTCTACGTCGCTAGTCTTATTTGCTAACCTACCAGAGTTTTGAATTAAGTTATAAAGTTGCAAAAAAAATTTACCTGCGAAGCAGGTGACAGGATCTACTTCTCCACTCAATTTTCCCTATCTTCCCCTCTCATTTCCCTCAGTCCTCTGATTCTCTCCTCTGTTTCTCTCAGTTGGAATGAGGTTGGGGTGGGGGATTGGGGTTTTTATAGTGTGGCTCTTGTCGCCATTTCATTGGGCGACTGAGTACTGTTTATGCTCCTGTCGCTAGATAAAATGTCACGATTGGCTCCTATCGCTATTTTAAAAAAAAATTGACTATTTTATTTTTATAATTTTAAATTAAAATAATATTATTTAAAAATTTCGATTATCAGTATGCATTCGTATTGATATATTCCTTATAAAAAGATTGCTAATTTCATTGCTATGCATTGGACTTACTTAGCTTTGCTATCTAATAACTTTTTCTACCCATCTTCCCTTTTCTTTGTATCAACTAAACCATTGGATTGTATTCAATTGAATGGGGAATCAATTGATGACCTCGACCGTATCCTAGCTAAATGCGAGCTAGCTTCGCTTCAACCAACTCTTTCGTACCCTCACTCTACTCAAGTTAGCTTCGCTATTTCAAGTGCTTGTTGAGCTTCTTAGGATCAATGTCACTACCCGCCCGCATCATTTCCTAAAATGATGATCTCATTATTAACTATTCTCGCAAAAGCGCTCCACGAACCGCCGTTAACCATTGGTCGTTGAGGAGGCGTATTCTCAAAGGACCCATATCTACAATTTGTGTTAATGGGGCGTGGTTTGGTAATATGCCAATTTGGCCACTATTAGTAGATAAAATGATTTCTTTCACTTCACAATCCCAAATAATTCGCTTAGGAGTTAGTACATAAAGATTTAATTTCATTTCTTCAATTTGTTCTCCTCTTCTAAGTTTATAGCTTTCGTGCTAGCTTCATCGATGTTACCCACCAAATAAAAAGCTTGTTCGGGTAGGCCGTCTAATTCTCCGGAAAGGATGAGTTGAAATCCCTAATTGTTTATGCAAGACCAACATACTTTCTGCAGAACCCGTAAAAACTTACGCCACAAAGAACGGTTGTGATAAGAAACGTTCAATTTTTCGTGCTCTTGCTACGCTTAAACATCCTCCTCGATAATTCATCCAACCCAAGAATTGCGATAATGTCACGAAGTTCTTTGTAACGTTGTAAAGTTTCCTTAACTCTTTGCTAGTTTCATAATGTTCACGCCAACGATCCGAGGTCAGTAACATAGTTGAGGTTGAATCTAAAGGATCTATCTTTGGATAAATACCCTTGGAAGCTAATCCTCTGGAAAGTACGGTAGTAGCATCCAAATGTGCAAATGTTGTGGCGGGAGTGAGGTCGGTCAAATCGTCTGCAGTACATAAACCGCTTGGATCGAAGTTATGGATCCCTTTTTGTAGAAGCAATTCTTTCTTGCAAAGAACCCATTTTGTACTAAGAGTAGGTTGATAACCCATCTGCGGAGGGCATTCTCCTAATAAGGCGGATACCTCGATCCTCGCTTGAACAAAGCGAAAGATATTATCGATGAATAGAAGCACGTCTTGCTTATTAACATCTCGAAAATATTTCGCCATAGTTAGGCGATTAAACCAACTCTCATAACGAGCTCCGTGGTTCATTCATTTGACCATAGACTAGAGCTACCTTTGATTCCTCGAAATTTTTTCATTAATTACTCCGATTCCTTCATTTCCATATAAAGATCATTTCCTTCACGAGTCTGTTCCCCTACTCGCCAAATACGGATACGCCTCCATGAGCTTTAGCAATGTTGTTGATTAATTCCATGATGAGTCTTGCTTTACCTACTCCAGCCCCCAAATAGTCCTATTTTTCCTCCACATCGATAAGGAGCTAAAAGATCGACCACCTTAATACTGTTTCAAAGATGGATAATTTAGTATCTAACTCGATAAAGGCGGTAGCGAGATCTATGAATAGGTAATGTTGCATTAATATCTACAGGACCAAAATTGTCAATAGGTTCCCCAAGAACGTTGAAAATTCATCCGAGAGTAGCTCCACCGACCGAACACCGAGAGGAGCTCCGTGTCAATTACTTCCATTCCTCTCATCAACCCGTCAGAGCACTCATAGCTACAACTCTAACTCGATTATTTCCTAATAATTATTGTACCTCACAAGTCACATTAATCGCTTACGGCAGTGTCTCTACTCTTGACTACCAAAGCGTTATAAATATAAGGTAACTTGCCCGGGGGAAAAGTGATATCCAGCACGGGTCCAATAATTTGATCGATACGCCCTGTGCTTTTTTCTTCAATTGTGGAAACCCCGGGACGAGAAGTAGTAGAATTGGTTCTCATAATTATCACATAATTTTCAAAAAAAAAAGAATTTGTCGAATTTATTCTTGTTGAATAATGCCAAATCAAATCAAAAAAAATAGCCAAAAATCCAAAAGTAAAAAGGAAATGAATTAGTTAATTCAATAAGAGAGAAAGGGGGACGAGGACTTGATTTCGTTGCCCAAGCGAATCCCATTCAATCGTTTACTCAGAAGGGTTTGGTTAAGATATGCCAAATTCCGCCAAATACACAAATGAAACCCAACCATACATGTCCCCCGATTATATCTTCTAAATCATCCACACTAACAATCCACCCTTCTCCCCCAAAAGGGGATTTTAGTAAATAACCAAATATAACACTGGGGCTAAGGGTCAAATTGGTAATTTTTCTTACATCTCCCCCCCCCGGGGCCCAGGTATCATATACACCGCCAAAATAAAGAGCCTTGAGTACTAGAAGAAAAGCACCTATACCTAACAAAATTAAGTGAATACCCAAAATTGTAGTCATTTTATTTCTATCTTTCCATACATAACCAAAGAATGGAAAAGATTCTTCAAGAGTCTCGGGTCCCAGAAGCGCGTGATAAATGCCGCCGAAGCCTAAGACTGCGGAGGAAATTAGGTGAAGTACTCCAGATACAAAGTACGGAAAAGTATCTAGAACTTCTCCCCCCGGCCCTACTCCCCAACCTAGAGTAGCTAAGTGCGGAAGTAAAATCAACCCTTGTTCATACATGGGCTTTTCTGGTACGAAATGGGCCACCTCAAATAGGTTCATTGCTCCGGCCCAGAATACGATTAATCCGGCATGGGCTACGTGAGCTCCAAGTAGTTTACCGGACAAATTGATAAGTCTGGCATTCCCAGCCCACCAAGCAAAGCCGGTGGTTTCTTGGTCACGACCAGCTAAAACGAAAGTTCCATTAAAGAGCGTTTCCACGTGGTAGAACCTCCTCAGGGAATATAAGATTTTCATGAGGCTGATCCTGAGCTGCCATCCACGCACGAATACCCTCGTTTAAAAGAATATTTTTAGTGTAGAAAGTCTCAAATTCAGGATCTTCCGCTGCACGGATTTCCTGGGAAACAAAGTCATAGGCACGTAGGTTCAGAGCCAGGCCGACTACGCCAATAGCACTCATCCATAAACCGGTGACGGGTACAAATAGCATAAAGAAATGTAACCAACGTTTATTGGAAAAAGCAACACCAAAGATTTGGGACCAAAAGCGATTAGCAGTGACCATTGAATAAGTTTCTTCAGCTTGAGTTGGGTTAAAAGCGCGGAAAGTATTTGCACCATCACCGTCCTCGAATAGAGTGTTTTCTACGGTCGCCCCATGAATAGCGCATAGCAGAGCCGCGCCTAATACTCCGGCAACTCCCATCATATGAAATGGGTTCAATGTCCAATTATGAAATCCTTGGAAAAAGAGGATGAATCGAAATATCGCTGCTACGCCAAAACTCGGCGCAAAGAACCAACCAGATTGCCCCAGTGGATAAATAAGGAATACGGAAACAAAAACAGCGATTGGAGCAGAGAATGAAATTGCATTATAAGGCCGCAATTGAACAGACCGAGCAAGTTCAAATTGACGTAACATGAAACCTATTAGTGCAAAAGCCCCATGGAGAGCGACAAAAGTCCACAGACCGCCTAATTGACACCAACGAGTAAAATCCCCTTGCGCTTCCGGGCCCCATAGTAGCAACAAAGAGTGCGCTAAACTATTGGCAGGGGTGGAAACTGCCGCGGTTAAGAAATTACAACCTTCCAAATAGGAACTAGCCAATCCATGGGTATACCAAGAAGTTACAAAAGTTGTCCCTGTAAACCAACCCCCTAAAGCGAAATAAGCACAAGGAAAGAGCAATAGGCCGGACCATCCTACAAAAACGAAACGGTCCCTTCGTAACCAGTCGTCCATAATATCAAATAGATCATTTTCTTCTTTAGTAACTCTACCAAGGGCTATAGTCATAGTGATCCTCCTATTCAATTACTTCAACCATTTCCGAGCACCTCATATCACTTCCAAGGCATATGATAGTTTGATTATCTGTGGACGATTTCTTTATACCAAAGTTGGATTATTACAAACTGAAATTTATTTAACAAGTTGGCTTGACTGAAAGGTAATAATAATTATTCGATTGGATAAAAATGAAGTGCGATGTGCGAACTACCCCACCAAATCACCTTGTCTTCTCCTCAATTACCTAATTAAAACATACAAAGCAAAGGTGAGTCAAGACTCAAGCAAGTACATACAAGAATAATCAAACATAGAGTGGACAACACAATCCGGTTGAATTACGAACAAATCTTGGAACACATATATGATTGAATGGAATGAATACATGAATGGATGGAATGAAAGAATGCATTGAAGGAATGGACTAATCACAGCTTATACCGGTATAGCAAGAGATACACCCGTCGGTGTTCACTTAAGGCCGTACTTCACAAAGTACGGGGACCCAATCACCGTATGAAGAACGTTTCATACGGGTGTCCAAGTTGCCACATTGGAATGGTGGTCAACACTACCCACATTGGAATGGTGGGTTTTCAAATGCCCATGCTGGAATTGATGGCTCTTTCAAATGCCCATACTGGAATTGATGGAACTTACCAAAAGAATCCACTTCCGTGGTCATAATGAATTTTATGAATGAATATGATGATTTCTCATGGTATGAATGAATAACACACATTAGTGGAAAAGACACATGGCATTCAACAACATGTGTAAACAAGTATGAGTATGCATTCCCACACAACATAATATATCAAGGATGCCACACAAGTTAGTTGCATGTAATGGAATGCAACAAGCGAAATGAATGCTAATTCTTTAATCACAAGAATCATCTTCTTGAAATGAAATAAACATCAGGATGGATAGAAAAAGGCATTCACAATTTATCCCAACATCAAGCAAACAATTGGAAACATCACCAAACAAAGATAGGGTACTTGCCTTCCAAGCGATGTGACGTAATAGGAGGACACGAAGATGCCCCTCCACTCACCGCCTCACCGTCTACACAAATGTATAATCGAAATAAGAATAACAAGGCATGACATTGCTACAAGAGCCCTTCCATCCCCTCTATCTCTCCCACCCAAACAACGGGATCAATTTTACCAAGTTTACCCAACGACCCGATTACCGCTTAAACTGCAGCGATACTAGAAAAATCACCATTAATTATCTGTAACTCCAAAAGACCTGAAACCAGTGCTCACTGAATCTTAACAGATCAGGATACAAAACATTAGTTGGTGGAATCCCCTGATTCGGCCAAAACAAAGGGCTAATTAACAGCTAAACACAACTCATCTACGTCTGTCCAGAATACAGATCAGAGATAAAGAAAACGGCGTAACTTTCAACCTATTGATCCAATGAGAATGATTCTTATCATCTTGGAAAGATAATTTTAAGGGCTAAAATAACTTAGTTGGATGAAGGTTCTGATTCGGCCCCTAATTTGAACAAAACCGAGGGACAAACCTACTGACCTTAGTTTTCAGACAGACCGGACAGTTCGTAATCAAAAATTCATATCTCCCAAAATACAGATCGGATTTTCCTGATCTCGGTGCCAAAAGAAAGTTCACTTTCCCAGGAATACAACTCTAGAAGGGCAAAACTCCATATTCGGCCTCTACAGTAGTCTAAACAATAGATGAAAACACTAACAATTATCTGCCCAAAATTCAGAATAGTGGTAAATAAAATATCATAACTTTCATTATACAGATCCAATGGAGATGATCTTTATCAGCTTTGAAATATAATTTAAAGGGCTACAATAACTTATTTGGGTGGAGGTTCTGGAAATTCCTCTAACTAAATCAAAACCTAGGATCAAGCCGACAGATCTTTCTCGTCAGACAGACAAAACAGCGCGCACTAAAAAAAATCATATCTCCTAAACCGTAAGGCGGAATCACGTGATCTCGGTGGCTATGGAAAGCTAAGAACAATACCTACAACTTTCTAAGAAATGGACAGGACATAAAACGAACGCATCTTAACCCAAAATAGACGTACAAGGCGGTGCACAGCAAGGGGGAAGGGGGGCGGCGGCTCCAAAGGGGGGGAGGGGGAGAGAAATGTGGAGTTTAGGGTTTGGGGGGTGGGAACCCCCCCTCTTATGGCCAACCACCACATGGGCCCCTCCTGGGCCGTGGCTCGGGCCCAGGTTGCCGTGAAATCACAGAAAACCCCCCGGTGAAAAGATGATTCTGGTTTTTCGATTAGCTCCCTCTTCTGAAACTTTTTCTAATAAGCCGAATCACCTTCGGGGTATTACATTCTACCCCCCTTAATGGAATTCGACCTCGAATTCTAACCGGCAACTAATACCAGAACGAATTTCCAAGGAGTTGAAATTAACGGATTTACTGCACGAAACAAGCGGTGCGATCTTTGCCGCGCATGCGAGACTCTATCTCCCAAGTGGCCTCTCTTTCGGAATAGAGAAACCTCAAAGCAAAGATGTGAAGCGACGTTTGACCTAACAATCAACTTGAACTTTCTAGGTACACTCATCAGAAGAGGATCGAAGGTAAGACCTCACTCGATGGTCAACGTTTTTAACTTAATCTCAAACTTTGAATAGTCCTGCTGCTCACTCAGCACCAGCACGCACCTTACGTTGCCGTGGATTTCATGCGGATATGTTCCAGATCTTAGGATGATGTGACAATTGGCAATGGCGTTTACAGTTTGTCGTTTCACGCGTTTTCGACAAAGTGTCAGGCTTCTTTGACGGCGGTCCGACCGGTCCTTACAGCGGTGATCCGACGGTCCCAAATCGGTCGGACCAAGCCATGTGGGGCGATCGGACGGCCGTGACCAAAAGTGGTCAAAACAAGCTGGGCCAAAAATAGGTGTTGTAGGCAAGTGAGGGGATCCCAATGCACTTGGTCTCATGATTTTTGGAGTCTCCAGTAAAAAGTTCTATTGGTTTAAAGTTTCCAGAAGGTTTCGATTTTTCAGGGGTTGAAATTCGGCTAAGTCCCAAGGGGCGGTCCGACCTGCTCACAGAGAGCGGTCCGACCGGCTCACCTGGAGCGGTCAGACCGGTTTCTACTTGAACGTCTGCCAACTTCGTAGCGATGTTGTTTTGTTAGGTCAAAGTCATTGGTTTCATGGCATATGATTTGCATGATGCATGTTTTGACTAACATGGGTCAAGTTGTGAAGAACTTGTTCCCGAATTCGTATTTGCTTGTCTATGGTTGTGCAGGTTGCTTGGTGGTCAACGACGGTCAACGGCGAGGAGTATCGGGACTAGACTTGGAGAGTTGAGGTCCAGAACGATCAACGATGCCGGGTGAGGTCAACGACTCAAGCGTGACACAAGATGGACAAGGGTGACCTATTGGCAAATCCATGACGCATGGTGAAGCGGTTTAGGTCAAAAGTTAAAAGGCGCTGCGAAGCGTGCGTGTGTGACCCGCTTGTTAGTGGGCCTTAACGGAGCCCAAGAGAGTCAAACCCTAAGAGTTTAGGCCTCCACTATAAATAGGAGGAGATGGTGCTGCACCTCTCTCTCTCTCGCTTTTTATGTTTCAAAACCCTAATTGTCTTTAGGGAGTTGAGGTGGAGGCTAGGGCTCTTGATGGTTTGTGGTGAATTTCGTGATCTTTGATTGTCCAGCGATCCATGATGGTGTGGATGTAATCCAAGCATCAATCACGAAATCAATCTATGCAAGGTTTGCTTGAGATAAGTCTCTTTCGTTCTTGCTTTCAATTTCGTGTTTTTAGGGCTTTCTTTGATCCATGAGTTTTGATTGATTCTTTCACGTGAATTAGTTTGCTGTGATATGTGTGAATCTATCTAGCATCATCTTGATCATCAATCTCTCACGAACAAGCTTTAGGATCAAGTTTTCGTTCTTGCCCGGTTTTAGACCTTCTGTTAATCAATTGGCAATTTCTCAAGATCGTTCCAAGAATTATCATAATATTCGATTGGAATAGGTTCTCAATAGCATATAGAAGGTGTGTGCAAAGTTTCATAAAGATTGGAGTTGAGAATCAAAAGTTTCACCTAATTGCAACTTCGTCATCGCGCTGATTTTACTGTTACAGATCGGTTCTGGAGTCGGCCGGTCAGACCGCCCGTCATCACCGGTCAGACCGATTTTGGAGCGGTCCGACCGCCAGCACAACAGCGGTCCAACCGCCCGGCAATCGGTCCGACCGGTTGGGTCCAGCGGTCAGACCGCCCGTGTTGTGAGTTTGCAATCTTAGGGTATTTTATTGGATTCAATACTAGTCTTCCGCTGTACTGGTATATTGATCTTCATAGCTTTCTAATAGCTACTGGAGTGAAATTGTATTGAGTTCATAATATATAAAAAAGGTGAGCGTGCTCCTATTCACCCCCCCTCTAGTCGCCTTTACGGTCCAACAGTTGCGTACTTCGCGTATGTACCCGTGACGGTCAAAGCGATAAGCCAGCTTCCTAATTTCTTCTACTGCTGGAAATGAAGAGAATCCAACTGTAAAAAAATAGAGAGTTCTCATCGCAACCACGCAATGTTAACTCTTCACCAAAAAGGTTAAATACCAAATGTGACTATTCATCAGTAAAGCAATTCCACTTCCAATGAATCAATTTGCGAAAGAACACCACGAAAACCAAAAGAGAAATTTGCTTGAATACTCAAATCAAATATTTCTTTTACTCATTGAATGGAAAGATTCACCATGCCAACACGACCCCAACTCAAAGTGCGAAAACACTTATCAATAAAGACAAAACCCAAACGAGAAGCAAGGAAACACATCATTTTCGAAGAAACATCCTTTCTTCCGCTTCTCTCTTGAGAGTAAAACTTCTCTCAATATTGGAATTTGAATTCATCGCATACCTCAAGAGATTAAACCTCTTGATTGAACATTATCAAATTATGCTCAAACTGAAATACATCATCCACACCATGGTGGAGAGACTCCATTGATTTTTTTTTGATTGCTCTAAACATCTCGTTCTACTATTCAACCTTAATTTGATTAAAGGCACCCAAAGCACCACAGGATAGATACCACACAATCACATTACCTCAAATTTTCAAGAACAACTCAGAATCGTCAGTACGCATGCTAATGTACTGCTTCAAAAGGGTCCTAGCATAAACAAATGCAAGGCCCAGATTTAACTTCCAAAACCTCTACAACAGATTGCTCTTATAACTGATAGTGAAATCATCGAATTAAATCTCCAACATTACCACCATTCTAACATACTCACTCATTGACATCATCAGAAATCACCCACACCATCTCGCAATGCTATCCAATTGCGTTACTCTATAAATTCAATCAAGGTTTCCATACCTCCGATAATCACCAACCTTTCAATCCTGAATTGAAGTTCGAATTTCACTATACCGGTGTTAATCGGTAGTAACACTTTTCGGACTTACTTCAAGCCAAACACTCCATGTGAATCAATATTTTTTCCCTCAAGAGATCTGAGATCAAATCAATTTCACATTCTACTACTCCTCCAATAACTTGGTAGCAAAATATCACCACTACCAAAACTTAACCACCACCAAGCGATTGCCAATAAACGCTTTGTAAAACCACGCAACAAAACTTTTGGGTCTTTCTCAAAAGAAAGAGGCGAATAAGGACAAGCTTCACACACGAAAAATGTTGTTCATCACGGCGAGCAAGAAACCATAAGAAATATTTCGATAAAGGTGACTTTAGAAAGCGGAAATTGAGTTCACAGTTGAGGAACACATTCCTCGTAAGATAATAGCAAATAACAACCGATAAGAAAACGGCATTACGATTGAAACTCAAATCTTTTGAGTGAAAAGGGCGAGAAAAATTTAGGCAATGAACTCATTGAACCTAGGTGGAGTCCACAATTGAAAACATGAGCCTCACAAGAAGAGAATGTCGGATCTTTACAGATAAGAACAACGAGCATTCAAGATCAAAACTCGTATCATCGAAGAACCATTATAACTCGCAACAAATCGTTTTACGTGGCAAACTTCGTTTATCATAATTAATGGGACCTCCAATAGGTCATGAACACAAAACTCGAAATTGAATCATTTTGGAAACATCAAAAAGGTGGTCAAACTTCTTTCTCTATAAAAGAATCAACCTTACTCTCACATTCTTGATCGTGTCAATAAACCTTCTAAAGGGAACATGACAAATCGGGTCATAAAATTTTCAGACATCAAATGGAATTGTAATAACAACTTATTCTAGAAAAGAATTCGATACGAAAACCACAAAGTTGAACAAACGTCACACCCAGCACTACAAAACTCTAGAGAAAGGGGATTTCGACACTTTTCTTTCCAAAGGGAGGTTCTAAACTCCAACACTCTAAATATTCTAAAGAAATGAACATAGTCAAAATTTTCTTCAATGAACTTTGTGAAAGGAAATTTTCATTCTCCGAACTGTCAAACGGATAACCGAGCTACCCTTATCAACAAGAGAGATAGGGCTAACATAAAGAGAACGATCTTGTCAAGAATAACGTTCACAAGCAAAGAATGAGAGCTCATGACCGTAAAGGCAAGAAACTATTTTGAAAAAACAAATAGGGTCTAATAGAAACCCGTAGCCCACAATCTTTGTTTGGGTGCAACCCCCGACTTAAGTATAAACAAGCACTCCAAAAGGGTTTTAACGTTTTTTTTCAGAAAAGAGATGCATCAAGTTTCAACAAGCAGAGGGTTCCAAAAGGAATACATTGAGCCAATACTTTCTCGTGTTAACGATCTTGCAACAAGAATTCTCATTAGGCAAACCATCAAACGAGTAAATGAGTCGCTCTTTTCCAATGAGAAAGAAAGAACAACTATGAAAATATCAATGTTGCCAATTTACAAAGATCATTCGTAGTAAAAACATTTCGACAATCGAAAAACAATAATATTTTCGGAGTACCATTAAAGGCCTATTTAAACTCGTCTACCAACATCATGAACCCAAGAGAAATTCATCAATCGCCACCGGACAAGAATTTGTCAAATTCGAAAATCAAGGAAGAGAACGACGTACTAAAGTAGCCCAAGAGAAATATGCAAGATCAATACACACTTGATAAAGAACTTGCAAAAGAAGTCTTCAATACCGAGATTCCAAGCGAGCGAATGAGTTAAATTTCCCAACAGGTAAAACAAGTCTTTTGTGAAAAGAGGAATCTTGCATTTAAACTATGCTCACGTGGAGCAGAAATATCACAATAGTCGAAAGGGCAATATTTGTTTCAAAGAACGAATCGAGAACTGGAGCTTGCCTTCTTCATTAAAACCCCAATTTCAAAAGAATTCACGAATCGCCAGAACCACAACTAGGAAACCGATATCGATTCGAGAAAGGCAACAAGTTCATCAATGAGCTCATGCTCAATACTGAGCTTATGGAGCAGAGGTAAGAAGTTCTCTAATATCATACTACAAGCAGTGGTGTAGCTTTGGCAAAAGCCGTGACATCAACCACGAACTCAAATGATCAACGCCAGCTAGCGAAACGCATAACTAATGCAATCAATTATGAATATATATATTTATATCGGATCATCTCATGACGATCATAGAATAATTTCATAGATAGAGGTTATCACATCATATCATGGTTTAACACATCATAGAACAACACAATTTAACAACGACTCAATACTCGAGTCACCACAATTGAAATGCGGAAGCAACAGTTTACCCAACCCCTCCAAATGTGCACAGTGTGTCAATTTAATATGTTTGAATGAACCACGGACCTAAAGCCCGCTCTGATACCAACTGTAACACCCTGGTTATTCGGAAGCCAAAATGTCACGCAAACCTATCAAACTACTAAGCACAGCATTAAAACTAGATTATCCAGATTCAATCAACATAAATTCCTAAGGAAAGACAATGAACGATCACTAGAATCATAGTAAAGAATGGATAAACGGTCATAATACCACGAACAGTCAAGCAATACCAAAGTTGGATTATTACAAATCTGAAAATTTATTTGTAGGACCGGAAAGGCGACTAGGGGGGGTGAATAGGCGCTTTCACAACTTTCTCGCCTAAAGCAAATTCAACACGAACTTTACTCCTTTAGCTATGAAAGCTAAGAAGATCAGTAAGCACACAGCGGAAGCCTTATGCTGAATTCGACAAACCCCGACAACCACACGACACAAATGTGGAGACTTAAAACTCAAAGGGTTGATCTGGGCACAGGCGGTCGGACCGGTTACAAGGGCGGTCTGACCGACGTTCAACCAATGATCGGCCAAGCAACTAATGGCGGTCGGACCGGTGGACAACGATTCGACCAGTAGAGGACAGATCTCGAATATCTGGCGGTCGGACCGCCGTTCAAATACCGGTCAGACCGGTTCAGTCCAGAAGTGAAAAATTGAACCCAAATCCAAAACGAAATTTGATCCAACTTTTGATTCAACCAATGAAACTTGACCAAATTTCGAGCACACCTCCCTAATGATATTGGAGACCTATTTCTAGCGACGATCCTTCAGATCCACTTCGCAGAATCGATCTCTCAAGGATTTAACCAAGAAGTGCACAAACCCTAGAAATAAGAAAAACTTTGATTCAAGACTTGCTTGTGGGGATTGATGGTCTAGATGATTCTAGGAGTATTCCCACACATCAAAGCAAGGCAAAATGGGTCAAGAGACCAAGCATAAACCCTTGAATCAAGGAAGCACCAAATTCATTCAAATGAGAGAAGAACACAAAGAGGAGACAAAAGATCTCTCAAGCAAGCATCACAAGATTGATTGATCTCACAAGATGCTTACAAAGCCACTCCAACTAGGAGGACAAGAGCTCACCCAAGGAGCATACAATCTCTCCCTCTCTTCCTCTCCAAACCCTAACCCTAGAAAAGCAAGGGAAGAAACCAAATGAATGCCTCCAAGGTTTTCCTTCTCCCCCTTTCCTATTTATACTAGAGAGGACTAGAGTCACATTTGGGGCCCACTCACACATGCGACCCACACAAATCTGTTGAAGCAATCGCCTGCTTCACCACGTGTAGGTTGATCAGCGGTTCTCATCGACGCCAAGCCTCTCTTGTCCGAATCCCATCGGAACCTCCCAGAGACTCGCACCGATATCTGCGCCGCCTGATCCAACCAGCTGTTTCGAACCACCCGTTCGATCCATCTTGTCCATTCTGCACCATGCTTGAGTCTCACAACCTCATCCGGTATCCCTGATCGTTCTGGACCTCAGCTCTCCAAGCGTAGTCCCGATCCACTCACCGTTGACGTCGTTGACCTGCAAGCCACCTGCACAGCAATAGACAAACAAACCGCTTCGGAACAAGTTCTTCACAACTTGACCCACGCCGATTCCGAATGCAATATACATCAATAAAGCATTGAAGTTCATAGAATAACGCACTCGTAACAAACTCAATGCAACACTTGGCTCACCTCCAAGTGATCGCGGCTCGATCCTTCACGGGGCCGGTCCGACCGATTCATCTTGATCGGACCGCTCCCACAACGGCGGTCGGACCGGTCCAAAGGACTTAGTCAAAATTCAAGCGAAATTCAAACCTTCGGAAATTTCAATCGAATAGAACTTTTGACTGGGATCTCCAAAAATGATGGGACCACATCCAGGAGACTCCCCTCACATGCCTACACAACCTATTTTTGGATTAGCTCCAAAAACCAATTTTAGGTCAGCCGGTCCGACCGCCACCACCGCCGGTCCGACAGTACCACGGGCGGTCCGACCGCCGACACCACCGGCCGATCACTGTGGTCTCGACAAAGAAGAAGCAAACCCCGAAAACGCGAGATTTTGCAAACCAACAACGCCATTGCCAATTGACTCATCATCCTGAGATCGTGCACATATCCTCACGATATCCACATTATTTAACAAGTTGGCTTGACTGAAAGGTAATAATAATTATTCTGATTGGATAAAAGTGAAGTGCAGTATGCCGAACTACCCCACCAAATCACCTTGTTTTCTCCTCAATTACCTAATTAAAACATACAAAGCAAGGGTGAGTCGAAGACTCAGCAAGTACATACAAGAATAATCAAACATAGAGTGGACAACACAATCCAGTTGAATTACGAACAAATCTTGGAACACATATATGATTGAATGGAATGAATACATGAATGGATGGAATGAAAGAATGCATTGAAGGAATGGACTAATCACGACTTATACTGGGTATAGCGAGTGATACACCGTCGGTGTTCACTTAAGCCCGTATTTCACAAAGCACGGACCCAATCACCGTATGAAGAACGTTTCATACGGGTGTCCAAGTTGCCACATTGGAATGGTGGTCAACACTACCCACATTGGAATGGTGGGTTTTCAAATGCCCATGCTTTGGAATTGATGGGTCTTTCAAATGCCCATCTTGGAATTGATGGAACTTACTAAAAGAATCCACTTAGTGGTCATAATGAATTTTATGAATGAATATGATGATTTCTCATGGTATGAATGAATAACACACATTAGTGGAAAAGACACATGGCATTCAACAACATGTGTAAACAAGTATGAGTATGCATTCCCACACAACATAATATATCAAGGATGCCACACAAGTTAGTTGCATGTAATGGAATGCAACAAGCGAAATGAATGCTAATTCTGTAATCACAAGAATCATCTTCTTGAAATGAAATAAACATCGGGATGGATAGAAAAAGGCATTCACAATTTATCCCAACATCAAGCAAACAATTGGAAACATCACCAAACAAAGATAGGGTACTTGCCTTCGCGATGTGGACGTAATAGGAGGACACGAAGATGCCCCTCCACTCACCGCCTCACCGCCTACACAAATGTATAATCGAAATAAGAATAACAAGACATGACATTGCTACAAGAGCCTTTCCATCCCCTCTATCTCTCCCACCCAAACAACGGATCAATTTTACCAAGTTTACCCAATGGCCCGATTACCGCTAAACTGCAATGATACTAGAAAAATCATCATTAATTATCGTAACTCCAAAAGACTGAAACTAGTGCTCACTGAATCTTAACAGATCAGGATACAAAACATTAGTTGGTGGAATCCGTGATTCGGCCAAAACAAAGGGCTAATTAATGCCTAAACACAACCCATCTACGTCATCTGCAATACGGATCGGAGATAAAGAAAAGCGGCGTAACTTTCAACCTATTGATCCAATGAGAATGATTATTATCAGCTTGGAAAGATAATTTTAAGGGCTAAAATAACTTAGTTTGGTGAAGGTTCGATTCGCCCCTAATTTGAACAAAACCGAGGGACAAACCTACGACCTTAGTTTTCGACATGCAGGACAGTTCGTAATTAAAAATTCATATCTCCCAAAATACAGATCGGATTTTCCTATCTCGGTGCCAAAAGAAATCTAACGTTCCTGTGAATAAAACTCTAGAAGGGCAAAACCCCAGTATTCGGCCTCTACGAGAGTCTAAACAATAGATGAAAACACTAACAATTATCTGCCCAAAATTCGTAATGGTAAATAAAATATCATAACTTTCATTATACAGATCCAATGGAGATGATCTTTATCATCTTTGAAAGATAATTTAAAGGGATACAATAACTTATTTGGGTGGAGGTTCTGAAAATGCCTCTAACTAAATCAAAACCTAGGATCAAGCCGATGATCTTTCTCGTCGGACAGACAAAATAGCGCGCACTAAAAACATCATATCTCCTAAACCGTAAGGCGAATCACGTGATCTCAGTGGCTATGGAAAGCTAAGAACAATACCTACAACTTTCTAAGAGATGGACAGGACAGAAAACGAACGCATCTTACCCAAAATCGACGTACAAGGCGGTGCACAGCAAGGGGGAAGGGGGGCGGCGGCTCCAAAGGGGGGAGGGGGAGAGAAATGTGGAGTTTAGGGTTTGGGGGGTGGGAACCCCCCCTCTTATGGCCAGCCACCACATGGGCCCCTCCCGGGCGTGGCCGGGCCCAAGTTGCCGTGAAATCACGAAACCCCCCCCCCTGGTGAAAAGATGATTCTGGTTTTTCGATTAGCTCCCTCTTCTGAAACTTTTTCTAATAAGCCGAATCACCTTCGTGGTATTACATTCTTTCTCGTTCAATGCCCTTTTTCAAAGGTCTCGAAGATAGAAATTTTGCATTTTTATCTATGGTTAAGGATACAATCAACAAAAAAATTCCATTCTCGCTATATCTATAGAAATAGATATCTAGAAATAGAAACGAACTAATATATAGATAATCGAAATTGAAAAGAACTGTCTTTTTCGTATACTTTCCCGCTCTATTGCTACCATGGGTCTTATGCAATCGATCGGATCATATAGATATCCTCAACACAACATAGGTCATCGAAAGGATCTCGGACGACTCACCAAAGCACTAAAGCCGCTTAGAAAATGGATTCCTATTTGAAGAGTGCCTAATCGCATGGATAAGCTCACATTAACCCGTCAATTTTGGATCCAATTGGGATTTTTCTTGGGAAGTTTCGGAAGAAATTGGAATGGAATAATATCGATTCATACAGGAGGAAAAGGTTCTCTATTGATGCAAACGCTGTACCTAGAGGATAGGGATAGAGGAAGAGGGAAAAATCGAAATGAAATAAATAAAGAGTAAAGCCAAAAAATAAGTCAAGATAGAAGAGCCCGATTCCAAATGAAGAAATGAAAACTCAAAAGGATCCTTCGATTCTCAAAGAATGAGGGGCAAGGGGATTGATACCGAGAAAGATTTCTTCTTATTATAAGACGTGATTTGATCCGCATATGTTTGGTAAAAGAACAATCTTCTCCTTTAATCATAAATGGAAAGTGTTCAATTAGAACATGAAAACGTGACTCCATTGGTCTTAGTTAGTCTTCGGGATGGAGTGGAAGAAGGGCGGAGACTCTCGAGCGAGGAAAAGGATCCTTCGAAAGAATTGAACGAGGAACCGTATGAGGTGAAAATCTCATGTACGGTTACGTAGAGGACGAGAAGGGTGACTTATCCGTCGACTTTTCCACTATCAACCCCAAAAACCCAACTCTCGCTTACGTAAAGTTGCGAGTACGATTAACCTCTGGATTTGAAATCACCGATTATATACGTGTATTGGCCATAATTTACAAGAACATTCTGTAGTATTAGTAAGAGGAGGAAGGGTTAAGGATTTACCCGGTGTGAGATATCGCATTATTCGAGGAACCCTAGATGCTGTCGCAGTAAAGAATCGTCAACAAGGGCATTCTGATTTCGCTAGTATCATCATTTTTGCCGCGCGAATCCAGATTGAGATTTGTGAATCACTGACTCAGGCCCATTGTCGAATCCTACTCAGCAATTGTCGAATCCTACTCAGCAATTGTCGAATCCTACTCAGCCGAAAAAGGGGGTACTTATGTATGGCGGAACGGGCCAATCTGGTCTTTCATAATAAAGAGATAGACGGAACTGCTATGAAACGACTTATTAGCAGATTAATAGATCATTTCGGAATGGGATATACATCCCATATACTGGATCAAATAAAGACTCTGGGCTTTCATCAAGCCACTACTACATCGATTTCATTAGGAATCGAGGATCTTTTAACAATACCATCTAAGGGATGGTTAGTGCAAGACGCGGAACAACAGAGTTTTCTTTTGGAGAAACACTATTATTATGGGGCTGTACACGCGGTAGAAAAATTACGCCAATCCGTTGAGATATGGTATGCTACAAGTGAATATTTGAAACAAGAAATGAATTCGAATTTTCGGATAACGGATCCTTCTAATCCAGTCTATCTAATGTCTTTTTCAGGAGCCAGAGGAAATGCATCTCAGGTACACCAATTAGTAGGTATGAGAGGATTAATGGCGGATCCTCAAGGACAAATGATTGATTTACCTATTCAAAGCAATTTACGCGAGGGACTTTCTTTGACAGAATATATAATTTCCTGCTACGGAGCCCGCAAAGGGGTTGTAGATACTGCTGTACGAACAGCGGATGCTGGATATCTTACACGTAGACTTGTTGAAGTAGTTCAACATATTATTGTGCGTAGAAGAGATTGTGGTACTATCCGAGGTATTTCTTTGAGTCCTCAAAATGGGATGACGGAAAAACTTTTTGTCCAAACACTAATTGGTCGTGTATTAGCAGACGATATATATATTGGTTCACGATGCATTGCCGCTCGAAATCAAGATATTGGAATTGGATTAGTCAATCGATTCATAACTGCCTTTCGAGCACAACCATTTCGAGCACAACCAATATATATTAGAACCCCCTTTACTTGCCGGAGCACATCTTGGATCTGTCAATTATGTTATGGTCGGAGTCCCACTCATGGCGATCTGGTCGAATTGGGGGAAGCCGTAGGTATTATTGCAGGTCAATCAATTGGGGAGCCAGGGACTCAACTAACATTAAGAACTTTTCATACTGGCGGAGTATTCACAGGGGGTACTGTCGACCTTGTACGATCCCCTTCGAATGGAAAAATCCAATTCAATGAAGATTTGGTTCACCCCACACGTACCCATCATGGGCAGCCTGCTTTTCTATGTTGGAATATTATGGATAGATGCACATTAATAGATAATAGAAAAAGTTAGGTTTTTTTTAATATTGAATATTGAATTTGTTAAAATAGAAAAATATATAGTCAAGAAAGAAGATCTAGAATATATCTAGATGTGTGTGTCTATTTATCTATATTCTATATTTATAGATAATGTAATCTTTCTTAAAAAAAAAATATTTATAGATATTCAATAAAGATTTCGCGGGCGAATATTTACTCTTTCCTGTCTTATTTGTTAATTTATAACCTTACCAAATAAGGCAATTTTTTTGGTTTGTTCCGCCACCCCACCCAATGAAGTTTTAGGATTCTTTTCAATAAAATCCTATGCAGTCATAGGTTCTGTCGTTCCCACTACTTCTCCTTTAATGGTTAGGTTTGAATCCCACAATGGAGCTTTCCAAAAATTTCCTTCCGAGTCAATTTTCTCAGTTTTATTAACCCGGGCCGCTCTTTATTTTATTATTGCTTAAAATTTCTATTTTTTGTTTATTCTCTGTTATTTTTATTATATTGATGCTTTATCACATTGCCTTTTATGATGTAACTCATAGACCATACATATTGGAATCCTATATCTTTCTTATTCTTCTTCCTTCTTTCTATCATCCCTCCTTTTATCCACATCCCTTTAGTTTTGCTTCACAACCTAGAATCCGTTTTCTTTTTTAGAGAAAAAATTGCAGTTGCTACAACTATATGATAGATCTACTCATTTATGATAGATGTATTTATTCATATAGTGACTGTTTCTTAGTTAGGATCTCGACAATACGAAGCAATAGGTTGGTTATTAGTTAATTTTCTATAATTACTAATTACTAAGTTTTTTCTTTTTCTATTTTTTTTCTTTTTATAGTTTTATAGTAGGGTTCAGTCCATTTTTTTTGAATCTTCATTTTTGACTCTAAAGATTTGTTATGTAAATAGGAAATTCCTTTGGTTGTGAATTCTAATGTGGCAGATCCAATTCTTTATCTGCATGGCCAAATCAATAATTCAAGTCACACACTCCCATAATCCGCCTTATTTTCTTTCGTAAAATGAACTTCAACTATTTGTATCAAAATACTTCGGAGTTGAAGAAAAGTATCCAAATGACATGTCTTATTTTACAATAACCCATGTTTGTAGCAATGAAATACCACAACCTACCCGATATGATATATGAAAATTAGAATTATCTTTCTCTATGATATGGCTTCCCTATAAAGGACCCGAAATACCTTGCTTACGTATCATTGGAAAGTGCATTAACATAAATACGGCAGTAAGCAGAGGCAGTACAAAGGTATGTAAACTATAAAAACGAGTCAAAGTGGATTGGCCCACACTAGCACTTCCACGTAATAACTCCACTAAAGGCGATCCTATTACCGGAATCGCTTCAGGTACACCTGTCACAATTTTGACTGCCCAATAACCAATTTGATCCCAAGGCAAAGAATAACCAGTTACACCAAACGATGCAGTCAATACAGCCAAAACCACACCTGTCACCCAAGTTAATTCGCGGGGTTTTTTAAATCCACCTGTGAGATACACACGAAATACGTGCAGGATCATCATTAGAACCATCATACTTGCTGACCATCGATGAACTGATCGGATTAACCAACCAAAGTTGGCCTCGGTCATTATGTATTGAACCGAGGAAAAAGCCTCTGTAACGGTTGGGCGGTAGTAAAAAGTCATAGCAAAACCGGTAGCGACTTGTACTAGAAAACAAGTAAGTGTAATTCCCCCTAAACAATAAAATATGTTGACATGAGGAGGAACATATTTACTAGTTATATCATCCGCAATTGCCTGAATCTCAAGACGTTCCTCAAACCAATCATATACTTTATTGAGATAGGTAACTAAATTGAGATAGGTAACTAACCCGAGTCCCCCTCCGAGAACCGTATATGAAAATTTCATCTCGTACGGCTCAAGCAGAAACACACAAATTTTCAACGGATATTAGAAAAAAAGGTTCAAAACTTCATCAGCCACTGGATTGGGTCGATTTGCCTTGAAGATATGAAATAAGAAAAATCCAGAACTTATTCTTTGTGATGATAATGCCAAAAAATCTCAAGTTGGCTCATCTACATTGTGTTTACACATATACCGAGGGAATCTCTACCCTGCGAACAAAAATATTATAACAATTATTTTCACCGCTTAAAAAAAAGGGGAACCTTGCTTTCAAAAAAGATTCCCCAAATACTTTAACATTTAAACAAGGAATAAACCGGAAGAACTTCAACGGGGACGGACGCAAGAAACTGCACGCAGCTAGGTCACTGACAGCTGGGCCTGGTCGAGCTTGATTAAAGGAATCCGCAGTGGCCAATTGCGCACAGGAAGCGAAGCGACGACTCGATCCAGGTCCCCGACGCCTACTCCCACCTCCTCCATCCTCCTCCATCAATCGTTGCTGCAGTTGTTTCATTCTCTCTCTTGGAGGGTCGAACGGAGAAGAGAGGCTAATCCGAGCCTCTTTCTTTTTTCCCCTACAGGTAATCAATTTGCTGTTCGATTCAAGAATTTATTGATCCAACGAAATCTTCTTGTTCTATGTTGGGTTCTTGATTCCCGGTAGTGCGTTCTTTGTCGATGCCATGTTTGACTAGAAGTGATTGCTTGATTAGGATTGTCTGGGTGCAGCGATTGCAGGAATTTCTGCTGTTCCTGGGAACAGTAGTTTCATGCTGGCCAAATTGTTTTAGGGTCGTTTTGAGATTTGGGTTGACTTGGGTGGGAAGAGAAGGAAGAGACTAATTGCATTCTTCTGCTGAAACTTGGATGATTTTGTTGAGGAACCATGGCTGACGAGTTCAGTTCAAGTGACTATCTCGTAGATAAAAATTATAATTATAAGAACAACATAAGAACACAATAACAGATATAAGGGTATTTCTGGCTTCTCTTTATTGCTCTTCTGTAAAATTGTAGTACAATGGTTGAAGATTTCCCTTTATATAGTTTACTGGAAGGATAAAGAGCCCGCAATGGTCAGGCCTGCCGGTCCTGGGACTGGTTTCTTAACACTCCTTCTTGTGCACCCATCCATCATATTTATATCTCATCAACACTCTATAAAAACCTAGTGGGAAAAATTTAGAGAAAGAATACATGAAACACGTTTGGCTATGCTGCACAAATTGTCCCATTAAAAACCTTAACCGAGAAATTTCATGAAAACTCGTTAAGGGAAAAATAATACAATCCTCCCAATTTTATTTAATCTTCAGGATTTATTCTTTTGGCACTCGATCTTCGTGATCAAGTTTCAATAATAAGTTCGTGAAAATTCTCCCCTGAATTCTGCATTTCTCTAAGTCTCATCATTCTAATTCCACGTATGCATCTTTCAAAGCTAGACGCTGCAAGTGACTTACTGAATAAATTTGCAAGATTCTCACATGACTTAGTATGCATTACTTTAATTTCGTCCGTCTTTTGCAATTCATAAGCATAGAAGAACTTGGGATTGATATGTTTTGTGAGATGATTCATCACATAATTCATCTGCACTTGTGCAACACAAGTTGCATTATCTTCATAGATAATAGTAAGTGGTTTACGCGATATTCAATACACACGACTGTTGGATGTGGTGAATCATCCGCCGAAGCAAATCACATTCTCGTGAAGCCTCATACAGTGCTATTGTTTTTGAGTGGTTCGTCGAAGTCGATATAAGACATTGCTTAGATGATTTCTATGAAATTGTAGTTCCACCACATAGGAGTTCCTAGCCTGTTTGCGACTCAGCTGTATGCAGGTTCGACAGGTACTTGGCATATGTACAACCATTCATAGACAGATCTTGGTTCTTTCTGTAGAACAGACCAAGATCTTTGCTTCCTTTGACGTATCGGAAGATGTCCTTCATTACTTGTCAATGTCTTTTTGTAGGCTCTGCACTATACCTTGCTAATAGGTTCACGACAAATGTAATGTCCGGTCTAGTACAGTTTGCTAAATTCATAGGTGTTCCTATTGCACTTAAATATGAGAATTCCGGTCTCAGGACTTCCTTGCCCTCTTCTCTAGGTCTGTACGGGTCTTTATCTTGCTACAAACATCTCCCGATCATTGGCACTTTCGAAGGTTATGTCTTTTCAAAACCGAACATTTCTAATACCTTTCGAGTGTAGGTTGACTGATGTACTAATATCCCTTCAGAAGCATGCTCAAACTGCAAACCTAGGCAATATTTGGTTTTACCCAAATATTTCATTTCGATCTCCGACTCTAGGTAAGAGCTTGCTTTTTTAATACCTTCCAGGGTTCCAATGATGTTCATACCATCTTCATATACTGAGATTATACAAAATTCATTCTGGGATCGTCGTATAAATACACATATACAATTCTCATTGTTCGTATAGACTTTCTTGCATAGAAAGTCGCTTCAAGTCATTATACCACATCCTGCCTGATTGCTTAAGTCCGTATAGTGACTTTCTGAGTTTCACACTGTACAGATTTTTATTTGCCATGTCTTGGTTCGGGACAGAGATACAGTCAGATTTCTTCATCTAAATGGTTGAATTCAAATTTCCATAAAGATATACAGTTATCACATCCATTAATTTCATTTCTAAATTCAAGTTCACTATCATTGAGATTAAATATCTAAAGGGTGGTTCCGTCCGTGACTGGGTAATAGGTTTCTTCATAGTCATCTCCTGGACATTGAGTGAAACTTTGTGCAACGAGACTTGCTTATTTTTATTTATTTTTCGAACAAATACCTGCTTATGTCCTACAAGGTGCACATGGGGAGGCGTGTGGTTTACAGACCCAAACACCTCTATTTTATTCAAAGATAATAATTCAGTTTTTATTGCCTTCTTCCAATCTATTTTCAATCTGATCTTTTCTTACATGCAGCGAGCAATGTAGGCTCTAGATCAAGATCGACGATTATACTAATTTTCTTTGCAAAATCAATGTCGACATTGGTTGTTATATTATTCATAGATTCTCCCGTGGTCACATAGTTTATAGTTATTTCTTCATAGGGCGATTCTTCTAATGCTTCTACTTGCTCACCGCTGTTTCCAATTACGGGGTAAGTCCCTTTAGTTTTTCAGCTCCGATGTGTGCGCACACATCCCTACTGATGTCTTCCTTTATGGTGATATTCAAATTTGGTATGTCTTTTCTAAAGATTTCATACTAGTGCCGGGTCTCAATTGGCTCCCCTTCTGGTTCTAGAGAACTTCGGTGATCGGACATGTCAAGTCTTTCTTATCCTTTTTCACCAAACATCCCCGGTTACTTCGGATTCGAGGGGCCGGAGTTCTCGTCCTTTCTGAGGCTTTGGAACGGGATTAGGAATACCTTTTTCTTTCTTCGGTATTTCAACCATCTCCGGTGCATTGCATGCAGGCACATGCGACTTTGTCACACTCTTCAAATCACTAAAGTAGTCAGGCAGTTGATTCGCTAATGCTTACAAATCAATTATCTTCTGGACTTTAATTGTCTTCTGAACTTCAATTATCTTTTGGACTTCTTTTGTTTTCTAGACTTCAATTATCTTCTAGACTTTTTTATTTGCTTCACTAGTGTGCGGATCATGTGCATGGATTCATGTGGCTTGCCACATTATTGTAATACCCCGGCCTGCTCGTAGCGTGGCCCATGAGGAGTTGTGTGGTGGGATTAGTCCCACATTGCTTGTCTCAAGTGAGTTTTAGTGGTATATAATGACTGTTGGATCCAAACGTAGCACCTCCGGGTTAACCCTTTTACACGAAGCGAGGATGAAAGTGTAAGTGAGGTGCTATGTGTGGCGGTCCGCCTACGGTGGTCGACATTGAGCCGATTTTGGGTCGAGTGTTCTGAGATGGTATCGAGCATCAACCTTGTTGCATGGGCACATGCGGGACGGCGCGGGCATATGGCGCATGGCACATGTGGGCGGAGTGGACACATAGCTTGGTATATGTGTGACCGACGACGGACGTGTCTGAGGGGTGGTTCTGGGCATTTGCACAGCGTATGCGATGTATCTTCTGGCGTCAAATAAGGGAAGTGAATGTAATACCCTACTGCCAGAAGCGTGGCCCATGTGGCCCATGAGGAGTTGTGTGGTGGGATTAGTCCCACATTGCTTGTCTCAAGTGAGTTGTAGTGGTATATAATGCTGTTGATCCAAACGTAGCACCTCGGGTTAACCCTTTTACGAGCGAGGATGAAAGTGTAAGTGAGGTGCTATGTGTGGGCGGGTCCGCCCCACGGTGGGCTGGACATTGAGCCGATTTTGGGTCAGGGTGTTACAGTTATTTCCCGATAATTTTCATCAGGAGTTGATTCCCTCCCCCTAATGACGGAAAACAATCCTCATCAAATATGCTATCAACGAAGCGGGCTGTATGTAAATCTCCAGTCATGGGGTCCAAATACCTGATTATGGATGTTGTCTCATAACCAACGTATATCCCAGACTTTCGGATAGGACTCATTGCAGTTCGCTGCGATGGTGGTATAGGTACATAAACCTTGTAACCAAATCTGCCAAGATGAGAAATTTTCGGTGCTAATCCTTGCGCCAGTTGCATAAGTGAATAGATGTTATTTGCCGATGGTCTAAAATTGATGAGAGCTGCTGCGTGTAGGACTGCGTGTCCCCAACATATAATTGGTAAATTAAAATTCTGCTAGTCCATTCTAAGTGTGGACATGCGGTACGGAATGCTCAACTTTAATTCCCACTGCCATGCAATAATCATCAAATGACTTCGAGGTAAATTATCTGACGTTGTCCATTCTGATGGACTTCACATGATGATCAGGGAAATTATTTTAATTATCCGTGAGATTAATTTTGCAAAAGCGTGGTTTCTCGTAGACAATAAATATACGTGCGACCATTTTGATGAAGTATCGATGAGCACCATAAAATACATAAATGGCCCTGACAGGGGCTGTATAGGACCGCAAATGTCTCTCTGTATACGGTCAAAAAATGCAGGGATTTCATCCTTCACTTTCAGAGCAGAAGGTCTAGTAATTAATTTCCCGGTGGCACATACGGGGAACATAAAATCTTCCAGATTCGAGAAATTCTTTACATCGATATTATGTCTCTGTGAATTGCTAATTATCTTTCTCATCATCCTAAGATTTAGGAGATATAATCTATCATACCAGAAATAGAAAACTTCAGAGCTTCTAAATACGATTTTCAGAGCAGTATAGGATGCGGGTGCCTTAATATTAGTGTAGTATAGCCTAGTTTTATATGAAGGAAATTGTTCTAATACCCTTTTCCACTTTTTTCACGCTTTGTAATGAGCAGGTATTCCTTACCATACTCTTCTTTAGTCTCTACATGGAAACTGTTAGCGTGAATATCCTTGAGAGTTCTAGTCGATTCTCGGTACAACAAGGTTTCTTTAATAACCAAAGTTATGCCAATTGGGAGTATAATTGTGGCCCTTCCTGAGCCTATTATACAAGTATCACTGCCCGTGATTGTCGTAAGACTACCAGCATTCTTGCTGATCGACTGAAAAAAATCATCTCTCTCAAGGTGGTATTCATTGTGCCGCTATCCGCTAAGCTCACTTCCTCTATAGGGTGTCACACGCGTTCTGATACTTCAAATACCATAACATAATTTGCTATTATAAATACGGGAAAAATAAGCCTTGCAGGACTCATCATAAGAATTTTAATGCTTTGCTTTCTTAGAGCTTACAACCCTTATTCAAAGTTTCATCACAATCACAAACTACAAGTGACTGTAAAAGATCTAAGTGTGATGCTTGTACCAGATCGAATCAGCGAAGTATGTAGTAACTTCTGTCTGAATATGCTCTATGACTATCTTCTCATCTTGGGCAACTACAGCTACGGTCACTGCGATGTCCAAAGGAGAGGTGATAGGGACTGCTACTAGGCTGTCCACAACCATGAGTGCAACTAATGGTTGTGAATCCTTCATGCCTACAATGGCGAGGTGTGCCTCATGCTATCCTTTGTCCTTCTTCTTAGATTGGAAAGCATCAATAACGTGCGACCCACAACCTTACCCTTCTTGTTCCTCTCTTTGTGAGGCTCCCTCACCTTATAGCTGCTAGTATTGGATTCATGGCCAATATTGCTACTAGGCGGCTGTGAGATGTAGTTTTTCCTTAGAACATCATCTTGAGTTTCCACAACTTCCATAATGTCAATCAATTTGGCATACTCTTTGTAGCCGTGCTGACGATAGTTGTGTGTGGATTGCACCGCATTCGGGTGAAAGGTAGAGAGAGTCTTCTCAATCTTCTTCTCATCCGTGATTACCTTACCACAGAGTTGAAGACTGATACAGTTTTTATACAAATTTTGGCCATGTTGTGCTAGCTCTTCGAACTCCTGGTTCGTGATGCCAGTTATCTACATATTTCATGCAAAGAGTTCATAAGGTTACTGCTGGTAATTTGCATAAAATGGTTGCAAAATTCTCATAATGTTCTTTGAACTCCCGGTTCGTGATCCTGTATTTTTCTACCATTTTTCAAGATTTACTGTTGTGTTTCAGTGATTAAAAGTAATATAAACAATCACAAATAATCAAAACAGTAAATACAATATATAAATTGCATAGAAATACTAATAACAAAGTTAAACATGCTTCAAATGCTCAAAATAATTCAAAAATTGAATTCCCGAGGCCCTTTTCTGCTGTAATATGAATTTTCAGGGGTTGAAGCGCTAATATTCAATTCTGAGAAAAAAAATTGCACAATTTCTAATTTCCTAGGGGTTATTCTGCAAGAATGTATAAAAACCGGAATACGCCATCGTTTTTCGCAAAAATTACTGATCTGCGAAAAATCCTCGTAATTTTCAGAATTGAAGGCTTTATTTGCAAACTTTTGGAATTTTCATTTTCATTTTCATATATTTTTTGCATTCTGGTTTTCATTTCAGGCCAGGCCCATTTGCTTCTTGGCCCGAACCGGCCCAATGTCGCCACTGCCCCAATGGGCTGCTTGGCTCGGTCAATGAAAAGGCGGGGTGAGAGGGTTAGGGTTCCCTCTACCCCGTTTCACAAGGCGGCGGTGGCTGCTGGGCTTGGTGCGGAGGGCGCACACGCGGGACTGCGAGTGAGGCGGCCGGTGCGGCAATTGCTGTCCGGGCGGTGCATCCTTGCGGAGGCAAGCGGCAGCGCGACCTTGCGGAGACCGGCGTAGCATGGCCTTGCGTAGGCTCGCGGCAGAGGTGTGGCCATGAGGCGCGCGTTCGCGCTCGGTCGGCTTCAAGCGCAGCGCCGGTGAGGAGCACGGACGGAGCTCGTCGGAGCGGGCGGCTTCAAGCTAGGCAGTGTGTAGGCGGCCGGCGGGGGCGTCATGAGCTTGTGCGGGAGCGTGAGGGCGAGAGAGGCGCGGCTGGCAGTGGCGCGCAGATCGCGCGGAGGGCGGCGTGCGGCTGACGGGCCGACGGCTTCAAATGCGTCCGGAGGGCGGGCCGCAGCGGCCGGGCGCTCGTCGTCACGAGCCGGAGTCGTCTGGGTAGCCGCGAGGAGGTGCTCGTCGCGGAGGTGGCATCCGCGGCACCGCCCACGCGGAGGCTGGATCGATTCGGCGCAGCGGGCACATAGGCGTGCCACGGCACATGCAGCACAAGGTGGCTTCGTGCCGCGCGGCTCCAGCCGGCGTCGGCGCTTCTCCCGATAAGCGCGGCTCAGGCGGCGTGCGGCTCGAGCCGATGCGGGTGGCGATGGCGACGCAGCCCATGGCCGACAGTGGGGACGCGATGACGACGGCCGGCGGCGGCGGTCGTATGGGGTCTGCCGTCCTTTTTTTTACTTTTCATGCAATTACGTTCATGCAATCCACCGATCGGCTTAGCCGACGACTTCGAGTCGGCTTGCGGTAGATTAAAACGGATTTAAAATCCACAATGTAATCATCATCTACTCTTTCATGTAGTCTACCGATCGGTATTGTGCCAGCGACTTCAAGTCGACTCGCGGTAGATTAGAGCGGATTTGCACCGTAGGATAAAATAATCTGGAAAGCAACAATTGCGGAATTGAAAGCGATCTAGAAAACCGATTCGATCTACGAGCGTCGTGCTACGATGATTACCTTTCGATCCGAGAAGAGTAGGTCGGAGTCGATCGTGCTGATAATGTGTTGAGGAACCGTCGCCAGCGTGTTTAGTCCGAGCGATTATCTCGTAGACAAACTTAAAATCGTAAGAACAATACAAAAACACAAGAACAAAATAGTAGATTGAACACAAAGATATAAAGAGACTTCTGACTTCTCTTTATCGCTCTCCTGTATATAAAGAGACTTTTGACTTTTCTTTATTACTCTCATGTAAAACTGTAGTACAGTGGTTGGGGGCTCCCTCCTTTATATAGTCTACTGGAAGGATGAGGAGCCCACCATAGGCCAAGCCTGCCTGGCCTCGGCCGTTTTCTTAACATATTTGTCCTTCCATCTTCAGAATCTTGAATTTCTGGTAGGGCCTGCTTCTGAATATTCTGTGAGATTCCAGAATATTCTGAAACAAGAAGAGTATATTGCATTTGTATGTCTCCTCAAACAGATTGCAATATTAGATAATTTAAGTTTATCTCTGGAACTATGCATGAATCAACAGATCCGTTGTGCTGAACAATCCATTCAATTGGTGCTTTGGGTTCCTTTGATGAACCTAGAAAACTTGTGGCAACCAGTAAGCATTTTTCTGAAGAATGTGTACAGGATCAATATTTTTCTTTTTACTTCTAAAGTTCAGTTAGATAGCCACATCTGTCGATTCTCTCTATTATGTTGGTTTTGCATTGAGCTATGATGAAATGACCATCATGGCATCCAAAAGAGCATGGATCTTTTATATCCATTTTTTTAGGGGAAGAAAATCAAACATATCTGGTTTTCGACTTCCCGTGGTGATTGATCGATCCCTGCTTCAATTGGAATATGAATTACTTCATATGTTATACCATAAGTATATTGGTTTTAGTTACTCTTAGCAGAGATAGAAATCCCGCGCAGAATCATGCCACACTCAAACCAAATCACCGTTTTTCCTATGGTCACGGCCACCGCCGATTTTTCATGCAAATTAAAACTTCAAATTTTAAATTTTGGTTGGTTTTTAAGCAAATTCAAGCGAATTTCGTCTGGGTTTTTTCTGGGAAATCCGGTTACCGTCGTTTTTTCCCGCCGGCGCACGGATTTCCGAACGGTTTTTGGATCCCTAACTCTTAGTCATTTGTATAGGTGCTATTAGTATTATTATGCATTGATAACCTTTATCTGAACTTATTTAGTCAATAGCTCTCTTCCAAATAAAAAAAACAATGGCACTATTAGAGTTAGAGGCAATGTTATCGTACTGTAAATATATAACCTATTTATATGTTGAATATAACACTGGCTTACAAAATTGTTCCATCCGGCTGTAGTCTGCAACATAGAACTGCCTCGTGCCTTTTATCTTATAGTAATAGGTTATACAAAATGACTTTTTTGTTACATTTTAAGTAATGGATAAGAATTATGTCAAGTTTTTCTTTTCAGCTTTCAACAGGACTCAGCTATGCATGAGGCGCTTTTAACGGACCAGAAATATTTAACTATAGATGCTCATTTGCAAAACAAAATAGAAAAATAAAGAAGATAACAAATGAGTGAATGACTTAGTAGACATCTCAGAACTTTAGTTAAACTATAATAGAGTTTTTGTCACGAAATTCATCTAAAAAAACTCAAGCTGCCATAGGGTGTGCTCTGTTTTGATCATTATATTCTGTCTTTCCCAGATATGGCCAACAAAAGGATTCAGAAGGAACTCATGGATTTGCAAAAGGATCCACCGACATCATGCAGTGCTGGGCCTGCTGGAGAGGATATATTCCACTGGCAGGCCACAATCATGGGCCCTAGTGACAGCCCCTATGCAGGAGGGGTGTTCTTTGTTAATATCCATTTTCCTCCTGACTACCCCTTTAAGCCTCCAAAAGTGAACTTCCAAACAAAGGTGAGCTGGTGTGTACAATTGCTTTACCTATCTTTTTTTCTTTGTCGACACCTTTGTTCATCATTATAGTATTTGAACTCATGGTTACTCTTGACCTTGTATATATATATATATATATATATATATATATAGACACACACACACTAGTCAGCATTTCTTTGAGAAATTAAAGATGAACAAGTCCATTTCAAAGTCAAATCAATATTTGTAAACTTTTTCCCTGGTGTAAGAAATAAAATATGCTTTGAAGACCACAGATCAGTTAGTGCCCTGGTGCTTCTGTAACATCATTTTTTATTTCAAAATTTTGGATGTTTCCAAAATGAATTCATTAGTCAAATTCATGCGGAATATTTATAATCCTGTGACTTCTGATTGCCAAAGAACTAGTGTGATAGTCATTTCAATTGTATGTTTTGTTACATGCATCAGCAATGTGGTATAGTTATATTCCTTCGCAATTGGGCGTGAGCGATGCTTGAATTGATATGGACAAATTTTAATGCCATGTAGCTTCTCAAATTCTGAGTAGTCCCTGGCAAAGTCTGAAATTAATACTTGATAGTGTCAGTCTGTCATGCCAGATGTAACTGAGCCCATGTTGATTCCCTTGAGTTTGGCCTTAATTTGATAAGTTATGAAGGCAAGAGTACAACGGAGAAGTGGTAAAATTGGTGCGAACAGTTTCTGTTAGTCTTTCTGATGTCTCAGAGCGGAAATGGTTGTAGTTCTATCCTGTCAAAATGAAGAATTCAAACAAGTTAACAGTCAAGTAGTTCACCCTGCTAGTTGCAAGAATGCTATATACATAAACTGGCATCTAAAATAGCTTAAGTTAAAGCTACTGAACCTTTCTGACCAGTAATGCTATCAATGGTTTGGCTGACAATGCAGGTGTATCACCCAAACATCAACTCTAATGGCAGCATTTGCCTTGACATCCTCAAGGAGCAGTGGAGCCCAGCACTGACCATATCAAAGGTCCTCCTCTCAATCAGCTCTCTCCTCACTGATCCCAACCCTGACGACCCCCTCGTCCCGGAGATCGCCCACATCTACAAGAATCAGAGGCCCCGCTATGAGGAGATCGCAAGGGCCTGGACCCAGAAGTACGCAATGGGCTAATGTGTATCACACTACAGCTATGCTGTCATTCCAAAGATCATTGTGGCGTTGTAAGAATTAAGTCGAATTGGTTTCCCGTCTTATGATGATATCCCAAAGACCCAGATGGCTGTGTAGATGATTGTGGCTTATCTGAACCAATGTTTATTTGTGTGTACAGTGAAAAATGGATAATCTCTGCATTTTGTGCAAACTTTGGTTTACACCCTGAAGAGCATTTGTTGTCGTGACATTGTGTCTGTAACCTTGTTGAGAAACCTGTCAGACTTGTATGTATCAAGAAGGTATATTTTCGGAATTTTATGGTGTTTTGGTTCCTTTCTCCCTTACCCCTTTATTTGCACAACATATCTGGATGGCAATCGATGGGCTTGTTTCTGAGACGTCTGCTATCCAGACCAAGTGGTGCCCGTCGCTTGCTCGAGGGCCCGGTGAGTCCCAGTAAATTAACTTTCTTCAGTTCCATGTTGCAACTTGCAATCACGGCTTGCCTGTGGCTCTGATGAGATGTGATTATGTGACAATCAACCAAATGGCAATGACTTATTGCTGAAGATACTTTTCAGTCTATTGCCTTGCTGAAATTCGGCAAATACCTCACTGATAATATCAGTGTCATCACTGTTAGATGTATGTGCCCATGCTTCTTGTCCAAAGCTACTTTCTGGTGCATAACCTCTCTTAGCTTTCTTCTGCAGAAGCTCTAGAAAGTCATAGCCGGCTCTCTCTTTGAGAGGAACAGAGTTGTATTTGATGACCAACCAGGCTGTTTGGTCAGGTCAATTCTTCACTGCCTGGTGTACATAACTTCTCAAGTATGAATGGAATAACATGAGAGGAAAAGATTAGAATAGTGATCAGTCAACAAGATAAGGAGACATGGTTTAGACAATGCTGAATTCTGAAGTCTGTACTTCGTGCACTATCCAGGCTCTCTCTCTCTCTCTCTCTCTCTCTCATTCGTGCTTTATCTGTTGAGCTGTAAACAATGTGCAGTTCCTTATTTGGTATACCTGTAGCCACCATGTAGGAAAAGCATGTGACATTTGTACTTGAACACTACCAATATATACCCCTGTAATATCATACTACCACATGTAGCTGTCTACACATAGGTTGCCAGATTTCAGAGAAGCAGTCATGGCATTTGCAGAACACTCCGTGCAGCGTATAGCAATAATGCCCTGAAACAACCCAAATTTCAGGATTTCAGAATTTCTTTGAGTTTTTTTTGCCTGTTTCCGGTTTTGTTTCCCAATTCAGAAATCCCCAACCTCTTTCCGCTTCCCTTCTGGTCTTTCCGTTTTCCTTCACCAGAGGTGTTTCTGTCCAAACCCACCTCTGCCCTATTCTTCTCGCCGCGCGTTGGTCACCGCCAGAGACCTTCATCACTAACCGACTCTACCGCGCCGCTCCACGCCAAGGCTGCACCAGGCCTTGCCACCTCGCGGCGCCATCAGTGCGGCATTAGCCCCGAGCCAACGTGTGCCAACACTGCGTCGCTCCCGCTCGGCCCCATCGCACCTGGACACCGCACCACCCTCGTCGCACCCGGCCACACCAGCTCGCCCCTTCGCGCCAGTGAGGCAAATGTGCCATCGCGCTCGAGCCGTACCGCGCCCATGCCACCACCTCATGCTCGACGCCGTTCATGGCCACCCAACCAGCTCGCCGCCCCATGCACCGTGCGCACCCCATTCCCGCCACTGCTCCCATCACCTCTACGGGCTATAAAATCTCGCCCAGTGCTTGCCTTCATCTTCACACCCAACCGCAGCACCTTCCCCGTTGCCTCCTTCGTGTCCAACGCCGAGCAGCCGCTCCAATTGCACCACTGTTCATCGTCTTCTCCAGGTAAGCCGAAGGTAAATTTGCCGCTCCCTTTCATCGTTTCCTTCCCATCACGGTCAGCACCATCACCACACCATACTGATCATTTCCCCTAACACCCCTAGCCCTCTCCCCTGCCATGCCGCCCACGGCACACGTGGGCAGCTCACCTCGGTGCACCCCTACCCCCACCGCCACCACCCCTAAGCTCCTCTCACCCAACTGATGCTCCATCACCAGTCACCCTGGCCGAAGGATGGCCAAAGTGCCGCCGCGCCATAGATCTACTCTGATCGTGCGCCTCCACCACCGCTTCCTCCTCACCGAACCTCCTCAGGAACCTCCCCGCAACGAACCTCCTCATTCCATGAAGTATGCAGGGGCATTAGTCACATGATTAAGAACTCATAATGTCTGTACTGCGTTGAGAAGGCGGTCTTTGGTACATCATTCGAACAAATATTCAACTGATGGTAACCTGGTCACAGATCGATCTTGAAGAACACACCGGCTCTTTTCATCTGATCAAACAAATCATCAATTCTGAGCCGTGGATACTTATTCTTCATAGTAACTTCAATGAGAGAACGAAAATTGATGCACATTCTCATGCTTCCATCCTTCTTACTGACAAACAAGACTGGCGCTCCCCATAGCATTGAACAAGGTCTTACGAAACTTTTCTCAAGAAGTTCTTCAATCTGCTTCTTCATTTCTACTAACTTATCAGCGGGCATCTGATAGGGTCTCTTAAAAATCGGTGTTGTTCCGGCACTAGATCAATAACAAACTCAATGTCACGATCCGTGGCATTCCTAGCAAATCTTTTGGAAAAACATCGGGTATTCTCTGACAATAGGTACATCTTTGAAAGCAACGGTCTTCAAGTTATTGACTAATAGATGTCCATAACAGGTGGTAGTGGCTAGAAACTCCACCTTCTTTCCTTTGGTATTTTCGATCGTTACGACTCTTCAGCCACAATCTAACACCGCTTTGTGCTTTGATAACCAATCCATGCCAAGTATGACATCTAAGGATTGGGTGTCTAGGACAATGAGGTTAGCTAAAAGGTCAACTCCAGCTATGAGCAACTTAGCTCCTAAACATCCCACTTTAGAGCTTAACTCTGCCCTCAGCGATTAGGTTAACAAAGTATGCTTAGGACGCATAAATTTTAAATTATTCTTAGTTGCAAAAACTCTAGAAATAAATGAATACAAAGCTCGTAATAAAAAAACCGATGCGTGCAATCGAGTTAACTAGAAACTTACCCAATGTGACGCGGGTGCTTCTTGGGCTCCTTCTAAGGTGACGTGATTGACACGACCTCGACCACGGATTGTGGCACTCCTGGATTGACCGCAAGAACTCGAAAGGCTCCTTGGTTGTTGCTTGGCGCTAGTGTCTTGGCTGGTGTAGCTCCAAGGTTAAAATAAATTGGAGTCACTGTTCCCTTCTTAGGACAATGATTAGCAAAGTGCCCTGGTTGACGACAGGTATAGCAAACTCTTGGTCCACTCTACTGGTTGCTTCCTGGATTGGTGCTGACTGAAGCAGTGTTGTGAAATTTCTGAGCGACTAGACGAGGTGCTGAGGTTGGTGCAGGCGTCCTAAAAGAGTTTTGTGGTGTAAAACAAGCGAACTGTTGAGAAATTGTTCTTGCTCTCTGCTGAAACTGGTGGCTTCCTTGCTGAGCCATTCTGCGCTTCTGGTTGTCTTCCAATTCTTTGCACTTATCCTCAAGGATTTAAACTTTATTGACTAGCTCTTGGAAATCTGGAAGGCACGAGCAATTAAACCGACTTGCCATCCGATATTTAGTCCTTTTAAGAAATGACTCTGATGAGCCTTGTCAGTCGCGACATCTTCTGCAGCATAACAGGCGAGCTGATAAAATTTGTTGAGATAATCAGTCACTGGCATACCTCCTTGCTTGAGCACACGAAATTCATCCTTCTTCAGATCCATAATTCCTTCTGGCATATGATACTGGCGAAAAGCTGGTGAGAACTCTTCCCAAGTAATATTATGTAGCGTCTCATGTGTGACACAGAAGTTCTACCATATTAGGTGGTAATGCCCTCCATCTGATGAGTGGTGTATAGAACCTTCTCATGATCGCTGCATTGGGTGATCAGCAGCTTCCTTTCGATGACGCGAAGCTAATTTCAGCTTCAACTGGTGAAACATTCCCAGAGAACGTTGGTGGGTGAGTCCTCATGAACTCCGTCAACTTGGATGGTCAATGGTGATTGTGAGTGGTTGGTGCCCCATTGTTGTTGTTCTTCTGATTGTTGCTCATATTCTGCACATGGTTCATCATCGTGGACATCATCTGCATTTGAGCTGCCATGAAAGCTCTAAAGTTCTACAAATCAATTGGGGGTGCTTGTGGTGGGACTGCTCCTACAGGTGTTTGTTCATTCCTTTCTAAACCATTGGTTCCCAAACCACCGTGGCGGTGTTGTAAGTAGTCCGAACCATCCGTGAAGCTCCATGGATTAGATAACGAGCAAGCATAAGATAAGTTAAGAACTAATCGAGGGGGTAAATTAAACCCAACAAACACAGCTTTAAGAAATCAACTGAAATACTTATATTAATAGGGGTCTTACCATGGCTGCAACAAATGTCTAAGAGCCTTTGCAGCTCATACTGCACACAAGAAAACAAACGCAAACCTAGCACACAAGCTACTGCCTAAAAGGTGACACTCCAAATCTTAAACTGACTAAGCCTTAAAAACTTTAACGAACTACTCGATGAGGTAGCCTACACAGCCACGATGGTGCTCCCACCTATTGTAGACTTGGAACTGTGTTGGCATCCTTATGAACTGGTATTGGTGCCCCAGGCCTAGTGCAATAGGAACAGGTGTCCCTGGTGCATGCACAACTGGCTCCTCTGGTTCTGCTGGTTCCTCGGCTTCTTTCGAGTCTTCTTCTGAATCTTCTTCTTTCGGGCCCTCATGTCCTTCTGGCTCTTCCTCGTGCTCATGCTGGCCATACAGTGTTTGCTCCAGCGTTGCGATTCTTTCTTCTGCCATCTCCAGGGTCTCATAGATGCACTCCAACTCTATGGCAGCTAGCTCCAAAGACTCCTCCTGGATGGCGACGAACTGAGCAAGGTGCACTACGGTGGCGTTGTCTCTCCATCTGCTGATGGGTAGCATGCGAGAAGGTCCACAGAAGAAGTACGTGGATGGTAGCGGAAGACTGTATCATTAAGCTCACGAGCGTAGACATTGTAGATCCTCAAGATGGCAAGACATCACGACTCTTGAACTCCTTCAGTCCAGACGATCCTTCGGGCTGAGATGTTCATAGGACGGCTGGGTTTGGTGTCCTTCCGAGCGTAGATGGTCAAACGACATATCACTCGACGGTTTCGACCGTTCACCACCCAGTTGGTGCCTTGGCACATCGGTCGATCAAAACCTCCAAGCACTTGTAGAAGCTTCTATAGTTCTACAATAAGTCCTCCTTTGTGCTCACCATAGTTCTAAAGACAAGGCATTTGTCAAAACAGACAAGGGTAAGAACCAATTTAAAACAGCGGGAAGAGAAGAAAATTCAGCAATTGTTTGGTTGAGAGAGACATAGGAGAATTTAAGCAGTCCATTACTCTTGCAAGTTAATTTTTTGCTTTAGAAAATAGTTTAGACACTCCAAAGACGACTGATCTAACCAAGGTTAAGACCTACAGTCAGTATGGCTCTGATACCACCTCTGTCGAGACCCAAAGATGAAATTCTGGACTCTCTATGTATTCTGCACTAGTCTAGGATCACGCTAGTGCACACAGTGTCAACATAGATGAATATCGACCCACACAAGACGAATAATAGCATAAATGATTAATTTGAATAAAAAATAAGGGTTTTGATCTTATGATCGAGTTTACATTTATTAAGCCTCGCAGGGCTAACAATAATTAAATAAGCAGAGGAACAAATAAACTTCAGCAGAATCTCATCAATTCACTACAGGCAACCGACTTGGATCAAGACCTAACGATCAGCACCTTTGTAGAACTCTTCCTCAAAGACAGGCGAAGACTCCTTCACTTCTGTTGATTGATTATATCAAGCATGAGTACACAACCGTACTCGCTAGTCATACCACATAATGCAATTTATAAATGATGGCTTATTCCAAATGAATTACTTCTATGGTTATTTTGCATAAAGCAGCATTTGCAATTGAATACAAATAATAGATTGAAATCATAACTTAAAAAACAAATAAACAGTAGTAGTTTAACAGTTATTTTCACAAAGATACAAAGTCTAATCAAATTATTTCACATAGCCCTATGACTTAGATCACACTGCCCTCTTTCCAAATATTTTATGAAAATCTAACTGATGAGGACATAACCCCTATGGATAAAATCATATTTGCTATGCTTGCTATTCCAATTATAAGAGCTCGTACGCTTCACTGAAATTATCAGGTGAGCTCGTTTTTAGTAGTGCATTTATATTATATGAACTATATGATGCTACCTAATGATGAAAATGTATATTTGTGAGCATCACATCACTTTTTGTCAAAGCTAAGTAACAGTTCGAGCTGGGCACATTTTGGAATCCAATTCGGCCTTCGAAGACAGCACTGACTTCAAACGTGCATAACTTTCACACACGGAGTCCGTTTGAGCTCCACGAGTACTTGATAGAAAGCTTATCTCGTCCTCTTTCCAACGGATCTAGCCTTACCTTCAAATTTTCTTTGTGGGCACCGCAATTACCAAAAGAAGATGTTGCATCACCTATTTAGACCAAATTGAACCTTGTAATACTTGGGCCCAAGGGAAGGCACCACTCTAGGTGGTCTGTACTATTCATGAGACACTATTTATGCATAAACAGTGTTATAAATAGTACCACCCCTATTTTCTTAGCTATGTGCGGCTTCCCCTTCCCTATATAAGGAGATCGCACCCCTCTAGTTTCCTTAAATTTTATTTAGTTAAAAGTTAGCTTCATTGTAACTTCGTGTATTGGCTTGTGTCGATTAGACCAACCATAATACCGCTACAGAATCCCAACTTTATCAAATATTTCAATCTTATTTGTAATTTCAGATTGCTTATTATATTGTTCTTACGTGTTCTTCGATTGCATGCAGGAATAGACCTTCGTTGTCAGGTCGATCGTGCTTCTAGCAAGGTCGATAACGATCTCGAGCTGGTTCAACAATTGCTGAGCATATTGGTCGTGCGCGATTGATAGCCGAATCGTGAGAGTCGTCTCCATTCAAATCGAGTTATCCTTCTCATTGAAAGATCGGGACACCCATTGTCGCATCGTCGTGTCTAGTTGCTGATTTCTAGTTCTAGTTTTTGTCAGTTTATCATTGTCTAGTTTGCATCTTGATCTTCAAGTTCCTTTGTGTAGCTTTATCATTGTGCCCGACTTCACGCCAAATAATCTCCTCGCCGCTACCGTCGCGCAACCAAAACCGCCAACCATTGCTGCTGCCGCAACCAGAAACTCCTGCCATTGCTGACGCGGCAACCACAATCTCTACCACCGCTGCCACTCCCTGCCGCGGCAACCACCACCTCATGCAGCTTGCTGCCGCGACAACAAAAAAAACCATGTGATCGCTGCTGTGGCAAATAAAACTCCTGCCATCGCTGCCGCGGCAAACACAGTCCCTGCCGCAACTACCCCTCTCCGCCAATCCCTGCAGCGACACCCAAAAACTACTTGCTGCCGCTGCTGCTTGTCGCCACGCTTTGTCGCCACGGCACCAAAAATAGCCTACCACCATCGCTTTTTGTCGCCGCGGTTCGTGATCTTCATTGTTGTCGTTTCCTTCCGCGGCACTAAAACGCCTCACATCATCCGCAAAGACACATCTTGCTCTCCCTTTGAATTCTCTCACTACCACAGCAACCGCAGCGCCTGCCACCACTTTCCTTCTGCTGTTGTGGTAAACACAACACATTCCCTACCGCGGCATCCATATTTATTGCCAATTGCTGCCGTGGCAGATAAAACACCTGCCGCGGCAGCCACCAGCGCGCCCAGCCGCAGCAGCTACCAATCTTTGTCGTGGCAGCTAAAACTCCTACCGCCGCTTGATCTTCCTTGTCATGGCAGCCCAAGTCCTCCTGCCACCATTGCTACTCTCATCGTGGCGCCGATGATCATCGCCGCTGCCTCTTGCCGCCGCGACAACCTCGCGCTAAGCCACCACGCCACGCCACAAGCAAATGTTTTCTTTACCGCGGCATACTATAATATCCACCGTTGTTTTGAAGTTTCAGAATGGAGTAAGAATCAAAAGAGGAAACTTTAATTAGTTGGTTTCTTTGTTCAAGAGGGAAAAAAAGAAAAAAAGAGAGGAAAAGAAAAGAGAAAGAAGAAAAAGAGTGTCCACCTTCCCAAAAAATTGAAAAGCGCATCAAAATTTTGCCAAAACTAGTGAAAATTGGTGGAGTCCCTCTACATACAGCCACAAGTTTGCACAAAAAAAAATCAGCAAGTTTGGCCCAAGGGTTTGAAAGATATAGCAGTTTCAAATTTGAACCCGAGTCGGTTTCGAGTCTGAATACGATTCCGTTTCCGAGACACGTTCAGTAAAATGGGCATAACTTTTGTATACGGTGTTCGTTTTGGATGTTCTTGTACTCGTTGAAAATCTAACGACAAGGCACATCCTTTCCAGCTAAGTCACTAGTTGCCCTCTAGGGGCCCCAAAATCAGCCATTTTCGGCCCCGAATTCGCGTCGCAAGTTTTTTGTTTCTATTTTTGCCTTTTCTTTCAGTATTCCCTTCAGAATTTGGGAATCGCCTCAACTGCAAAGTTGTAGAACTCATTGAAACCTTTCAAACGAGCATATATAAGCCATATAAAACTTTATGTTTTCATCTTTTGAGACTATATGTTGTTTACTACTTCAACTAGAGGGTTGTTTGCATTGCACGTTATTCTGATTTTGTGCTCTACATCGTGTGAACAATCTTGTACCCCTACAAAGAAGTTAGAGTAGTTGGCTAGCGCTCTCCTAGCACTTGGTGTGAGAATTTTCTTTGCTTATATCAAGTTACATTGATCTTGGCGTGTGCTCATACACTTCTCTTGGTAGGCTTTGATTAGCTAGCTCTTTCTAGGCTAGGAGCAGCAATATTGACTAGCACTTTGAACAATATTTCAATTTGTATTTATTGATTTGATTGTTGCTAATCCTTGCTACTATATTGGAGCCTATCCTAGCTCCACCTCTACCATTGCATAGGTACCAGCTTGCTTGTAATCGCTTTGTCAATCTTCGGAGATTGTTGACACCGACACTACTTGCCGGTCACCATTGCTTGGTAATAACTTGGTATGAGTTTGAATGTGAGTGACTATTGAGCCTCCAAAACCTAGTAGTTCATAGGGACATATACTTTTGATTTGTTTCCTTGTTTTCTACTAACAATGACAGGTTAGTTGAAGTTGGTAGATAACGATGACATCGCAGGCAGATTTGAACTTAAAGGAAAACAACTGTCAGCATACATCTTGTCACTCACCGCTGAGAGTACATCGTTGGACTACTTCCTGTAGATTACTATGTTGGACAGCTACTTTGAAATACATGATCTTGATCCTTACGAGAAGATAAGTATGGCAAGGACGGCGCTGATCGGTGATGTTCAACATTGGAGATCGAATCTCGAGTACCACTACATGTACACATGGGAGCAGATGAAGAAGAAATTGCAACGTCGTTTTGTACCTCCACCACCCACGGTCACAAGCGAGGTGCAACCTAAGGTAATTGAAAATGCTAACATTGTTTTGGCTCCTACTCCATCTACAGATACCGCCGAGACATTTGAAGAGATGAAAGATGATTTGGCGCATCTTTTGTCATTAGAGGAGAAGTTTGAGGTACCTATAGTATCTGATGAGGACGATAATGGCAATGGTACTGATTTGGTGCTACAACAAGACATAGAACAACCTTGTGAGTATATACCTACTGTAGTGCAATCTTTTAATATTCCTTGTGTTGACTTGAATGAACCATGTGTTGATCTGAATTCTCATAATTTTGCACATGTCAAATTAATTACACATAAGGAAGTTTTTGATAAAATATCCCTTGTTGAAATATTGTGTTATATCATGCTTAATGAGCCCGTTAGTTTAGAATGTGCTGTGGAGAAAGTTTCTAAATTTTATCTCTAAATTGTCTTTCTAGCACCTACACCTACTATTTTAAATTAATTGGAGATTATGGTATAGACAATCAATTTCTGGTATATCGAATATGCATAACTTGTGATCACATGGATGAATTGAAGCTTGCTATTTTGGACAACAATTCTTGTATGATGAATCTTGTTCAATATGAGAGGAAAATAAAATTTAGTGCCCATCCAATGACTATGTGTTCATCTCTTATTGCACCATCTAGTATTGACAATCTACATGATGATGTTGACGTATGGAAGAACTTACACATCTTTTCACCCTTGCTAGATGAATTAGCTATTGCTCGATTGAAATCTGATTATATGGATGAACTTTGTTTGATTCCAAAGGTTGTAGATTTGTCCATATATGCTACCACTGCAGGTTTACAACTTCAGAGATTTAAATTGCATAAATGCTTCACTTACATTTGCAAAACTAGTTGCAATAATTACAGTGTGAGAAATTTTATTTTGCTTATTAACATATATGATTATTCTTGGGCTAATAATACAATGAGTTTTTATGATCGCTACTGTTTTATAACATTAATTATGCGACAACGAAGAACCGTTAAAATAGATGACATATACATATGCCATGCAGGCACCTTGGCTTCTTTGTTACTCTATTTTCAGCTTATCAAAAGCCGAGGACGGCTTTGTTTTCAAGAAGGGGAGGATGATGAGGATATGAACCCTATGGATACAATCATATTTTCTATGCTTGCTTGCTATTCCAATTACAAGAGCTCGTACGCTTCACTTAAATTATCACGTGAGCTCGTTTTTAGTAGTGCATTTATATTATATGAACTATATGATGCTACCTAATGATAAAAAATGTATATTTATGAGCATCACATCACTTTTAGTCCAAGCTAAGCAATAGTTCGAGCTGGACAAATTTTGGAATCCATTCGGCCATCTGAGACAGCACTGAATTCAAACGTACATAACTTTCACATACGAAGTTTGTTTGAGCTCCACAAGTACTTGATTTAAAGCTTATCTCGTCCTCTTTCCAACGGATCTTGCCTTACCTTCAAATTCCTTCTGTGGGCACTGTAATCACCAAAAGAAGTTACTGCATCACCTGTTTGGACCAAATTGTGCCTTGTAATGCTTGGGCCCAGGGGAATGCGCCACCCTAGGCGGCCTGTACTGTTCATGATGTACTATTTATATGTGAATAGTATTATAAATAGTATCACCCCCTATTTTGTTAGCTATATGCGGTTTCTCCTTCCCTATATAAGGAGGTCACGCCCCTCTAGTTTCCTTGGATTTTGTTTAGTTAAAAGTTAGCTTCATTGCAACTTCGTGTATTAGCTTGTGTTGATAAGACCAACCACAATACCGCTACAGAATTCCAACTTTATCAAATATTTCAAATCTACATAATTCCAACTTTATCAAATATTTCAATCTTATTTATAATTTCAGATTGCTTATTATCTTGTTCTTTGATTGCATGCAGTAATAGACCTTTGTGGTCAGGTCGATTGAGCTTCTAGTAAGGTCGATAACGATCTCGGAGTTGGTTCAGCGATTGCCGGGCATATTGGTCGTGCACGATTGGTAGCCGAATCATGAGAGTCATCTCCACCCAAATTGAGTTATCCATCTCATCGAAAGATCGGGATACTCATTATCTCATCACTAACCCTCGTGTGAAATCCCCGAGCATGTCCATGACTGCGGACGCGGCTATTCGAATAGATTGTTTAACACTCTGTAGAGGTTGTTCACTTTACCCACAAGATAAAATCAGTGTAGCTAGCACTAATCTTAACAAAACCTTTCAGAAACTTCATCTCAAGTATTGGCACTCCTGGTATGCTTTACTGTCGTCTAACCCATACACAATGCTTTGGTATGACACACATCGTTGGACCTAAACACGATGAACTGCTCATAAATGTGTACTACCTGGTAGTCCACACCTCCGCCCATCACTGAGCTCCTAACCTACAACCTGAGTAGTCAATGTTGAGAATCTATAACTTACTAAGTTAGTCCTATCCCATCAGGCATGTGGTTATACGAAAGGTCCAGCTCAATTGCGCACAAAGTTAAGTCCATAATTGACCAAGGCAAGACTTCCAATTGCTAACTATGCCACAAAGATTATCATTCACATTCACAAAGTTCCACCATATCACTTAGTATCCACCACTTACCTCGGTCCAAATCCTTTCTCACCCTGTTGGTTAAGTGCAACATATGCTATCACAAAGCAATAACATATAGCACATAGTTTTACACAAAGTTATAACATATAGCACATAGTTTTACACAAAGTTCCATAGTCACTTAGTCAAATTTATAATTGCAACCCAAATGATACGTGTGACTCATAGCATGGCTAAGCAATACTATTTGTCTAACCAACCCATGTTGGCGCTATGATAATATCAACTAAATAATGAACCAAGCTAGGGTGACAAAAGATCATGATAATACAATATACAAAATGGATATAAACAAATAGGATTAATAACTAACCCAAAATCACTTAAATTAATACTTAAAGTAGAATACAGTACTTTGAATCAAAGTAGTTTTAAAAACTGGGTTTAACATTATCGAATATATAACTTACCTTGAAATAAATTCTGATACTGGTCTTGGTCGTGGTGAACTCCGTCTTCAAAATTCCCCAAAGTATAAACATCTACTCGTAAATGAAAACAAAATAAATAAAATAAATACAAACAAAGAGGAAAACTAACTCCAAAAGTTAAATAAAGATCTTAGAAAGATATAGCTAAAATTTAGATGAATTTAGGAATTTGAATGGTCTCAAACGGGGTTCGGATGAAGAAGATATGGCTTCTGGAAGTTCTAAAACTAAAGAAAATAATCAAAAAGGAGTTCAAGTACTATTCATCACTTTCAACTACACGCATTTCGGAAGGAGTTTCACCACATGGTCGGAGGTTTTGATTGCATGGTCATAGAAGACTACGACTACCTAGTCATAGAAGGTTATGACTACCTGGTCCTAGAAGGTCGTACGGTTCACGGCTTCACGAAACAATGATCTGGCTGGTGGACTCCACATGGCATAGACACGGTGTATGGTGGACTGGGTTTACACTAGATCAGATCTAGTTTGTGGCACGACACATATGCTCACTAGTAGATGTTGCACGACACGTCGACAAGATGACGGTGAGGCTCGGGTTAAACGGACAGCGGCGAACGACAACACTTCACCGGCGTCGAATGCGCGCACTGGGTAGAATAGGATATTGCGCACATACCGGTACTAGTATTGGCATAGAAGGTCATCGGAGTTGGCCGGAATTCGTAATGAAGTGGCGGAGCAGGTACGGCTGTTGTCGGCGATGAACACCAGTATTGTCTCGTGGTCGTGAAGGAGTGCTGGAGATAGCTCTGTTGACAGCGAAGACGATGGCGTGGTCGACGATGATGAGGTGATGAAGACGACATCGCAATCCGAAGAAAACGAGCAGCGACGGCGGCAACCTTAAAACTTCCAACGCGGTGGCGCTAATGCTTGAGGGGTGCAGCGGCTTGGTTTTCGGGATCAGGGCAAGAAGGCGAACCCAGATGTCCTATTTATAGGCCTCGGGCGTACCAGATTTGGCAATCCCCAAATCGAGTTCAATCCGAGTTTGAAGGGGATACGGGAAACGATTCGGTTGGATTCGGGTGCGGAAAGGTACGAGGATTAAAAGGATAAGGTCGACACAAGATTTTCTTATTGGAGATTCCATTGTCGGACGGAGCTCCCAAGCGCTGCCATGGTGAACGCAGTCGAGACGCGGCGCGAGGAAGGGTGACGATGAACACCTAACTGGCAGGGCCCACCTAGAAGAGGGACAAAGGCACGGCGCGCGACACAGTCTGGCGCGAGAACATGGTCCGGGAAGGAATAGGAAATGGGTTTCAGCTCGACACTGTTTCTAAGATTTTAAATACATTTTCCTTTTTAGAAATTACAGAAAAGGCAAATAGCAAATGAACTCATAAAATCTCTAGAAAAATCTAATATATATATCCAAGCACATAGAACCCAAATAAAATAGTTTTGACCATTGTTGAAGTTGTCATTAATCATATTAAATTATTTTGATACTGAAAGTTTATGTTAAGCTTTATTAAAAATCAAATAAAATCCAAAGAGTGAATTTTCCAACTACTAACTGTTTAAAAGATTTTTAAAGATCGTAAAATTGGGATGTTACACACTACCAAAAGGAATTTCCACAAAATCATCGAATGTTACCATTGTGGACAACTGTGCCATTGCAAGCTTCAATGCCCAATGAAAAATATGTCACCGTATACCAAAGCTCAAGCAAGGAATCATCCACATACCAACAAGATGCCACCAATAATGCAATCTAACAAAGGAGGTATGCTAAATCCAGAGAATAGCTAAGAAGACCGGGACAAATTCCGGAGAAGGAAGACCAACAACAAGACCAATTCAAGGCAAAATTAATTATGTCACTACCAAGGAAGTAGCAGAGACCACGGATGTCGTGGGTATGTTTTTACTTCATGCAAGATCAAGAATGGTTTTGATTAATTCAGATCCACCCTTTCAGTTTCTTTGATAGAATCATGAAACAAAAGAAGCAACATGGAAAAAGGAATAAAAAATATAGCATGATTTTTCCAACCTATCCCTTGTTTTGAGTGAATCTCGAGGTCGAGATTCTTTTTAAGGGGGTATATTGAAATAACCCAAATTTCAGGATTTAAAAAATTTCTTTGAGTTTTTGGCCTATTTCTGATTTTCTTTCCCAGTTCATAAATTCCCAACCTCTTCTCGCTTCCTTTGGTCTTTCTGCTTTCCGTCACCAAAGGCGTTCTATCCAAACCCGCTCGCTTTGTTCTTCTCGTCGCTGTCGCCGCCAGAGACCTTCGTCTCTATAAGCCCCCAAAATTGAATCCATTTCAAGCCAAGTGACTGCACCGGAGGTACAACACTTAACAAGGAACGAAAATAATTTTGAATGCCCCGATATGTGTCTCATGTTAGCTCCCAAGGATCAGTGGCTATCATGCACATATCAAATACAATATTGCATTCACATCTATACACAATATACAAGAATAATATAATTGTTATTACAACATCATTAAATAGAATCTTAAGGTACAAGTTTGCATAAGAGGGCCGACCGGCCAAATTTAAATATAACCAAATTAAATCGCAGCAGAAGACAAATAAGGGGGGAAGCCAAGTTGGCATGCCGAAACCCACAAGCAACCAACTGGAGTTAAAGCTGGAGCATCTATCGTACTTAAACCCGATTCGAACAATTTCTCACCTACAGCAAGGACAATCCGATTGAGTACAAAAACGTACTCACAATACTTACAAATAGCAACATATAATAAATGCATTCAAGTGTCAAAGGAAGACTACTACATTAGGCAATTTTCAGCATCAAGCAAATTTTTCTTTGAGATAACCGATATAGATTCAAATTGTCATTTGTTAAATATTTATAAATATTATATATAAAAGTATTTATTACCAAATTCATGATCAACAACAATAGATACTTCAATTATAATCAACACACGAACTTCCCGTCCGTGACACAATTCTTTTCTTAACAAATCAACACGTGAACTTCCCGTTCGTGACAACATACAAGATTTGAACAATTCAACACATGCAATAACATTTCCAATCAAACCCCAACCCAAGTTCCCATAAGCTAACTATGCATGGTTTCACCAAGCGATGTCCATAACCTGGGACACGACTATTCGAAAAGATTTTTAAACTCTGTAGATGTGCACAACTTTACCCACATGATATGAATACCTCGATCGTCTCCATGCACTCATTCGTAGGAGTGTGACTGAGATATCATAACGAGACCGTTACAACATCATGTCCTAATTATCAAGCCGCCCGAGGAAACAACACCATAGCCAAAAGTCGCTTATCGTCACCATGGGTATACCCGTTGTGTAAGTAAGTCCCTTGTGCACAAGAGACCCTTAAGGGCAAGTAAGGCAAAACTTAACACGCCCCCACTAGATTGACAAGACAACAACAAGAAACATGAGCCACCGATAAAGCCTCAAGAACACGGTGCTCAAACAATAGTTGTCAATCTAATTATGGTTTGATAACTAACACACGAGAAATTATTTAGCCAAGCCATCACCCATAAACCTAGCATGTGGTTGCATCTGAGACTTATTTTGACACACCACAGGCCGGTCCTTAATCACCCAAACGGACAACACGAATCCGGACAACCTCCATTCATCACCCTATCATCCGCCTAAGTCCAACACACAAGAACCACCACCCAACAAGTCCACAAAACCATATTCAAGATCTAGACACATTCCTCAAATTCCATCAAAATTCAATTCGATTCACCACCAATGGACTAGTTCCATCAACCACTTTCGATTACTAGCATGGCTAAGCATCGTTCTACAAATCACCAAACAAACTCATATAACAAATAACCTTAAACATCAATTTTAATATAGTAATAAATTTTCAAAGGAAGGCAAATACAACAAAAGGATATAACTAAAGCTACCCATTTGACATATGAGTATTTAAAAGTAAAGTAATGCATAGAATACTTGAAAATCAACATAGATACTTTTCGAAACTAATAGTAGCAACATGCATCAATGGAGGGGGATTACTTGCCTTTGCTGGTACCACTCTCGATTACCCTCTAGATGAAACCACAATTTGTCAAAATCATCGAAAATCTACCAAAGAAGATATTGCCATAAACACAAAAAAACCAAAAAAATTTACTAAAAATGCATAAAATTTATATAGTAGGAATATTATAATTTCAGATGAATTTATATGAAATAATTGGCTCAATTGGAGTTCATATGTAAAAGTTATAGCAATTTGAAAATCAGAAAGTAATAAAATATTGTTCATCCGATTTTCAATTTTTTGCTAAAATTTGTAGAATAGTGGTGGAGATAAGGATTACATGGATGGATATAGAATAAAATTTTATGACCAAAATAAATTGTTCATATTATTTGGATTTCATATGAATTAGTAATGAATTTTCAAAATTAATAGCAATTTCTAATGTAAAGATAATTCAGTTTTGGATCAATTTAAAAAACAATATTTTATGTTATAGAAACTTATTTCCAAGATACTTAAATTAAATCAAATTAAAAATAAAACATTTCAAAATTGGTTTCACTCGATTTGGAGTTAATTTGAATTAGTTATGAATTTTTGAAGTTAAATGAATTTTCAGTGCAAAATTAATTTGTTCCGGATTTTCCAAAAGAATTAAATACTTTTTATGCCGAGAGGAACCTAGCCATAGCCTATGACAGGTGGGGTCCAGTGCATAGTATCATTTTCCATTTAATTTTTGAATTAAATACGTTCTGACATGTGGAACCCTCCTGTCATAGACTCGATCCACATGCATAGTGCATGGACCGAGGGTCCATGAGTCGGTCCATGGGTCTGCAACTGTGCACTTAAATTCTTAGGCCCACATATCATAGACATTACCGCTTTAAGACAGTTATTAATTACCGTAATCAATCATTAGCAGTTAATGGCAATGTTTAACCCTAATGTACTTGCTACATGAGATGTTGGTTATTCCGACAAAGCAGAGCTCGCTTGATCGGAGCCCCGTCGGCGACTCCGGTCATAGTGGCACTGTCCAAGGGCATGATTGGGTTCACAATAAGCTTGCGCACCTCCTGGTAGTGGCGGCGGCGGCTGAGCCGGCCTAGAACGGCGGTGAGCTGGAGAGTGGCGACGGTGCTTATACAGCAAACATGCATGCATCAACTCGATGGTGCGTCGAGCACAACAACACATGGGTAACCTACTGGTGGACTCCAAGAATCTTACCAGAGGGTTGAAGCGGCCGAAGAAGCTCGGAGAAATGCTATCATCGGTAATGGTGATGGCGGTACATGGCTTCACGTGGAGAGTAGGGCCTGAGCCAAGCACCCGAAAATCAAAGGTAAGGAAAACTTCAGTGGGCGATCTAGATGGTGTCAGTGCATGGAATTGGAAAACGACTCACCTGAGCAACAAAATGACCGTGAATATGGTTGTCGGCCGACAATTGGGGAAAATACAAATTCCAAAACTCATGTGCACCAAAGTAAGAATTGATTGAGGGGATATCGTAATCATGCTCTGAGACTCGAGGTGACACGCAAAGGCGAGGAGAAAACTCACCCGAGACGAAAATGACCAAAAGGTGCCTTGCGGAGCGCTCACTGGAGGTGTTAATGGTACGGTCGTGTCCCATGAGCTACAAACGAAATCAAGACCGTGCATTAGCAAAATGGAAATGACATGGAATGAAGAAGTTGAGGGATCTTGTGGCAAGTACTTTACCGAAGAGATGAGCTCGAGTAAGCCTCCCTCTCCTTGGCCACCGAGAGAAGTGAGGGAGATGGAGGACAATGCGGTGGTTTTTGTGTGTGCTCTCAATTTCAATTAGAACCTAGGAAAAATTTCTTAATTTATTGTTCATACTTCCATTCTTAGAATTAATTCATTTTCAGATATGCAATTGTAAGTTGGTTTGAATTTTGGTGAGGCCGGTTTGACTTCTAAAAATTTAGGAAAATTCATATCAATTCAAGATGAATAATCTAGTATTTTAATAAATTATCAACAGAAACTTTTATGAACACATTTTTCTGGTTTCAAATGGAAGCTTGATTTTAACATAAAGTTTTAAATTCCGAGCGAACTTTAATACAAAAAACAAAATTTTAAAATTGTACCAAAAATTACACACATTCTCATGAGATGCTCTACTAAACCAGCTTAAGGATTTTCGGGATGTTATAGTCTCCAACCGACTCTACCGCCGCTCCACACCAAGGTCGATCGCCTTGCCACCTCACTTCACCATCGCGCGGCGTTAGCAATGAGATGACATGCGCGAACACCGCACCGCCCCGCCGACCCAGATCGCACTGGAGGCCGCACCGCGCAAGCCACACCAGCTCGCCCCTTCAGTGAGGCGAGAGCGCCAACGCACTCGAGCCGTACCATGCCCATGCCGCCACCTCACTCGTGCCTGGCACCATTCACGGCCACCCACGCGTCGTGCGCACCCCATTCCCGCCACTGCTCCCACCGCCTCTACGGGCTATAAAACCCAGCCCAGTGTGTTCCTTGATCTTCGCACCCAACCGCGACACCTTTCCCATCGCCTCTTTCCTCCAAAGATCGAGCGCCCGCCCAATTGCGCCATCGCTCAACGCCTTCCCTGTAAGCCGAAGGTAAATTTTTTGCTTCCCTTTCATCATTTCCTTCCCATCACGGCCAGCACCATCACCACACAACACTGATCATTTCCCCTAACACCCCTACCCATCTCCTCGCCAGAGCCTCGCTGGCGCCAACCTCCCCTGTCGCGCCGCCCACGGCACACGTGGGCACCTCACCTTGGTGCACCCCTACCCCCACCACCCCACTGATGCTCCAATACCAATCACTCGCTGCACCATGGTTGGAGCACCACCGCACCATAGCTCGCTTTGGTCATGCCTCTCCACCACCGCTTCCCCCTCACCGAACCTCCTCGGCCCATGTAAAACCCCAAAATGGGTTGCCCTTGTCCCAGGAACCTCCCCGCATGTAACATACCAAATTTCTGAGCTCTAAAAATCTTTTGAATTATTACTTGTGGGAAAATACAATATTTGATTTTCTATTAATTTTTATTATCTTTATTTAAAGCTTAATATAAACATTCATGTAAGAATGATTTAATGTGATTAACTCCAACATCAACAATTGTCAAAACTATTTTATTTGGATTCTATGGGCTTGGATATATTTTCTAGAATTTTATGGAATTTTTCCAAGTTAATTTGCTATTTTCTATTTGCTAATTGCATTTTCTGGATTTTTTAAAAACAAAAATCAAATTAAATCCTTCGGAATAGTGTTGGGCCGAAGGCCAACACTATTCCTGTGTGCCAGCCCATTTCCCTGTTCGCCCGCACCTCCCTCCGCTCTACCGTCGCCGCGTGTCCCCATCGGACGTCGTGCTTTCGCTCGCGCCCGCGCCTCTCCTCTACCGGCTGCTGGGCCGCCATCGAGTGGTCGCCGCCCCGACCGCCTTCCTCCTCTCGCCGACCAGCTTTTTCCCCGCGCGCCGCGCGTCCGCCATTGCCGCTCGTGGAAGCTTCGCTTGACAAAATCATTGTGGTTGTTGATTCTTCGCGACGACTCTACCAAAACAAACCCCCAACTATCCCGTATCTATCGACCACCGAATCGGCTTCAATCTCCCCGAATCTCGGAATTGCCGAACGTGTTCGTGTCGGTCACGGTTTGGGCGTTTCCATCCTAGTCGTCCCCCGGCCCTATAAATACCCCCGAGGCTCCTCTCTCCCCTCATCCCAGCGCCACCCTCGTCCCTCTCTCGCTCTAGCGCGCGCAATTCAAGCTTTAGGTTTTGTCGCCGCTGGTTTTCCCCAATTGTGTCATCGCCGTTGACACTCGCCTCGCCGACCTCACCTTCGTGCTCACCAGCCTAGAGTACCTCGGCGACTTTCCTTCGCCAAGCATCCTCGCGCCCTCGCTCGACTGCACCTGCACCGCCCGCCGCTTCTTCCTCGCTGCCGATCATCTTCGTCGTTGCCAGCCACTGGTAAGGGCACCCCTAGATGCGCAATAGCACGGGGAGCAATCTAGTACCCTCCACTGCCGGCGACTCACGCCGATCACGGCGACCATCGATCTCGAGCACCGCCTCCCTCTCGCTGCGTGCCTTGTCGCAGCCCAATGTCGGTTTGTGCTGCGTGTCGCCCACGTGCCGCAGAAAGAAGCGCCAACAAGACGCGCATGTGGCTAGGTCCACCACCCCCTCTCTTCCCTAGCTCGGTGAACTCAGTCCACCGTGAGCCAAGAGGCTAACATGTGGGGCCCACATGTCAGAATTTCTTTTAGTTATTTCTTTTTCTGGAAATCATTCGCTGACGCAAGCTTTGCGCAATAATCCAATTTTCCTTTATAAAAATAATTTGGAAAATCAAATTAAAATCCAAATTTGGGTTTTTAATTTATTTTCCAACTTCCAAAGCCCATAACTTTTGCATTCGAACTTAGATTGAGCCCATTCAAATTTGTAAATTCATATAAAATCAAGATCTATTTAATGGTGAATTTTATTTGATTTTTGGATTTTGTTTTTCCTCTGTTATTTATTTTTTTTTGTTTCTTTTACCTCGTTTGCGAGTAGACGTCGATACTTCGAAAAATTTTGGAGAAGAAGGAACACCTCAAGATCAAGACTAGTACCTAGACCTATTCCAAGGCAAGTTATACCTTTGATCATGTTGCACCCAGCTTTCAAATTACCTTGATTCAAATTATTGTATTTTAATTTAAGTATGTATTTAAATGATTTTGGGTGTAGTTAATGATCCAAGTTGTTATATCCACCTTGCCAATTGTATGTCGTATTCTTTTGTCACCCTAGATTGGTTCCTTACTAGTTGGTAATATCATAGTACCAACGTGGGTTGGTTAGATATGATTAGACTGCTTAGCCAAGTCACGAGTCATCATTTCATGTGAGTCGCAAGTATAAATCTGACTAATTGAATATGGAACTGTGTGATAAAAAATGTATGTGTTGTGTGCTATTACTCATTAGTGGTATATGTTGCATTTAACTAACAGGGTGGGAAAAAATTTAGACTGAGGCAAGTGGTGGATTCTGTGTGATTGGTGGAGCTGTGTGCTAGGAATATTGTCTGTGTGACACTTAGTTAGAAATTGAAAGTCTTGCCTTGGTCAATTAAGGACTTAACTTTGTGCGCCATTGAATTGAGCCTTACTGTACGACCACATGCCTAGTATGGGCTGGGCCTAACTTAGTAAGTTATGGAGTCTTGACATTGACAACTCAGGTTGTATGTTAAGCTGTGTGATGGGCTGGAGGTGTGATAAGTCACATCGCGGGACGGTTCGCCACATCCCTGTCAACGATGTGTGTCGTAACCAAACGCTGTGTATATCAGGTGGACAGCAGGAAAGCACATCGGGAGTGTCAATGCTTAAGATGAAGTCTGAAAGGTTTTGTTGTGATCAGCTCTGATCCAATTGATTACATCTTGTGGGTAAAGTGTACAACCTCTGCAGAGTGTTTAATCAATCTATTCGAATAGTCGCGTCCTCGGTCATAGACATGCTCAGGGATTTCACACGAGGGGTAGATTTTCATAAAACTTTGGGAAGGGAGCTGTGTGATCTGAGTCATATGGTTGTGTAAATAACTTGTTTAGGCTTTGTGTCTTTGTGAAATCAAATGATAAATTATTATTGCTTATTTGTTTTGAATTATATTTTCAATCTATTATTCGTATTCAATTGCAAATGTTGCATTTCTGCAAAATAACCACAGAAGCCATTCCTTTGGAATAAGCCATCATCTATAAATTACATTATGTGGTATGACTTGCGAGTACGGTTGTGCACTCATACTTGCTATTATCAATCAACAGAAGTGGAGGAGTCATCGCCTGCTTTTGAAGAGGAGTTCTACGAAGGTTGATCGTTAGGGTCTCGATCCCAATCAGTTGCCTGTGGTGAATTGATGGGATTCTGCTGGAGTTTACTTTGTTTTCGCTGCACTTTATTTCTTTATTGTCAGCCTTGCATGGCTTAATAAATGTAAAACTCGATCTTAAGGTCACAACAGTTATTTGCTATTCAAATTACTCGTTTATTTATTATTTTGTTGTATGGAGGTGATATTTTATCAATATTGACACTGTGTGCACTAGCTTGATCTTGGACTAGTGCAGTATACACAAAGGGTCCAAATTTGCATATTTGAGTCCCGACACCGCACGACCCTCTGTCGCCGTCGACCATCACCGCCGCCGTAAGCGCCGCCACCATCGAATTTCCTGCTCGGGCACTGTAGCAAGCTTCTGTTCACTGCCGAACAGGCCGTTGAGGCCGGCCCATTTAGCCTTCGGGTCTGGAAACCAAGCGAGTTGAGCCCATATTGCAGACCTAATACTATTCATAGCCCGAAACAGCAAAACCCATGACTGTTTAGCCTATTACTGTTCAGACCCTTACTGTTCATAAAACCCTGACCCTTTATGAATAGTGTAAATAGGTACAATTCATCAAACTGACACTATTCACTAAAACCCGTTTTTGACATAATATACTCATTTATATCGTTTTGGGCCCGTGAATCCATTTATCAACACTGTTCAGTCCAATCAAACTCCAAATAAATCCTATTCACCACCCCACTGCTCTCTTTTAGTTCTTTTTCGGAGTTTATTTTACTTGTCCCAGCTAATTCCTTAATGAGCCGGATATTTTTTTTTCTATTGTGTTAGATCCTGGCTTCTATGACCAGGCTCCGGAGAATGACAGACAAGACGAGTTAATAGAAGTCTTTGTGCAAGGAGGCAAATCGCATTCCTTTGATCATTTTGAGTCTATATTTCATGTAATTATATTATTACTTTTATTATGGTATTTTTGCCAATTACTTTAATATTCAAATAATATATTTGAATGTCATGATAATTAGATAAATCCTATTACCCCACACACAAGCCCACCTATTCTTGTAGGCCATATTCACCTCGACTAGTTAGGTTACATAAAACAATAACTAGATATTTAGATTTGACACAAAATGTGTTTATAAATTTCTGAGAAAGATTATTGGCTGACCACCAATGGTTTGATGGAGAGTTGAGGGTTGAGACCAGGAGGTTGGACAACCCAATAGACTTGATAAAAGTGAGTCAAAGGTGAGATCTGGAGGTCAACAGCCACGAGTTTGTGTTGGTCCATCGCCTCACTGTAAGACAGGTAAGGACAAGAACCTTGTGTAACAGACACATAAATCGCTCAACCACAGGTTTGGTCATTCCAACCTGGCTTAGTACACTGCTCTTCCGATTGAATATCTACAGGATAGGCGCCTGCTCTTGTGTAATAGAGCAGTCACAGAATAGGGGTGAGATAGGAATGGGCCTGAAGGGACACTCGCTGGTCTACACAACGGTATGGACCCGTCAACATCGGGCTGTGAGTTCCACTGTTGGCTGGTGATCTCCCGAGGGTTGTATGGACCATGAACCTACCGGGTAGAAACTAGAAAGGTTGAGGAGTGGAAATGCTTTGTTATCTCAACTCAATCGCACACTAACATATTGTGTGTATATTGCATGACAGTATGAGTTTGGGGTATCTTGTGTGCAAAGTTGGGCAACTCCGCAAAGTATAATCAATCGTATTCAGATACGTCGTGCTTCCGGTTAATGAAATTGTGTTCATGGGTGATTCAAGTACATGAGGCATAAGTAGCGATTTTGAGATATTAAGACGGTATATGCAATTGATGAGTAAACCCCTGATATTATATTTATTATTATTTACTGTATTAAAAATTAACTGCCTTAAATGCAAAGTGCATTCACATATGCCTGATATGGTAAACCCTAAACAATCTATTGAACTTCTGGCATGTAGTTAAATAGCTTTTTCATGCGGCTCGTTGAGTACTGTTGTGTACTCATTCTTGCAAAATCAACTACAGAGGGAACCTGGGAAAACTCTGAAGATCTCAATGATGAAGGTTTTGGAGGACCTTCAGATGGCAATGATTATTGTTACTAGGTCTCGACCGCGCTCAAGCGTGCCTGTAGTTTTGAAGTTCTTTTGTCATGTAATATATTAATTTTGAGCTTGAAAGCCCGTGTCAGTGTTAAAACCAGTTGTTAAGCCTTAATCTTGTATAATAGAAGTTGGCTTTTATTGTAATAGAAAGATTGCTTGTGATGCTATTTCTTACTTCACAACTACACATCCTAGGCGGTTGTAAAAAGTTGATGGTCCTAGAAATGGGGTCGTTACATGGCCCTCCTAAGTGTCTACTTGAGAGAAGAAGAAGAATAAACACAGTTGAAAAATAGTGGAAAAGAGAACCCTAAGATCTCCATGGTAAAACGCTTTGCTGTGGTGGTTTTGGAAACGAAAAAAGTTTACTTTACAACATGGAACTCTGGTTCGATTTATTTTTCAACCATCAACTATGAAACCATCTAAAATACAGTCCTAAAGTATTAAAACCAAATCACTTGAGACCCTTACCCATAACCAAGGTGGTTTTCGCCTAAGTGGCATACATCGGATTTGGTTTTATGGATGTGACGTCCAATTTGGCAAGGAGATAGCAAATAAAAATACAATGGAGGAGGCCACGTGTTAATCCCTCCCTATCTTCGTCATCCTCTCTCTCCTATCTTCTCCTTTGTGTTCTCTCTCACCGCACTCACCCATCTGGATGTCCGCACCAACGCGCGCAAGCCCGTCTACCTCGCTGCACAAGTCGCCCACATTGGTCCTCACAAAGCACGGCTTGATGTAGTTCAAGCAGAAGCCCTCGCCTTCTTGCTCTCTTCCCATCCATGTCCACCACCCCCAATCTGATGCCCCTGGCAGCGCAGCTCACCATTGTAGACTCCCTCGAACTCGACCACCTCCACAAATGGCAAAGGTCCTGCCAGAGCCAGTCTATTACTAATCTTTCTGCATATGGTATATCTAGATTTTACATAGAGTTTGTTTACGTAGTCCTACAGTATTTAGACAGTATTCATTATTGATACTAAAGTTTGTTTTGTATCCCTTCAGGATACATAGAATCCTTTCTGGATACGAATAGTCATTTGCTCTCAATAAAAGAGCACCCCTGTAATCAGATTTTGTGAACAAGAGTAATAGAGCAAGAGAAAATCATAAAACATATTGTTCCGGTGACAACAACAAATTGTGTGTTCTTGCGTACACGTTGTAGAGTTCCATTATGTTCGCGTGTGTTCGTCTTCGGTTTGGGCCAATAATTGGTATTAGAGCCTAAGTTCGTGATCCGTGTATGCCCAAGATCATGTCACGCTCTCTAGAAAGTGGTGTCATTGGTGACGAGGCGACGTCGGGTGCGATGGCAAAGAAGAGTTCCGAGATGTATCATCTGATGCTCATGAAGAGCAATTATGCAATATGGGGAATCAAGATGAAGGTATACATATGAGCTCAAGGAGGATGGAACGCAAGATGAGTTGCGCGTTGCCAAGGTGAAAGCATTGTGTTGGTACTAGGCGGTTGCGGTGTCGTATTTGTGTGTGTGTGTGTGTGTGTGTCCGTGGAGTTGAGTCCGGAACATTGAGGAGATGTATTCGCCATCCTGAGTCGAGTTCGTGGAGTTGAGTTCGAGACGTTGAGGAGATGCGTTCACCATCCTGTATTGAGTAACAGTTGGGCAAGTCGTAGTTGAGACCGATTGCCTCAAATAAGTAAGTGCACAAAGATTAGGGATTGATTGTTAGTAATGTTTGTACATATGGTATGTCTAGATTTTATAGAGTTTTTTTATGTAGTCTTACAGTATTTAGGCAGTATTCATTATGGATACTAGAGTTTGTTTAGTATCCCTTCATGATACGTAGAATCTTTTCTGGATATGAATAGTCATTTGCACTTAATAAAAAAGCACCCCTCGATAAAAAAAAACACCCCTGTAATCAGATTTTGTGAACAAGAACAAAAGAGCAAGAGAAAAATAGAAAAGTTGTTGTTTCGACGGCACAAAAAAATTTCTTGTGTCATTGCGTTCACGTTCTAGGGTTCCATTGTGTTCGCGTGTGTTCATCTTCGGTTTGGGCCAACACGGTCTTGGTTGCGACGAGGACATCATGGCCACAATGCACGTTAGGCAAGTCGACGTGCCAAGGAGGGGCTTGCCGACATTGATCCAGTCCGCCACCTCCTCTTGTTGTGTCGACGTTGAGCGTCTGTTGTCCTCCTCACGGTCACATTCTTCCTCCCTCCAATACACCAGGGCATGTTGTGGAGTCCGTCTTCCTCGCCGTCCACTTCCTCGCCTATGTCGTCATCGCGTAGAACACCGCCTCGAAAAAAGGATTCATCCTTCCCTACGCAGTTCTCTTGCACTCCGACGAGTCGTCCTTGCTAGCGATGGCCCGATCTCTCACTTCGTCGTCGGATCCGACGTCCTCATCATTGTCTTCGTCAGATCCGACGACGCCATCACCGCCTCGAGCCACCACAACCAATCATCTTCTTCAGACACCTCATGACCGATGTCGCCAGCCTCTAGAGCTCGCCGTCAGCCTCTTTGTCACCCCCAAATCCCCTCCATGGCCACCACCTCACCCCAAATCTCTCTCTCTCTCTCTCTCTCTGGCTTGAACGATAGAACATGCCTTAAGGATGACGTGGATGCCACATTAACCAAAATCAATGATACATCGGACAAAACCACTATGGTTTGGGTCTGTTGGGGTAAAGTGGACGGTTCCGTTAGTTTGGAGTTCTGATTAGAACGGTTCGTAGTTAAGGATAGAAAAACGAACCGTGACCAAACTTAAGGGTTGAAAAGTGGATTTTTTTTTTCCCTTTTGGAAACTGGTTTGAGCCATTGCTTATCAAAATTTCAAGTACAAGCGAAACAAACAATGGCGTGGACGGCTTTTGTAAAACCATGTGCTTTCGTTCCTCTATTTTTGTACTCACATGACCTTAACTTTATTAAACATCATCATAACTTGCAATCCATAGCGCTTATATTGTCGGACGATATCTCCGTTGCTCAACTAAAAGATCCAAAACCCAAAGGAACACGCAAATTATGCTTGACCTTTTTGCAGCACCCATGTTATCCAATTAGGCAATTAGCTTTACCTTTTTTGTACAGAGGCGCCAAAATTTAGGGTTAGTGTGCAAAGAGGCCCGTTTGGCGAGATGCAAAGGGACGATGACATCAAAAGCACAAATCCTGTCCTGGGATTGCCAATTAAGGGGACCAGACCAGGAGAATTGTTTTGTGACAGAGTAAGATCATCTGCAATGTTTTGATTTAGCCGGTTCAATTGATTGATTTCGGTCATGGGAATCCATTCAATACACTGGACAGTGTGCCGTTTTGCCTCGTCAACTTCTTGTTTCAAGCCTCTACATAAGATGTGATATGGTTAGCGATATTCTCAGCTTTCTTTAGGGCATATACAATAGTATAGACAATTGTTGTCTGTAATATCTCTTTGTATTATCTATGAACAACATTAAAGACAACTTCTACAGTGAATTATTTTTTTACATGTCTCAATAGACAGCTCCTACATGTATAATATATCTTATTTCTTACGTTAGAGTCGACTACTACGTAAAAGATAATCCAATTCTCTGTACTTCCGCTCTCTCTCCTCCCTGTTATCTCACGAAAACTAGGCTAGGCGCGCACGCCAGAAGGGGACCGCACCAAGGCCATTGTCCCCAAAGTCTCGATGCTCCTGCCTAATTTACGTCGCACGTGTGGGCGATCGAGCACACGTGTCCAACAGGAACGGAGGCCTGATTAAGAACGGCAAGGGCACACGTGCGGATGCACGCATCTTGTCCTGGTCAGCTACCTAATACCAAATCCTTTGAAATTAATATGGCGGTGCAACTATGTCTGAAAGCGATGCTGGCTTGCTCGTCTGATCAAATCTGGCTTGGAAAATTAGTCTGGATCGAAAGGTTGTTTGGTTAGTGAGGGAAGTTAGTGCCTTTAGACTGTTTGAGGATAATTGTGTTAGCTGTTAGAATTCATGTGCCAAGGGTACGCTTAACCGTTGCATCATGCAAGTAGTTGGCTAATGTTATTTTGTAATTCTTATTAGAATAACACTGCAAAATTCAAGAAAAATGCTACCTATAGACATATATGTTTGGGTTCTTCCATTAAAAAAGTGTACATGAGCAGGTTTTTTTTTTATTGCATACTCCCTCTATTTCATAATGTTTGTCCATAGGCTCTGATCAGGAGTCTCTGTTTTAAAATATTTGTCCATTGAGCAAATGAAGAGTATAGTTATTGCAATATTTACACTCTCTACCCCTATTTAAATACTTTGAAAGAGATTAGGAGGTTGTAGTATATCATTTAATAGGTGTATATATATTTGTTTCTCGTTAACTTCTTATTAGATTTAGTGTTTCTTTTGTCTATGCTTACAGTAGGCTGTGGACAAATATTGTAGAACGAATGGGGTACTTTTTAATGGTATTTCGCCAAAAACTTTTCCCTGGCTTATTTTCCAAAATGAAACCTAACCTGCAACAACACCGTGGGTGCGATGCAAGCAGCGTGGTTCATTTTTAAAAGGGAAAAAATCCACTTTTCAACCCTCAACTATCGTCTGAGTTCACTTTTCAACCTCAAAATCTAAAACCGTTTGAAACACAACTCTCAACTATCAATATCGGTGCAAAACACAACCTTGGCCCGAAACCACCATGGTTTCAGGTGACGTGACGGTGGTTTTCGCTGATGTGGACTCCTAGTAATACTTAGCGCCTGCGTGTACATCCACATCAATGGCCGTGAGCATCCACGTCGTCGTCCACGTCATCCTCAAAGCACCTTTTTCTTCCTTTTCAAAACGCGGAGAGGGGGCGTGGTTTAGGGGCCGGCGGTGGCCATGGATGGCAGTGGCGGCGCTCGGGTGGCGGCTACTTCGTTTTACAGCAGCTTGATGAGGAACGGCGGTTCGCCTTCCCCTCCCCTCCATCTTCCTCACTTCCCCTGTCCATTCCTCCACTCCCCGAGCTCGAAGAACCGCTGCTATGCGTCGGCCGTGAATGACACCCATGTGTAGACCCCTCTCTAGCGAGCTTCTCCCCCGTTCTTTCATGTCAAAATGTGTTCCTAGGCCTCCTCTACATTTCCCCTAACCTAGTTTAGGAATTCATCCATAGGAGCTCGTCGACTCCACTGTCTTCCTTGGGTCCAGCCAAAAGTGCCGCCGCCGATGTGATCCCCTCTCCGGTGAGACTCATTCTGATTCCTCCCTCCTGGAGCAACTTTACACCTTCCTCTTTCATCCCCAATTTTTTATTCGGATTTTCCCTTGCCCTAGATCGCCACCATTGACAAGTCGTCCTCGTCACCTCGGGTCATCGCCGCCGCACCATCTAAGTGCTTCCCCATCCTCACCAACCACTCCGGTGAGTTCCCCTTATCTTATAGATACTCGCGACACGCCTGATTTTTAGGGCTTATCCATCATAGTGCCTTACCAGGGTAGTAGTGTCGCTGATGTCGCCGTACGTAGCTGCGTCGTTGCTGCAGTCCGCCTCCCGCCGCGTCATTGCCACCCTTGTGGTCGCCGAGACTATGGGGTTATGTTTTGCTGCTCTCCTGTCGCCATCGTGGTCTTCCTCGCCGATGCCGAGCTCAGCCAGATCTCCCACGACGCTGCTCTGTTCTCCCTCTGTCTTGTCCTCGGTTGAGAACAAGGGAGATGACTCCCCACCACTGACGTGTCGGTCCATGTGATAAATTAGTGTTAAATTAATTTGTAGTAAATCTTGTAATTAATTAGAGATTAATCAATGATTAGCCTTATTATGACACGTGGACCCACAAGATTATGGGTAGTGACCTGGATTAAGTTGACGAAACGGATCCATGAAGGAGAGTGATGTGTCCATCCACATCAAGGTAACTCGTCATCTTAGATCCATGTCATCACCACATCAGGCAAAACCGCCTTAGATTCTAGCTAAAGTTGTGTTTTACAACGGTATTGATAGCTAAGGGTTGTGTTTCATACAGCTTTAGAGTTTGAGGATTCAAAAGTGGACTCGGACGATAGCTGAATGTTAAAAAGTGGACTTCTTCATTTTAAAAATAAGTAATTCGTTTGCAATGTTGCTTTTCGTGGTGTTGTGGGCATGCTTTATAGTTTATTCTAAAAAATAGGTTGAGGAGGAGTTTATATTTAAAAATAAAATGTGAAAAGGATCAAACCAAAAAAAATCGACATACCATGCCCTACTTAACAATTTTATAATACCACTTGGTCCTACTCTATCATCTAAGAGTCAGTAAACAACGTCAGTATTGAAAGTCGAAAAGTGTGTAAATCAGAACGAAAATGTAACCACTTTTGACAGAAGAAAAGTGAGTAAACTTGGTGGAAAAGAGAGTGTTTCAGGTATGAATGGCAATATTAGAATACATTTTGGACAGAACATATGCTTCAGACTTCAACGGGTGAGTATTTAAACATAACTACAGTTCCATCACATTCGCAAGTAAGACGATAGAAAAATTCAAAATACATCGGTGAGGTGAAGAATAACAACTGTTAAATTCCAAAGAACAGATGAGATAAACCATACTGATGAGGGATGAAGTTCATGATACTCCAGCTGCCAAGATGAGAAGGCAATGCCTGGCTTATCAAAGACTATAAACGCCTCATGTAGCCTAAAAAAAGTATAAATTTCATGTCTTGTCTTCTGCTTCTCAGTTTGTCCACAACTACCTGTTGGAAAAGCAGTCTGGCATGTCCACTAGATCCATTTCAGACCTTGTCAGCGGAAAGAATAGATTGCAGTTTAGTACAGTGTGCAGAAACTTCTTCTGTTGCTCAGTTTTGTCATCACAGCAATCATTCAAGAAGCAGCCAAAGAAAATCTGCGTGGTACCAATTTGATTCAGGTACTGTCCACAAAATCTAGGGACTGAATTTTCAGATATTGTCAACATCCTAAGCCAGTATACTGTGGTAACTGACAGCATCAGCAACATTGATAACACTTTTGTCAAAGAAAGATAGCAAAAGCTGGGAAAAATTAAAACCAATGTAATCTCAGTCAACTACAGAATAGGGTGGGTGGGGGTGGGCACTTGTCAGAGACTCAAGAGCTTCTGAAAATCTCTTCTGTTCAGTATTGTCGGCAAAGTATAAAACAGAACATGACAGAAACAAGGCCAATTCTTGCAAAGAATGGATATTGGTAGGAAAAAGTATAGATGAGAATCCATATCAAGTTGCAAGACTATAACATTCAGCCATCAACTTTATGATGTACACAAGAACACAAAGAACACATGGAACTGCTAAAAAGCTAAGCTGTATTACATTCTTAACAAGATTGATGCTAAAACACAGGGAATTCGATTCAAAGGTAGATACCGATCTCTACAGCTGAAGAGAACAGCTTTTCTGCAATTAAACCCTACCATCGTGTCCGTCTTCATACTCCCGTGTATTATATACATTGACTGGAATAAAAATTGCAGCATTTCCTACTGAATTGGAGGAGACTACCTTTTTCTACTTTTAGGCTAAAACTGATTGAGCTAGTTTGCTGTTCTATCCCTCCAGAGAATCAAAATCACAAGGATCAGAAAAAAATTACGCTGATTTCTCTGCTGACTCATCTATAGTCGACGAATTGATTGTGAAGCCATCGAGGAAGTCGCTGTCAGAGTCAAGCTGTAGCTCTTTGAACATTGCCATAACCTGAATCATGGTTGGCCTTCGATTAGGCCGATCATCCAAGCACTCGCAAGCAATCTTCAGATACTGATAGAGCTCAGCTTCCGCAGACTTTGAGTCGGTCAGTGTAGGATCGAAGATCTCACTGCTTCTGTTCTCCTTAACCATCTGCTTCACCCAACCGACAAGGTTGTTGTCGCCAAACTCATTTGGATCAATAGGCTTCTTCCCTGAGAGGAGCTCCAAGAGCACAACACCATAGCTGTAGACATCGCCCTTGGTCGTGCACCTGAAGCTTTGGTAGTACTCAGGTGGCACATACCCAGGCGTGCCTGCAAGTGTGCTCACACTCAAATGTGTATCAAGTGTGTTCATCAGCCTTGCCATCCCGAAGTCCGATACACGAGCATCGAGGTTGTTATCAAGAAGCACGTTGCTTGACTTCATGTCCCGTGTATGATGTGGGGATGCAGCTATGGTGGAGGAAGGCAAGGCCCCTCGCTGAACCAATTGCAATCTTCTTCCTCGCTGCCCAGTCAAGCTTCACACTAGCCTTGGTCTTGTCATGGAGCACAACATCTAGGCTTCCATGCTTCATGTACTCGTACACAAGGAGCCGCTCATCACCCATCTTGCAATATCCAAGCAACGGTACAAGGTTGCGGTGCTTGATCTTGCCAATAGTCTCCATCTCTGCAGTGAATTCCCGGTCACCCTGGCCTGTGAAATGGATAAGCTTCTTGATGGCCACAGCATTGCCATCCTTGAGCTTGGCCTTGTATACCTCACCGAATCCCCCCGAGCCTATGAGGGTCTGAGCACTGAAGCCGTTGGTGGCCTCGAGGAGGTGCGCAAAGGTGAGCTTCCTCAGTGGCTTCTCGAATGCTGCCACACTGATGCTTAGTGGCTCACGGACACCAGACAGCTTCCAACTCGATGTGCCAGATGTTGGAAGGCTCTCAATATACCCGGTTCTTATCTCTTCAGTCCTCTGGTTCTTCCTGAGCTTGCAGAGAATGACCAGCAGCAGGAGCAGTATGAGCACGGAGAGTGCCACTCCGACAAGAATGCTTCCCCCGATGACCTTCCTCCTCCCATCAGGAGAAATTCGTGGCCCCACTCCCCACCCGGGATTGCGCCCACAAGGAGGCAAAGGGATGCCACAGAGGCCAGAGTTATTTTCATACCGGGACGCCGGGAATGTGGTAAGCTGGCCAGATGAAGGGATTGGACCGGTCAGGTTGTTGTTGGAGACATCGAAGTCCGCAAGGAAATTCAAACCGCCGAGGCCCGAGGGGATGCTGCCATTGAGATGATTGTTGGAGAGGTCAAGTGCACCAATTGACTTCAGCCCTGAGAATCCATCCGGTATTGTACCACTGAGCTCATTATGCCCCAAGTTAAGGACTTGGAGGTACATCATGTTCCCGAGGCTCCCCGGTATTGCGCCAGTGAGACCATTGTATGAGAGGTCCAGGAAGATCATGCTACCATTGTTGCTGAATGTATACACTGTTGTGCCGGTGTATATCCTTGTGGATGGGCACAGGTGCACCGCTGGGAACTCAGCCAGACGCTCTGGCCTGATGCCAAAGAACTCGAAGAGCACACCTGCACCAGGGCAGATGTTGCCTGCCTCATTCCGGAGAAACGCAAACTGCTTTCCTGACACAATACCACCTGGAACGAGCCCTGCCTGGCCCGCTAACTGCGACGGTATCGTGCCAGTCAAGCTGTTGCTGTTGAGGTCAAGCCAGATGAGGTTGTTGCAGCTGCCAAGCTCGGCTGGCACATGTCCAGAGAGCAGATTCTTGTTGAGTTGTAGAATGGCGAGCTTCTGAAGCTTGCCAAAACCCCCAGGCACGCTCCCGGTGAGACGGTTACCGGAGAGCGACACCCAGATGAGATTCACGCACCTTGTAATGGACGGGGGAATGCTTCCGGTGAAGTTGTTGTAGCTTATCACCAATGTCTCCAATGCAGTACCATTGGAACAAAGGATGTCCGGTATCTCGCCAGACAGGCCATTCGCCCACATGACCAGATCAACAAGCTTTGGCAGCAAAATTATTTCTGGCGGAATCCGACCAACAAGTGAATTGAAGCTGAGATCAATCGACTCCAGATTGGCACAATTGCCAAGTGATGGCGGCACGGTGCCGTTGAGGTAATTGCTCGGGAGGAGGAGCTTCCGCAGCGAAGGCAATGACGAACACAGGTCCGGCATTATCTCACCGTCAAGCTCATTGGACCCAAGGTCAATCTCCTCGAGCAATGGGCACCCCGCCGCAAGCACTGGCAGCGGGTTCGCGCCCGTGATGTTGTTGAATGAAAGCCGGAGCACACGGAGTGAGGAGATGGTGCTGATGACACTGACCACAAAGTCCCCGGAGAGCTGGTTGCCACCGAGGTCAAGAACCACGAGGGAATTGCACTTTGCAAAGCTTGCCGGCAAGGCACCAACCAGCCGATTGCCTGACAAGTCCAGCTCAACAATTCTGCCACACAACTGGCTCAGCTCATCCGGTATCGGCCCGGTAAACTCGTTGCCGGCCAATGCCAGCCGCCGTAGAGAAGAGAAGCCCGTGAAGAACGTCGGTATTGCGCCGGACAGAAGCTTGTTACCTGACATGTCGAGCGTCTCAAGGCGGCGGCAATTGGCGAGGCCAGGCGGCAATCTGGTGCTACTCAGACCATTGTAGGACCAATCAAGCACCGTGAGGCTGGCGCAACCGCCGAAGTCGTACCCGGAGACATCGCCGGTGAAGTTGTTCCCGGCGATGCTCAGGTACGTCAAGTTGGCCGGCGCGGTGGCAACGAGCCCGGCAGGGAGCGCGCCGGACATGTGGTTCCACGACACATCGAGCGCGGTGACCTCGCTGCACGACGCGAGCTCCGGCAGCCGCCCGGTGAAGAGGTTGGCAGAGAGGTTGAGGTACCGCAGGCCATGGCAACCGGCGAAGGAGTAGTTCAGCAGACCGGCGTTCGCCAGATGGTTGCGCGACAGGTCGAGCGACCGCAGCGACGGCGCGAACGGGAACCCGCCGCCGACGAGGGAGTTCCTCGACAGGTTCAGGAACCGCAGAGCGCCGCAGGACGCCAGGAACGCCGGAGGCAGCGTCCCGTTGAAGGCGTTCGACGATATGTCCACCTCCACGAGCGCACATGACGACGACGACGAGGCGTGCGAGAGGTTGCCGTAGAAGGCATTGCCGCGGAGGTCCAGGCGCTGCAACGCCGGGAGCGCGAGGAGCGCGTCGAGCCGGAGCTCGCCGGCGAGGCCCATGCTGCTGAGGTTGACGGCGACGACGCGGCCGTCGGGCGGCGGCGCGCACGAGACGCCGGCCCACGAGCACGGCGCGGTGGAGTTCCGCCGGCGCCGGACGCCGCGTCAGCCGCCCAGCTCTCGAGCGCGCCGCCTGGGTCGTCCGCCACGGACGCGCGCCTGAAGGCGAGCAGCGCCGCCGCCTCGTCGGCTTCGGCAATGGCGGGCGCCAGCAGTCGAAGCAGCACCAGCAAGAAGAAGGCAGTCGCCGTGAAAGGCGGGAGGCGGCCATGGTTTCCCGCCCTCTTATACGTCAATTCGCACTCGTCGATTCCTGCAAGGAGGAACAGGACCAAATGGAGATGGCCGCTGAGTTCTTGCGTCCTGCCAAGTTGTTGGATGGCTTCACATGTCGATGGAGAGAACTAGGATTGCAATTTACCTGCAAATTTGCACCAAATTGATCGCGTCATTTAAGCATACAAATTCACTCCAAATTGGCAGCATGAATTGCTTCGAAAGAAGAACAAAAAGAGCACATGGAATCTTTGCAAGAGAATTAGGATTGCAATTTATCTGCAAATTTGCACCAAATTGATCGCGTCATTTAGGCATACAAATTCACTCCAAATTGGCAGCATGAATTGCTTCCAAAGAACAACAAAAAGAGCACATGGAATCTTTGCATGGGAAAGCACCCAAGAACAGTTGAAGGAAATGTAAAAAAATCCTTGGTGAGATTTCTTTGTGCAAATTGCCCACACTAAACCCAAAAGGCAAGACAAAATATCTCACAACTGATAGAATCCATGAACCAAAACAGAGTGGAGAAAAACTCCAATTTGGACCCAAAGGGAGAAAAAAAAAACCAGTCATGTCCCAAGAACAAGAACCAAAACGCCACAAAACCACCAAGAAACCAAGATTAATTAGAACCTTCAAACCAACGAGAAACAACCAAACATTTGAAACAACCAAACCCATAAGCAATAGCACAAAAGCAAAGCCAAGAAAGAAGCGCTCCGCTCACCTTGGCACCCAAAACATCATCAAGAATGGAGAAAATCCACAGGGTTCAGAGAAGAAGGAAACAGCAAGAATCCATCCACTGCAAGAATTGGAGACGAGGAGAGCGAGGAGGGAGGAGGGAGAGAGAAGCAAAAAGCTGCAGAAGAGCACACAGAAGCCTACACTCAAATATATTAAGTAGGAGAGAGAGAGAGAGAGAGAGAGAGAGAGAGAGCAAAGGGCGCTCGGTACTAAGCAAGCATTAAGAAAACCTCGTAGAGTTTGTTTGCTTGTGACGGCAATATTAGGCCCGAAAAGACGGGGCTGGATTGTTTAATCGCAGGAGGAAGAAGCTCCGCGAGTTTGGAAGGATAATAATTGGTTTTTGCGAGGGGCTGGATGCAAATGTTTTGGTTCACAGATGCTCACTTTTTTTTTTCTTTTTTTTTTTTCTTGCATCCGAGCCCGGTCAAACACACTCTTTCACTCTCATAACTAGGTAATTTGAGGGATACTCGTGAAACCTGCAGTCGCGAGTGCAAGCCGTGCTACTCGTGATGAGGTCCCTCGACGACGCGGCCATGGACCATGGTGATCAAACAGAACCAGGAGCTTCTCGCCGAGGTGGTCCGCGACCGCATCTCGACGTGGGCGACCAAGGCGTCGCTCCACGTGCTCCGCCCGTACGACCGGAACCGCGTCATGATCTCCGGCTGCTGCTGGACGAGCCCGAGGAGGCGCTATGCGAGCTCGCTTTGGCCATGCTTTTTGCACGTTCACCAAGGGGGTGCGCCGAGCTGGTGGTGGACGCGGCGGCGGGCGTGGCCGTGGTGGGCAAGAAGGCGCTGCGGGTGTCGGAGGAGGCGAGCGAGCGAGTCCATGGCGCTGCACGCGACGACGTCCGCCGTGCTACAGGAGATGGCGTAGGCCGGCGTCGTGGGCAAGCTGTGCCTGGCGCCATGGTCGGAGCAGTGTGGGGGTGAAGAAGACCAAGGAGAATGTGCACGGAGTGCTCAAGCTGCACCGTGCTTGTCTCCCAATTTTTTAGCGACCGAAAGGGAAATTTAGATATTTCTTAGAATTTCTCTCTCTCTCTCTCTCTTCTGAAAATGATATAATAATAGTATCAATATTCTAGAGAAAATAGATATATTTTTATAGTATTTTTCAGTAAAAAAATTATATAATTTGAATATCCTACCCCCAATGACACCAAAATGTGATACCATATAACCAATTTTACATAATAAATATAACAGTTCGATACAATTAGCTAGCACAAAACTAAATAATCTTGAACAAAAAAACACCTTAAAATTAATATTTTTAAATTAACACCTACTTTTATTTAAAAAATAATTTGAAGAGGATTTATAGCTGGGCGCCTAGGAGTCTAAGACTAGCCTATGGTTCACGTAAAAAGTTACCATGGAGCCACGAAAGACGCTTGGCCCTTCTTCCAAGTTACAGGCTAAAATTCCATATATAAAAGAATCCAAAGCATCTAACCCTATGGTCTCAAACTCGAGTCACTTGTTCATGCCCTTATTTTACGATGGTGGAGCATAAAGATAAAGAGATGAAGGGAGCAATTGCTTATTACTAATTTATATTTGCTTATGGGACTCCGGAGAGTAGGGAGCTTTGGAAGTCAAGAATAGAGTTCTTCTTCTTCTTCTTCTTCGCAACATGTGAAGCAAGCAACAAAGCAAAAGATAGTATATTTTTAGTTTTTCTCCTCTTCCTTGACATATCAAAGAAGATGAGAATTTATATTTCAGAGACAGAATCAAAGAATCACCTTTCCTCATATATATATATATATATACAAAAGGCAAACTTTTAAGTTTCATTATGATAATGCAAACTCCTTTATGTTTCAAAGTTTATTTTCGCTTCCATTTTCATAGCAAGTTCGCAACTGGTGATTAAAAATATTTTAGTAAATAAGGACTGGCTCTATCTTTGATCCGACTCGCACAACATCTTTGAAATGTTTACCACTAATCCTCAGAAGTAGTACTAAGAATTGATGAGGCTGAATTAAAAATGTTCACAAGCCTACAGCTCCCTGCCATTTATTGCCCTGCCCGGCGGGTAATGGCGCCTGTGCCCGCTGGAGGGAATTGTGTGCATTCCAGGTGTTCTTTAATGGAGTGCATCATGAAACTTCTCTGGTTCCAGTGTTAAATTCTTTATGGCGAATTTCTTGTGTTCTATTTTGTCAGCATGCCAGGTATACTGCCTAGTGCATTGACAAAGGATTGGTATGTTTTGTTTTTTTTTTTTTTTGCGCTTAAACGACGCTTCTCCGAAGCAGCGAAATAGCAAAAGTATCTTCTCTCCCACAAAAGAATTGACAAAATAGTAACGGGTGGTGCTCGAAACCCGTTATAGACCACGTGACGATCGCACGGGAGCCAGCATACCATCTGCTGTGAACTACATGTGCACGACAGATAACCTACTATGAACTACGCGCGTGCAGGTAGCCTGCCGGAAACTACACGTGTGATAGGTGGTCAGTATACGTCACCTACCGTGCGCCCTAATTTGCGGCAGGTGGTCAGCCAGCTCGCGTGTGGCAGCCACGTGTTGTGGATTTTGAACTCTAACACTGCCATTTAGCATAAACTCGTATGTCAGGGACGTGTACCAACCGCCAAGGAAATCATAATTGAGTGCACTGGCAGGTTAATTAATTAGAGTGTTATATAAATCATTCTAAGCATTTGATTGTTTAGCACTTAGAGCGGATGCATGTACTGCATTTGGTATTATTGAAACTTGGAAGTATTCAACATTTGCCCACAGTTAGGCACATGGCAGTTGTTTGCTAAAACCATAGTTACATCAACTTTTTTTTAGAACATTATATTAGTAGCATGGAGTATGTGGAAGCTGGCAACACTAGCTTCGTTATCTTTTATTTACTTAGGCGTAGTTTAAATTATATTATATTTTGAAATCGTATATGTCGAAAGAGTGTAAAAAAATTGTTTTTTTTTTGGAATATATGAAAGTTACTTGTGTCCTAAAAACTTGTACGTTGTGGGCTTGTAGCGCAATTATAGCTCAACAATAAGGTATTGGGGGTGGAAATGTTACCTTAATGTTGAGCTTTTAACGTGTTGCAATGTATTTTTCTAATTCTATATATGTTCAGAACGTAGAAATCCCATAATAATTTTACAACAAACATTATGATTCATATGGAAACGAGCGAGGTTATGATCCACCCCAATGATCTCCAACTCAAATCTGTGCCTTCCATGCAAGCGCCGAGATCCGTGCGGGTGGGAATACAAATCAGGAATACATCATCAATATACCTTATATGGTGGGACCCATAGTACACAATACACACCCAACCCACAAAAACCGAACCCACTCTCTCCTCTCGAATTTTTAGCCTAAATGGCACTTTTGTGCTGTTTTTTGCAAACTTAGCGCCCTAACCCAGACGCGCTAAATTCCGTGCACCCATAGCCCGGATGTTTATGCGTTCGCCACGTGTCTGATTCGCACTCCCCGCGGCCGGACAACGCCGCCTCCGCACGCCCCTAGCTCGGTCGCACCGCTGCCGCACGCCCCACGCCCGGACAAGTGATGTCCGCATGCGTGTCCCCCGGACGCGCGCGCTACCGCACGCCCACGGCCCGGACAAGGCATGGCCCGTGTGTCGCTCGGAGAGCGGCCTCTATCAGCCCCTGTTCGCCCAGACACACCAGCTGACCCTCGTCCGCTCCTCCCTGCCCCGGACTCACCCTCCACGTCAGCATTTCCGCGCCCGAATGCTTGCACTTTATTCCCTATCACCTCAATGTCCTGGCTATGCCTGCATGCAAACCGCGCGCAGGAGGGAATCCAATTCCTACCGTCGCTTTGTTTGAGTGGTACGTACCACGGTCGCATACCAGACTCACCCGTCCTCCACCGGAGCATCCGGAGCAGGTGACGCACCACGAGAGACTCCGTCACTAGTTCGATCGACACAGTATTTCGCGGTGTGACGACACCGTAAAACACTTACTACCTTTGCTCGTTTCATTGATGATATTTGTATTGTTTGTTACTGAACCAGTGTTGTCTGTCACTTAAGTTCGAGTGGCTGTAGCAGATTGCAAGTGCATCAGAGACCACCATCCGTAGCCCAGAGCACACGTACCGGGGCTTCTAAGCACTTTGAAGTACATCTTCGCAGAGTCAAAAAATGTAATAAAGAATATGAGCTGCGGTCATTCAAGAGACAACATCCTACACGCCGTGCATTGAGTGGCCCGACCATGCTCACCTGGTAGGTCGGCACGGCCTAGTCGCACCAAAGAAGCGTCAGCGCGCCCCATCGCTTGTCGCGATGCAGATTAACTGGGAGGTAAGTTATGTACAAATTTATGTCTTATTTTTTATTACGCCTTAGGTCATTCTAACATCATGTCGTCCTCCAGTCACGCGTCGTTCGGGATGCATCACTTCTATCATCCGCACCTCATAATCAGACTGGCGCTCCCCCTCGGTCATCTGCACTGCACATCCGGAAGGTACGAGATGTTTAGTTTACATCCTGAATATTTATGTGGCCTAACATGATTCCATCTTGCAGTCTTCAGTTGAGTGTGGGGGTAATAGCCATCCGTCAACTGATGAGGATACGACCATCTCGGCTCTTGTCAGGGAATAGTACACAGTGTTAGGGTTTGGACCGTGGCACCCAGGGTACCCACCCCTGTAGTACGTTGACCAGTATGGAGTACCATACCAAGGGCGTAGCTCCTCCGGGGTAGCTAGCACATCGCACAGTCAAGGCTAGAGCTCCTCCGTACTAAGGACTTGCGCATGCTGCACTGGGGCGACGATCGAGCGTGGATTTCTTGATTACTTCATTAATGACATGATTGCATATGGTAACCAGTTTGGCATGACTCAGCTGGAAGATATTGACATTGGACAGACTCAGTTGGGCCAGAGTTAGCTTGTTTATACACCTCTGCCTACTCAACGGTCTCCATACCCCCCTCCGAACCGATATGCGCTCTTCGAACCGGTTAACGTATCCCACGAGACATGCTCAACGCAAAACCAGGACATGCACGCAGACGTAGACGCGACGAGCATAGAGTGGCTCAGACGCGTAAGCTATATTGTATCTCGTGTGTAATTGCACTGCATATATGTTATGCGCTTTTGTTGTGCTATATTGTATGCATATTTTTTATGGTATGTGTGTATTGTTGGAGTAGATCGGTTCCGGATTAACATGAAATCAAAAAACACCGGGGTTCATATGAAATCATGAAACCCCATACCGGGTGGGAGTCACGGGACTTTAGACATTTCATGTGGAGTTGCAATCTCAAATTTGAAAAATAAATTTGACAAAATTTAGGAATACACTTTGTAAATTGCTAATTAAATGTGGCGTATGGTTTGGTGCACCCAAGATACACGTGTGTCCCGAGGAGGATCAAAATTAGTCTTTGTGCCGCATCAACCCTTCCCCTTGTCTCGTGACTGCCCACGGTGATGGCGAATGTCGAAGTCATCCATGTTCTGTGAGACAGGCTGGATGATTACATGACGTTAGCAGAATGTAAGACCGAATGCATAATCAGGACACAAATTGTAGACAACTCACATCTTCGAGATGGAGTGCGGACGGGCGACTGCAAACGCTACGACAGCCACCGATCTTAGTAGCAAGAGCCTTCCCCTTGTCTCGAGACTACCCACGTTGACGGCGAGTGTCGAAATCAGCTATGTTCTGCGAGACGGTCTGGATGATTACATGTTGTTAGTAGAACAAAAGCCCAAATACATAATCAGGATGCAAATTGTGCATAACTCACATTTTCAATACGGAGTGTGTTTGGGCGATGGGAAAAGCTACGATGGCCGCCGGTCTCAGTAGCAGGAGCATTCCCCTTGTTGTACTTAGCTTCATGTTTAGGGATCCTCCACCACCACCCTACTGTCCTGGGCTCCTCTAGTGCCTTTTCGGTAGGGTCCGGTATGTAAGGTTTCCTCGTTGGAAGATCTCGACTCGCATCATGCAGTTCAACATGTACTTATACTGGATGAACGTCCTGTCATACATCTTCAGGCCACCGATCCATTGGAAGAAGTTGCAACGCATCTCGGGCTGCCATTACGCGCAAATGAAGTTAGAAATTTATGGAATTCGACGTAGGGTTTGAAAAATCGATATGTGCGTAAGATTCTCTTACGAGAACGTTCCCGCACGTGTTGTACGCTCGAGCGACAATGGTCGGGTATGTGGACTGAATGATCTTCACTAGCTGTTCAAACACATTGCAAGCGTGGAAACTCTGGTGGTACCGGCGCATCCTTCATAGAAAAATCTAGGTAGGGTTTAGCCCTCTTCGCACGCCACTTGCACTTCTGCAGTATCTTAGCATAAAAGTTTGACAATGACTCTAACATATTCAAGGATGGCATAATGTTTTGTTGTTGTGCACAAAACAAGGGCGAGTCAGTTTTGAACAAATAAAATATCGAGATACGTATGCGTTAAGAAATAATGACGTAAAGATATGCACAAATATGAGTAGACTACCTATGTACATGACATGATGGTCCCCGTATAGGCAGACAATACAATAAATTACAACACGGAATGACAACTAGACAAGCTCGGTCTGTTGGGACATTCTTATATGGAGTGCCCAAGGGTTTTGCATATCCTGCATTTCATCGTGCAACTCAGGCCCCCACGCTGGCTGTTATCCATGTCATTCTGAAAACACCGCGTCTGCCGTCACCCCTTCCCAGTTGACTTCAAGTCTTTGTTCTGGCCCCATTTCACCATGTCTGACCAAATATCCCTATAGTTCATGTCCACATCATACGAGTGAAGCTATGCATTCCATGTACTGAAAAGATGCTGCATGTCATAGTACTCAAAGATATATAGCGTAGACATCTGCCTCAGCTGCACACGCCTTGTACACATGCGAGCATGGCTTGTGCAGGAGCTTCGGCTTGTTGCAGGTGCATGTAGCCACATCACCCAGGGTGCATGCGTGTTTCCTTTCCTCCTAGCATGATTGTTGACATATTTTTGCCTCATCCTTATCTCGTACTTCCTCGTGAGGCCATCGATCACCTGGATGTCGTGCATTCGGGCCTTCTGCATCTTCTAGTTCATATACCACTTCATGTTCTTGGACTACTGCTTCCATTCTTCCAGCTGTCGCCTCACCGTGGTGGCTCTATTGACGAAGTAACCGACCGTGCAAGTCCATGTCTCCTCAACGATCGCAGTGAAAGGGAGGCACCACACACCTTTCAGCACGTTGTTGTATACCGCAGACATGTTGGTCGTCGTAATTCCGTACCTCACACTGTCTGTGTCATGGAGTAGGGACCATTTCTCCTACTTAGGAGCGTGGAGATTAATCCACTGCGTGAAACTTATGGTGCTGCTGGATTGCCCTCTCGCAGCCTGTTGTCCCTCCTATGCCTCCAAAGGGGACTCTCTTGTATGCCTCGTAGTTCAATATTCGAGGTCTATCCATATAGACTCGAACTTCTGCCTCTGGTTCTGTATGCACAACTCCTTGAACGTCTACATTAGTTCCTGACTGTGAAATCACGTGAAGAAGTTCGATGCAATATGCCTCATACACAACCGGGTTTCCACATCGTTCCACTAGTGAGAAGGTTTCGTCCCATTCTTCATGGTGTTCAGAGCCGACAACAACCCATCATTGCGGTCTGTGATAAGGCATGCGTTGGGCCAGACTCCCATAACCATCCGCTTCACATTCGTCAGGAACCATAACCAACTGGATATGTTCTCATTCTCTACGATGGCAAAAGCAACCGAAAGAAGCTAGTCATTCACGTCGGCCGCGCGTCGCTATGAGAATGGTGTCCTTGTACCTCCCTATGAGAAAAGTGTCGTTCATCATGAGTATAGGACGATAGAACTTGAAGCCCTCTATGGACTGGACGAAAGCCCAGAACACCCGGTCCAGAATGAAGCAGTTGGGGCCTCCATCGGCATCTTCACTTTCAACCATGTGATGTGTGTGTTTCAGGGATTTGCTTCGGTAATCTGGTGAAGCATTCTCGGCATAAGATTGTATGTCTCTTCGTATGTCTCATACATGGACTCGATAAACTTTTGCTTGGCTTGTCTGACCTTGCTATAGCTGACTGGATAACTAATCAGATTGGTGACTTCTGACAGTAGCATCTTGGAGGAGATAGACACGTCCTCCTCAACTAGGTGGCCGATGAGGCTCGCCACATATACGAAGGTTACATTCTAATGCTGCCGCGGCGGCTCACTAAGCTTGCAAGTGTGGTCAGTCACCGCCTTGACTGTGAAGACCGAGCCGAAGAACTTTGCTCGGTGAGCGCTACCCTTGCTAGGACAGCCTTCTACGACGCACTTCACTGTGTAATATCCTAGGTTAGACCGGTACACCAGGTACGCACGACTGATGGACAAAGCGTACCGTGATATAGCTTGTTGCACGGCCGCCTTACTAGGGAGGTGCTACCCAACTAAGAGGGTGTCAGTATCAAACCCCCACTGGGATCCTTCTTATTGCGGCAGTATGAGCAACCGCATTGCAATATCATCCAGTCTGGATGCCACGTACGTCACCTCCGAAGATACAATTCCGCTGGTTGGACCACCACCTTGGGGTACGTCCTCCTCACTACCATCTGAGTTTGGGTCGACGTCCTTGTCGGACTCCAACCCCGACAGGCTGGTCCAGTAGATACTCGTGGCAGTCAATGCAGGCCAACCACTACAATCTCGCCCCCTCATTTTGCACAAAATTATGCGCAAGTCTTCTCTCGTAGACTTCCTCCAAAACATCACATTTCGTGCTATCGTCTTCAAGCTCCGCCTATGGTTGCCCGCTTCCATAGGCACTAGCATCATCAAGGTTTCCTGATGCCCTGCATACGAAATTCACGTACCCCATCGGCTTCCCGTATATCGCTGCCTCGGGCTGGAAAGCAATCTGCATGTACTGGTCTCATGCCACGCTTCCATTCACCTTGACTGGCTCCCATACGCCCTGCCCTCCTATACTCTTACAGGTAATCCCCTCGATGATAAGTTTCTTCGTCGTTGACTTTGTGTCGAACTCCCTCCGAATGCATCTCCTAAGCTCGTGAATATTCATCGCATCGAGCTACCTTGTACTGGCATCTCAATAGGTCCAACCCATTGGGTCCGTCCCGTACGAGAACGTCGTCATAAAACACTACCAAGTATTGTACGTTCAAAATTGCCTAAATCCACAACATCCCGATTTACGGCTATTTAATTACGACTGCAAACTACATTAGTTACGACTAGTTGATTAAGACTAATTAACTACGACTACAATCATAACGACAAATACGGTGGAGAAAAACTTACCTTCTCTTCAGGGAGACTGTTCTATACTGATACGGTCCTAACAACTACTCTAAACACTCTTCAATCTCCAAAAAAAAATTATTCAATTCTCTGTGACAACCATGAGAATGAGAACGAAATTGAGAATGATCGATAGTAGGAGCAACTCTGGTATTTATAGTCGCGTGAAGGCAACTCCCGCAGACAGCGTAGTGTGATGGTGGCGGGAAATCCAGAGGCGCTACCGGGCGCGGGGCGTGCGGGAGCGGGCCAAGTAGCGCGGCTAGGCAAGGGGGGTTGGCAGAGCCGCATGTCCGCGCTTGACGTATGGGGAAAAGGGGGCATCTGGGGCAACAATCAGCGGATGAGGACCATGCGGTGCGTCCGGGTGCAGGGGGAGGGACCGACAGAGGCCGCTATTCGGGCAACACGCGGGAGGCTAGGCCTTGTCTGGGCGTGGAGGCGGATTCTCCGGGCGACACACAGGCGGCCACACCGGGCGGTAGCGGTGCGCGGAGGCGGCATTGTCCGGGCGCAGGGAGTGCGGAACAGACACGTGGTGAGCGCAGAAACATCTGGGCTAGGGGTGCACAGGATTTAGCTCGTCTGGGCTCGAGTAGTGGAGGACACATGATGAACGGAAGCACATCCGTGCTGCCGTTTTTGGCAACACGTTGCCAGGAGCGCTAAGTTTGAAAAAAAATGAACGGATGCAACAATGACATTTAGGCCAAAACTCTCTACTCTCCCATCTCTCTCTCGCTCCCGATCGGCGGAGGCGATCTTGGGTCCGGCAGAGGCGAGGTTGGGCCCAACGGAGGTGGCGGTGGTAAGAAAGAAGGCTGGATCAACCACCGCCAGTGGCGAGGAAGATGCGTACCTAGCCAGCGGTCGGATGAGAGGAAGAAGACGATATCCAACTGTGGCCACCTCAACCACCGACGAGCCCAAGTCTGGCCACGTCGGGCCCGAGTCTATCCACGACCTCCTCCATCACCGGCGGTCCCCTCTCATCCACTTCCGACACCCTTCCCCTCCTATAAAATGCACTAAATACATAATTTAAATCAAGATTATACACTTACAAAAATACCATGCCTACTACGAACATGCCTACTGCGAATCTTGATGCACAATGGAAGACCGTACCAGGGAGGGCTGCTTTGACTCCTGGCAATCATTCAGGGCTTGTTAATTGAAGTGTCCATGTTCTGGTGAATGTTAGCCGATCTAAGAAAATGACATCGTACACAACCGTCCAAATGCGTAGATATTTCGCCTTCTCTTTCTTTCCGGCAGAGGACCGAGAGAGTGCAGGCTGTCTGTCTGGCTTGGAGCCTTGGAGGAGAGAAAAGTCAATCTTCTTCTGACAACAATTAATTTAATTAGCTAGCAAATTACAGCACTGATGTCGTGTTGTATAGCACTGGGTGTGTTTTCCAATGTACTTAGTGGATTTTTCATCTGCAGTAGAAAAATCCACAATTTCGCTCTTTTCTGTAACGCTCCATCCGAATTTACACCGGTATGCAATGACAGAGCTAGGAATTCATGTACGGGTTGTGGTAGCTATAAGGGAGAGTTGGACCATACTTGAAATACGAGATATTTTTTTTGATCTTACAAAATTCACGAGATCTTAGCACTGCACTGACTGACAATATCCCTCTGCAACGAGAATTGCCAACACAACGGATATAACATTATTATTATTATTGTCCCTCACTCCTGGGATAGGGCATGACAAACTACACAGTTTCGCAAACTTTCCTTCTTTTATTTGAGTAGTTAATCACGGGAGGGCGTTTCTAGTCAATAGCGACAAAAAAACGAGCACGCGTCACGCGGTGGCCGGAGCGGGGCCCGCGTGCGCCGCACGGGTGCGTGTCAGGACGGAGGACCTTCCATGGGGCCCAGCTGGCAGTGAGATAAGGGACCCCAGTCAACTCGCAGGTGGTGGGCCGGGGCCATGCAAACAGTCCTCCCACACGAGGAGTCTCCTTCAAACTTATCGCTATTATTCCGATATTACCTGGTGTAGTCAGTATGTGTTATTTCGCTACTTAAAACAGCACAGAATAGATCTGTATTCTATACAGATCACGGTACCGGTCAATACCTATCACACCGGTTTGATACTGACTTTGATACCGAACAATATCAACCATACTGGCGGAATTGATAATATCGTTTATTGAACTCATTGCAGTATATATTATATTTGATCATACTACTATGTATTTAGAGTAATATTGCAAGTGATATGTAGCGTGCACACAATTAAACACGTATATACTTACAAATATATAATATTATATTAAACTCCGAAACGGTACACTGGTATAGATCGATAGCATAATGTATTATTCCAAGAATCAAACCGATATAACCTACGAAATGGTATTGAAGATATAGCCTCCTCGCACGTATGACGACACTCGCTTTCCCCAACGGCTAGGATCTCTTGTTTTAATGTTGGATCCCTGTTTTTACAGGTAGTACTCATTGCTTAAATTTCTGCTTCAGAGAAAATTTGTAGCAACCGTATCGATTTCTCCAGAATTCGAACCCAAAAAAATTATTTTGTTCCAAGTAGAGCATAAGGGCATGCAAAAGTATCTTGCACATCCATGTCTGTGAATCTTTCTGTGAACCAAATCATACATACCCCTGGATACCATCTGTCCATGATTTACAAAAAAAAAAAAAAAAAAACATCCTTTGGTTTGGATAGAAATACAATAGTAACTTAGATGGTAATTTTCAAATGAAAAAACTATAGCTATTTAAATTTTGTTTTCGAAGCCAAAAAAAAACTACAATTATTCAGCCTAAATGATAAAGGAACTAGAACTCAGTCTCCCAGCTTATACACACATCAAGCATGTCATCCAAAAACTCTAGAGCCAATTTCTTCCTCCAAGTCTTTCTCTGTTTTTTTTTTCAATTGAGATGACAATCTTTTTTTTTTGGTAATTCGCTATATGCTATGAAATAAATTCGGATCTTCACAATATATCACTGGTGTCTCACTGACATATAAGCTCCGACTCCATATGCCGGCCTCACAATGAGTGATATATTGTGAATAGTGTAGTTAGTGATATATTATGGTATTATTATTTTTATGTGTCTTAGCAAGCGTGCAACTTGGGATGGAACGACTTGCAAGCAACGGTAGGTGAGGCGAACACCTCCCTCCTTTTCATGGGCTAATTATAAAAACCGTCCACTTGTTAATAATCGAGTTTAAGTCAAGCTAATCTGGCCCTCCGCGCACGGGTGTCCGTTACTAATCAAAGATTAATCTATCGCTATTATATTTGCATACACGCATGCATCCTTAAGCCAAGAGACTGACTTTTTTTCCCCGGTAGAGCAAATAGTACAACTTTGTATGAATAGCTGAATACATGTTTTTGCATCATCCGAAATAAATTAATGTACTTGAAATACCCACATTGATAACAATTATTCCTGTTGTCTCCTATACGATTCGCCTTATCGTAGATTAATTAATCTATTATAGATATTAGAGTTGTGGTAGTTGTATGAAAAAAAAGGTAAGCTAAAAATAATAGAGATGTATAATTTATAGTGAGAACAATTGTAATTTCAAATATATGGCTCGAGCGACAAAGCGTGCAATTGCATGAATTTTGTGGCTGGTTAAATTATTATTAAAGTTGTCCTGTTGATCAGGTAGACAATACCTAAAATATGAAATGATGCATACATTCTTATTAGGGGGCGGATAGCGCAAATATGTGTCATAAATTCAGTCCATCCATCTAAATAGATATAGTTCTAGAAAGCACGCGGTCGAACGTAGATTGGTCATATATGGTGATAAAATTAGTATATTTATACAAGAGGTATTTATAATATTTTAATTTGAAATAAGAAAAACTCATTATCTGAAGCTACTCCTCCGTGCGTACTTATTTCCAAATAGGAACTAGCCAATCCATGGGTATACCACGAAGTTACAAAAGTTGTCCCTCTAACCCAATCACTTCATTCAATTTTTAGGCATAAAGAAAGCAAGGGCGTAGCTGTAGTACAAAAAGTCGGACCGGACCGCCGGTTACACTAAAAAAAGGCGGAATCGACGACCTAGCCGGTTCGGTTTAGCTTAAAGATTGTCCATGTATTCAGACCAAGAAAAACCGGCCGGTTTTTAGTAAACCGGTGGCGGTTTCACTGAACCCGGTGGTTTTGTTTCAAACATAAATATCCTCGTTCTTATTATTTTCTTAGTGTGAATTCAGGGGTAAGATTGGAAAGATGTGAATATGAGTGTTCTACTGTTGTACGCTAGTTGTTTCATTGAGAATTAGACTGTAGTTTCCACCCATTGCTACGAATAAATACTCTGACAGACAATTACAGTACAACTATGTTGCTACTATAGCTATACATGCTTAATTCTAATGATAAATATCTTGTTCTGAATATTCATAACATACATATACAAATTGACTATAGTATTTAATTGAAAATCTCTATTTTTATATAAAAAAATGCAATGGTAAATAAAAATAATATTCATATATATAAAAACCGACGGTTGGACTGGTAAACCGACTGCTTGACCGATTCGATTGCCAGTCCAACTTTTTGCACTATGGTGTAGCATTTCCATTACTAATCATGATGGTAAAGGAAGCACCCCTACTCCTCTGGTATGTCTGCCTTACCTTCTGGCGCAATGCTCCGATGATCATTATACGATTAGAATGTGGGTCATCACCTCCAAAAAAAAGGGAGGAGGACTTCATTCAGTGACTCCATGATCGCCCTCCGAACGATCAAAATAAGGTAAAGCTTGAAGATAAGTTTTGTACTCGATTAATTTCTCAGTCCCTCTAGTCGGGTGGGCGCCAGCCGGCAGAGACAACATGTCACGAAGAGCCAGAGGATATAGAATTTCCTATTTATCGGGGAGAAAAGTGGAAGGAAACATCGGCTCTTTCGAGATCCTATGTAAGGAATACTAGAAAAAGTATAGCCAAAAGATCTAAAAAACACTACAAGAAATGTCTTTCCCTGTTGCCCAGGAGTTTAGGGGAATACGGTCTCAGATGCAAAAGGTTGTGCTCGAGAAAGGATTTGTCTTGATTTAGAATAGCCCCTCTCTTGGAGAAAGAAAGACAGGAGGGCGGGATTCGTCGTGTCGGGCGAATTCATTCTGGGAAAAGGGGGGCTTGTAGTTGGTGTAACACCTAGCTCGACATAGTGCCTATAATATCACCTATACATTTTTCACTCTAAATTTAAATCATAATTACTTATAATTACAATAACCCATGCATAAATAAAAACCCATAATGGGTCACCCTACAGCAAGCATAACAAGATAAATGCATTAAGGATAAATATTCACACAACTTGGAACCACGCGCCCAAGAACACCCGAAACCATACATCCAAAAATATTGATTAGCAACAAAACTAATAAATAAATCATTACTATAACATATTCATAAATCATCATTACTATGATATCCAATATCACTCATGCTCCACATTATTTAGATAATGAAATCAATGTTTGCTAAGCAAACTCTAGATTAAAGCACCAAGTCTAGATATAATTGTAGCAACTAAATAATGATAATTTTGTGATTGATAGCATGTGATGGGTATGTGCTACTCCTTTCACATGCATGTCGCTTTCAATGATCACCTAAAAACAATAACAAAGCAAGGGTAAATTCAAGACTCAGCAAGTACATAATAGAACAATAAACATACAACTTATTCATGTGGATTAATATCATCATCATTCATGTATTCAGTTGATATCTTCCTCTTTTCATTAGTGCAATACAACTCTACTCTACATGTTCATTTGCTCATCTTATGGCTCATACCGGCATAACATAAGTAAACACCCGTGTCAGTGTTCACCCTTTCACCAGTCCATCCTCCACAGAACTAGGGGTATCTTCACTCCCATAGAGTCCTACCACCATGGTAGGTCTCACATATCCATCCGAGGTGGTCTATACCATTCATGACATGATTGTGCACATGATACAAGAATGCAGTTGATTCTATTATCAACTAACATGATTCATTATCATCATATTATCACCATTACTATATCATCATTATTATCATATCATCATCATTATCATGGCATTTTAATAAATATGGATAAAACATAAAGATATCATTGCAAATTAATCAATAAAGACAAGTGACACAAAAAAATGATGTTTACCGCTCTATCATGCACTTGCCTTTTAGCCACGAAAAACAAAATGATGTGAAGGCGACACCGAACCTAAAGTACCACTCCCTAGATAATGCCAAAATTCATCTAAAAACATGCAACAATAGTACAAGAGCGTAAAGCAAATCAACATCGCTCCTTCACATAAACTCGATATAACTAACCCCTCTTTACCGGACAACCCACCCGCTGTCCCCGTGATCAAACAATTATAACTCCTTATTCTGAAATCCAAACATAACAAACCATATAAGTTCTAAAATCTACACAAAATCTACAATATGTAATAAGGCAAGCAACACGACTGTTACCAACGACGATGGAATTATGGACAACAACGCTCCAAAAGCCATAACTTTTACACTACTTACTCAAATCCAGTGTTTTACACTCTATGGAAAGTTTAGACAATAATCTACAATTTTCATAACATGGCAAAGCTACGAAACCGGATGTAGATACCCAAACATTCCCTCACAAGGCTTAGCAGCACACTAAACCGAAACAGGCATAACCAAAACACCAATTCCCACTATATATCTACCCTAAACTTTGATTAAACAACAATCTAACATCGTAGCAAAGGTTTCCATATCGTTACCCCTGAAATCGGATGAAGGATATGACCGAAACACAAAACCCTATATATCCCTTCTTCTTTCTCTTCTCCTCCTCCCTTGCTCTTCCATGCTCTCCCTTGCTTCCCCTCTGCGATCGGCAGATAGTAGCGATGTGACAAGGCATGCAACACAAGAAACGGAGGTGGCGCCCACCACAGTGAGCTTGGTCGGTAGGGGTAGCGTGTGAGACCGGTGGCACAACAAGGCTAGGGCTAGGGGCGGCGAGCAGCTAGGGCAAGGGCGCGGTGTGCGGCTGGGCAAGGCGACGATGGATAGGGTTTGCGCGTCGCCCTCCCCTGGCTGCTCTTATAAGCAGCATGGGGGCTCGGGCCCATTCCCGACTTGGCCATCTTGTTGAGTCCGGTTTGGACTTAGCCAGCCCGACCCGGGCCGACCCACTAACCCCCTCTCTCATTTCTTTCCTTTTCCCTTAATCTTTTGCAGGCTTTTATAAAACGGGATATTACAATTGGTCAAGGTACTGCTGCAGGACAAGCTGTAGAAGGTATTGCGAGACAGCCAAATAATGTTTGATGTGTGTATATGTGATCGTGTTGATACCTGATACCGAATTCTGGACAAATTTAGCCCCACTGCGCAACAAAAATTCCAAAAATAGACCCCCCGTGGTACTAGCTGCCGTCGGGGACGGCAGCAACCTAGTTGCTACCGTCCGGACGCACAGCAACTCATTGTCTTGACAGCGACAACCAAGTTCTTTGCCGAGTCTTACCGCGCAAAAAAATATTTCTTTTTCAAAAAATTAATTAATATTATTTGTTGGACGATTTTTTAAATATGCTAAATGAGCTCAAAAAATTATGAAATTTTTTGTGGAGTCTCCTGGCATAGTTTTTATGCTTGTGTAATTTTTTTTGAAATTTTATGCATTCTTTTGTTTTCTGTAAAATTCTTTAAAGTCTAATGTTTGTAGGAATTTTCTAATATAGCAAATGAGGTCCAAACATTATGAATTTTTTCCATACTCCTACGAGTGGACTTGATTGTGTAAATTTTATAAAATTTTATATGCTCGAAATTATCTCGACAAATTTGGGTTTATGTCTCAAAAATTAGGGACGAGGCGTTTGAAATTAGGGTTTCATGATTTCATGTGACTTGAAATGTGCGAAGTTTAGTGCGACATGACTACTCTTGACCGCTATGGTTCTTGATCATATTTCTTACGTGAAAGTAGAGTGCGGAAGCAGTCAGAGTGCTTAGCGAAAGGGCTAGAGCGTTGCGATTACGGAGAAACCTAAAACATAGCGAGAATCGATCCGATGTGAAAGGCATACTTTGATGGCTCGGTGGAGCCGACACGAGAACTACATTGCGGCCGCGTGCGGACAAAAGCACGTTACATGTGATGTGACCACATGTAAAGTGCTCCCGACCATCATGCCATGTGATCACATGTAGCGTGCTTTTGTCGCGCGCGGCCGCAATGTAGTTCAGTGTTGTGCCTCCACGAGCCATCAAAGTATGCCTTATCGCATCGAGATCGATTCTCGCTATGTTTTAGGGTTTCTCCGTAATCGCAACGCGTTCTCACCGCTTTCGCTAAGTTAATTTCGCACTTACTTTCACGAAGAAATGTGATCAAGAACCATAGTGGCCAAGAGTAGTCATGTCGCACCAAACTTCGCACATTTCAAGTCACATGAAATCATGAAACCCTAATTTCAAACGCCTCGCCCTAATTTTTGAGACATAAACCCCGAATTTGTCGAGATAATTTCAGAGCATATAAAATTTTGTAAAATTTACACAATCAAGTCCACTGTAGGAGTATGGAAAAAATCATAATGTTTGGACCTCATTTGCTATATTAGAAAATTCCTACAAACATTAGACTTTAAAGAATTTTACAGAAAAACAAAGAATGCATAAAATTTCAATAAAAAATTAAACAAGCATAAAAACTATGCCAGGAGGCTCCACAAAAAATTTCATAATTTTTTGAGCTCATTTGGCATATTTAAAAAATCGTCCAACAAATATTATTAATTAATTTTTTGAAAAAAAAAATTTTGCCCACGTGGGGCAGCACCAAGGTGCTGCCGTCTCCGATGGCAGCTAGTACCATGGGGGGGCTATTTTTGGAATTTCAAAATTATCAGGGCTATTTTTAGAATTTTTGTTGCGTAGTGGGGCTAAATTTGTCCAGAATTCAATGTGTTTATAAAAAGGAGTATATTTTTTTCTTTCTTTTTGGAAAGGAATTGAGTGTGTTTTTTTCTTACCTTTTCTAGGAGTAGGCTAGGATTTAGGTCGAAAACACACGTAACTAACATTGCCAAAAAAAACAAGGGTAATTCATTGGGATTTTCTTTCCGTAAGACAACTGAATTTTTTTGAAGCGTAATTGGATCATTTTTTTTTTCATTAGACCAACATATAAAACCATGTCCAATCTCCATACAATTCCAACAGTGAAAAAACGACTTCAGAGAAAAAACAGACAACTTACAGTGTAACACCCCGAGTCCAAGGTCCGCTCAATGCCTTATAGATAGTATCAAACACCAACTTTTGTTGTATGGACGCGTGCAAGTCAGGGGAGTAGGTATATGATGCATGATACGTGTGAGCCTGAAGTGGACGCACGACATGACATATATGTGCCGTCATTGGACGTATACCGATGGAAAGTCTTGATCATTTTTCTTTTACACGGTATGTTGTCGGGACGTCAACCCTTTAAGGATGGGTGATTGTAACACCCGGCCCATTCGTAGTACGGCCATATGGAGTTGTGATAGTAGGATTACCCCCGCATTAGTCGTTTAAAGTGAGTTGTAGTCATATATAATCTTTATTGGATCCAAACATAGCACCTTCAGGTTAACTCTTGTACATAAAACGAGAACGAAAGTGTAACTGGATTGCTATTACATGAATCGAAGGTGTAATTGGGATGCTACGTGTGTGTAAGTCTGCCCTACAGTGAGCTGGGTATTGAGTGGATTTTTTTGGGGCCGGGGTGTTACATACGAGTTACCAATAGCAAGATCGTAATTAGTTTATGCTTGCAGAATTAACGGCATGCACAGGCTGGAGTTCTACAAAGAAGGCCAGTGTACATGTATGAACGAAGGACGACGTCGCCGTCGGGTGCTGCGCGATGGGCGGCGACAAACACCAGCATTTGAGCGCGTCACGCGACATGCAATGCCTCGAGATGTTTATTATCTCAGTGGATCCATCGATCCAGCCACGTCCAACGAACTAGCTAGCTACTACTAACCAACCCCCCCTTTTTTTTTTGCTGAAAATCAATCAGTATAGGCAGCAGCCAGCGATACATGGATCCATGGGTGCCTGTTCATATCCATCTATAATTGTACTTTTTTCTGAATTTTTCTTCCAATTTGTACTTTGTAGATAGATTAATAATGCCAAGCTAGCAAGCAATGCTTGCTTAAGCAGTCACACTAAACCACATGTTATCTGCTTCTGCAGTGCATGCAGGCTAAGGCTCTCTTTGGGTCATGGAAATTGTCACATATTCATGTGAAAATTGAACCGTAAAAATCCTTGCATTTCGAAGAGGACGTAAATTAATATGATTTGGTGGCCAAATCTTAAGTAATATCTTCACTGCATTCTTCAACGTCAAGCTACATGCCGATACATCATATATTGCGTCTGCGTTGCGTCTGAACCACGGAAGTACGTACCTCATATTGATACGCAACAGCACTATGCAAAAGGTAGGGGTTGATCTATCTGTGAATTATTACGAGGCCTTAACGCCAATTATATTAGTGCCCCTAATTACTCTTATTAGCCCGGAATGAATGGTGTTTATTCAGTCTACACCTTGGATCACCCCTATGGTCATGATCAAATGAACAATAATCATCCTCGCATGCACAACAATCCAGCTGGTTCACATAATTAACTAAGCTCAGATTATTCCTACATTAGGATGGTTAATTTGATTTCGAGAAATTCAGCTTATAAATTAAGTTTCGCATCGTGGGAGGTGCCCGGGACCGGGATGCCGCCGGCCGTCCCTCCGCCGGCAAAAGGAGGAGGTGGAAGTGACAAGTGGGTGAAAGGGGAGGAGTGCAGAACCAGCTTAACTGTCCTAATCCCATGCAATTTCCTAAACATGTACTCACAATAGTCAAATAGCATTAATATACAGCTAGCACCAAGGTGGTCACCTTAATCCATGGGGTTGCTGTCAGAGAGTAGACAACACCCTGGGGAGTGGGGTTGAGGCCTTCAAAACTAAGCATCTGTCTTGGATTTGTGGAGTCCTTTCCTTAATTGATCACATTGTTTACTGCATTTGATATGCAAGCTTGCACAGGGCTTGCTTCTCCAATGCAATCCATCATTAGTTTTTCCCCCTTTTTGAGGAGGCTTCAGACAAAATTTTCACTTCTTTTTAGTATTTTTCTTAGTAGGGATGAGTGCACCCAAAGATCTTAATATATATATATATATATATATATATATATATATATATATATATATATATATATATATATATATATATACTAGTGATTAAAATTGTTCATTCAAATTAAAATGACTTTTAACGCATTTTACAGTGATCCATGGTACGTATAAAGTAGGCATTAAAACACAAATATCAACCGCTAGATCAGGTCGCTTGATCAAAGCAAAACCTTAATCTCGCAAGTACGCTCGTTCATCTATTCGTCGTGTTCAATTCTAGGTGATTTACCCGGCGTACTTGCTCGGTATTTTTCGGTTTGGACACATTGAAGGAAAAAATGGAAAATGGAAAATATCATTTTGTTTGTATTTCTAAAACACTTCATATATACAAGCAAGCATTATTCTCGTGAGAATTATACAATAGGTTTTGAATTTTGAGGGAGGGAACTTCCCTAAGATAACCTAATTTCCCCCTTTGGACACATTGGGTTTGGCTTGTATAGGGGCGTATGCATATGTTTGGGTGCGGCTGGCAAAAATGTTTGTGCTCCTGGTGACATATCCATCAAAGTAAATGAATTTAGGGCAACAATATGTTTGAGCTCTGTGCATATAGATGGCTCCTTTGGCATGAAACAAAGCAAAGGCTCACCTTTTTCTCCTCTTTCTTCCAATAGAATAGGTGCATATTTCCAAAATGGCCTTGTAATATGTGTGTCTTGAAACAAGGATCTAGGACTAACTTTTTCCTAATCAAAGCTATTTTAATTACTTGCATTATTAGCTAGAAGCACTCTTAGGCTACTCCATCACAATTAATGTGCATACCAGGACATATTCTAATCCAACATTCTGTGAATTTTAAACTTCACCATTGAGATCGATATCCATTTAGAATCTTACTTGGTTCTGATTATGCAAGACATTGGTCATTAATTAGTTGTGCAAACCTAATACTACTGCTCCCTCCGCACCGCAATATAAGTCCCTATTTTTCGGAAGCGTCGCCTCATAAAATAAGTCAACTGATAGAACCAAATTGTAGTTGTTGCATATATATTTTTCACTCAATGCCCCTGCATTAATCTATGCTAATATAAAAAAAAGTACCAGTTCAATTCACTATCATATTGAATTGAAATGAAGCCGGTGTAGAATGTCATGTTGTCTCGAGAGTTTGAATAAATTATTAGTAATATTATCTTGAAGCAAGATGTTAGGGAAAACCTGCATTGCACGTGCACGGTTACTAGGATGAGTAGTTGTATTATCACATTTAATAGCGGTAGGTATGGTCCAATAACCTTGAAATAGTAATTTGTAGTACTTGCTTAAAGAGTACCGACCGTTACCCCAGATATAAGTTTGTAACATCTCAATTTTTAGGAGTTTTTGAAAATTTTCAAAATAAAAATAATAATTTGGTTTTGTTGAATCACTAAAACTTAACTTGCAATTTTAGAAATTAAAAGCGATTTAAATGACTAAATCAAACTTCAACTAATTCAAAATCCGGTTTGTTTTGAGTTTGTTGGAGTTCTCTGGCATTTTTAAATCCCCTTACTCTCTGATTCTGAATTCCCGTCAGCCTATTCCTATCCCTACCGTCTTGGTGTCGACCACTCTCTCGGTGTCGACTACCCTCTTAGTCTCGACCAACCCCTTATGGTCTCGACCAGCATTTTGGTTTTGACTATCCTTGTGGTCTCGACCAGCCTCTTGGTTTCGACCAGCCTTGTGGCCTCGACCAGTCTCTTGGTTTTGACCAGCCTATTGGTCTCGACCAACCTCTTGGTTTCAACCATACTATTGGTTTTGACCATCTTCTCGGTTTCGACCACCTTCTTGGTTTCGACCGCCTCTCGGTTTCGACCACCCTCTTGGTTTCGACCGCCTCTCGGTTTCGACCACCCTCTTGGTTTCGACCGCCTCTCTGTTTTGACCACCCTCTTGGTTTCGACCAACCTCTTGGTTTTGACCAGCCATGCCTGTCAGCCCCGCCTGTCAGCCCCTACTCACCTTCTCTTTCCTTCCTCTTTTTCCTCAGCGACGTACGCATTAAATGTCGTTGTTTCCTTAGCGATGTGTGGATTAATTGCCGTCATCTCTACTGCGCCGCCGCGAATCCCGCCACTCCATCTTGTTATCTGGTCCTCCTCCTTCCTCTATAAATAGAGCACCAGGGAGCCCTCGCCATCCTCTTATTTTTCCCTCAACTCTCCCCCTCTCTCCCGCTCTCCTCTTGCTTTCCCCTCAACTCTCTCTCCCCTCTCTCTCGCCCTCGTTTCGTTGTGCTTCGAGTTTCAACGCCGCCGACTGGAGCCCGTGCCGTCTTCAACCTCCCTCGCCAGAAGAGTTCATCGAGCGCCCGTCTTGAAATCTTCGACCACCGTTCAGATCACAGACCTCCTCCAGCCTCTCTTGCGGTCTTGGTGAGCCCCTCCTTGTGCCATATTCTCTCTCTCTCTCTCTCTCTCTCTCTCTCTCTCTCTCGTGTTCTTTTGTTCTAGCTTGGTTCTTTTTGGATTTTAATTGGAGTTGTTTTATTTATTCAGTTTTTTTTCACACGTATAGATTCCTGCGGTTCTGAAGAGTTCTTTGACCCGACGACCACGACCGAAGCATCCCAACTCTTCAACGAAGGCAAGTCATAGACCTTTGATCATGTCGTACCCAGTTTATAAAATTATATTATTTATTATAAACATGCATGGCTAGTTGTATAAAAATGGTTTCGGGAGTAGTTAAATACCTACTCGACAGTATGACTCCTTAAATAATTGTGATCGACATGTTGACATGTATCCTTGGAAACCATAGGTTGGGTAATTTTAGTTGGACATCATTGTAATACTAACTTGAGTGTGTATTATGCTTAGTCATGCTTTAGTTATACGATCGTCTCACGATTACATGATTCAATTATGATAAATTTGACTTAATGATATATGGAATTGTGGCGCGGCCACTCTTGGTAAAATTTGTTGTGCCATGGTAAGGTTTTCATTTGGTCTGGTTGAACCAAAATTGATTTCATACTCAGGCGAATGGTCGTGCAGTAAAGGGGGGTTGCTGGAAGCACACTGGGATGAGAATGTTTCACCTGAGTAGCCACTAAGTATTTAACTTTGTGCGCCATTGATCTGGGCCATACCGTGCAACCACATGTCCAGGGTGGGGTGGACCTGGCTGAATAATTAGAAATGTTTTAGTTTGGTTCTGTCGTGGTGGTGTGATCTTCAAGTTTACAGATGAATTCACATGGCGCAAGAGGGGATCCAGAAAAGCAAAACCTTAGCGGACAGAACCAAGTCAAAACGGAGTTTTGTAAAGACGTTATGATAATCTCTTAGTCGCACACCTCAGAAGTGTGTGGGCAGACAATATAAGATGATTATCTCTTGTGGGTCAAGCTGTACAACCTCTGCAGAGTGTAAAACTATTCGAATAGCCATGTCCCCAGTTATAAACAATGCCTGGTGATTTCACATGAGGGGTATATTTTCTCAAAAATATTGTTGTGGATGCTTTGAGTGGTTTGGGAAGTGAACATGGTGTTCACGAGTTGTTTGGGAAGTAAACAAGGTATTCACGAGTTGTTTGGGAAGTTACAGGGTCTTCACGAGTTGTTTCAAAGAAACTTATTTACTTATGTATTAATCTTTTAAATCATACTTTCAATCTATTTACTATATTTACAGTCAATACTACTTTCTACAAACTAAACATAAAGCTATCCTTATCAAGCCTGGCATGAATACTATTTGTATATTGTTCCCTAAGACTTGCTGAGTACTTTATATACTCACGGTTTTGCGCCCTTTGTTGATCAGTCATCGAAGAAGACCCGGGGAGCACCGAGTTCTACGAAGAGGATTAATCGAAGACCACGTGAACTAGGTCGCGTCCTCCACTCGATTGCCTGTGGGCATGTCAAATAGCTTCCCCGAGTTTGTGTTGTTCCGTTGCAAGTTTATCCAGTCGTAGACCTAGTCGTGTATCTGGTCGTGGACTTGTTTCATGACTCTAGCCCTGCGTGGCAAGCTCTGTAAAACCTTTTGCTGTTAAATATTATTGTCTTATCTGCTCCTTTAGTTGTTTTGTTGTATAGATATGATTTCATCTATGTTACAACTGTATGGACTAGCTATTGATCTTGGAACTAGTTCAGAATACACAGAGGGTCTCATGTTGCATACTCGGCGTCCCGACAGAGGTGGTATCAGAGCTATATCGACTGTAGGACGTAACCATAGTTAGCATAGTCGTATAGTCAAAAAATTTAAATTTTATTTTATAAATCAAACCAACCAGATAACATGAGTAGTTATTCTTATCTCATCTTACTTTATTCTTCTATCCTCTTATTCTAATCTTTCCCCCATATCATCCATAAGTTCTTGTATCTTATCCCTTCTGAAACTCTGTTTCTGAATTCAACCGGTCCTTCTCACCTCAGTAATCTCTAAAGGATCGAGCCTTGCTTCGAATCGACCACCCATATAAGTTAGATTAGAAGTGTTTTAGCACAGTTGCCCTTCTTAGCTTTAGTGTCGTGTAGTCCGAGTAATAAGACATTCAGCTTGAGTTTTGTTGCCTCTTAATAGCTTTCCGTCTATTCGTTCTCTGGGTTTAACCGACTTGCCCTAGTAGATTGCTCTGTCTTTTCTCCCTTGTTCTCTCTCATCTCTTGTGCTTTTCCCTCTCATCTATTGTGCTTTCTCCATCTCGTCTACTAAACCTGGGAGGACTGGTGCAAGTGGTTCAGACCCGCAACTCGGCAAGCCAAGATGAACTAGTGGATCCCTTTACACCACCACCACCTCCTCCAGTCACAACAGCAGATCAGGGTATGGGTCAGTTCTTGGCAGCCTAGACGCAGCTGATGAACGCGATGATGCAGAATATGAACCAAATGATGACTCAACAGAACCAAACTGCTGCCACCCTAGTCGCAATGTTGAATCAGACCAATCAAGCAGATGCCATGCCACCACCACTAGCTTTTCCCCAGTCAAGGCTGGCAGAGCTCATGAGGACCCATCCACCAACGTTCTCCAGCTCCTCCGAGCCATTGGACGCAGATGACTGACTGCGCTCTATCGAGAAGAAGCTCGGCATCGCCCGGTATGATGACCGCGAGAAGGTTCTGTATGCTACGCGCCATCTTGAAGGTAGTGTCACGGAATGGTGGAGAATTATTGTGCCGCCCATGAGAACCACCAGAACATCACTTGGGCTGAATTTTCAGAAGTCTTCCGCCGCTCTCATATTCCTGATGGGAAGGTGGAAATGGAGAAGAACGAGTTCCGTGGGCTGCGGCAAGGAAACATGTCAGTGAGTGAATACCTCAACAAGTTTACTCAACTTTCTCGTTATGCTCAAGAGGACGTTGCCACAAATGATGCACATCAAAAGCATTTCAAGCAGGGGCTCGATCATAGCTTGAAGGTTCAAGTCGTGGGGCAACGACTATGCAGATTTCCAGTGCCTGGTAAACAAGACTATGCTTATAGAAGATTCTCGTCATGAGCTTGAAGAATCCTGTAAAGAGATGATGATGCAACATGGTGCTCAGCAAAGCCATCTGCAGAGGGCCAGAGTGGTTGTGTAGCACCTTGGCCGTTTTTCTCCTCCAGTTACCTTCAGGACCCCCTGCGATCGCACATCGCCCAGCTGCTCCAGGATATCGCAACTTCAGTAACAACAACCCCAACAACCAGCAGCCAATAAGCAACAATCCTACCGCTGGAGTCACCTGTTTCAACTATCACCAATTGGGGCACTACGCCAGCAACTGTCACAGAAGCAAGATCCAACGCCTATCAGATTCAACTTGGGAGCCACTCAGGCGGAACCCCATGCCAGGAGCAGGTCGTGGAGCACCTCAGACTCCAGTTGTACCAGCCAAGACCCCTCAGCCTTTTGGGAGAGGTCGTGTGAACCATGTCACAGTGGAGGAAGCCCAGACAGCCCCGAACATCTTGCTGGGTAAGTTCCTAGTAAATTCAGCACCAGCTACTGTTTTGTTTGATTTTGGAGCTTCGCAATCGTTCATTTCTTGGAGTTTTGTTGCAAGGCATCAGCTTAAGGTCTTGACTCTTAAAAATGCTTTGTTGGTTCAATCCCCCGGTTTGGAGTTGAGTACAAACCAAGGGTGCCCAAAAGTTAAGGTAACCATAGAAAGAGTAGAATTTCTAGCCAACCTCATAATCATCGACACCAAGTCCTTAGATGCGATTTTTGGTATGGATTGACTTGCTTATCACCAAGAAGTTTTGGATCGTGGTAGTAGAAGCATCAGTTTGGTCAGTCTAGTTAGAGCCAAAGTAAAATTTGAAGCCTCCACGAAGAAGCCTAGTGGAGCACTAGTCTACAGTGTCAAGGCTACATCTTTGGAAGATGTGCCAGTGATCGGGGATTATCCAGATGTATTTTTGGATGAATTACCTGGAATGCCACCGGATAGGAGCCTAGAGTTTGTCATCAATCTAGTTCTGGGAACCGCACCTATTTCGAAGAGACCCTACCGTTTGCCGATTGACGACCTAGTCGAGCTGAAGAAGTAGATCAGGGAGATACAAGATAAATATTTTGTCCGACCAAGTTCTTCACTTTGAGGAGCCACAGTAATCTTTGTTGCAAAGAAGGATGGTACTCAGTGGATGTGTATGGATTATCGCTCACTCAATGAAGTCACCATCAAGAACAAGTACCCCCTGCCCAGGATCGATGATCTGTTCGACCAGTTGAAGGGAGCCGGAGTGCTCTCTAAGATAGATTTGAGATCGGGATATCACCAGCAGAAGATTCGTCAGGAGGATATCCCCAAGACAGCTTTCTCAACCCGTTATGGACTGTACAAGTTTACAGTCATTCTTTTGGATTGATCAATGCCCCTGCTTACTTTATGAACTTTATGAATAAAGTATTCATGGAGTATTTGGATAAGTTTGTCATTGTCTTTATTGAAGATATCCTAGTATGCTCCAAGAGTGAAGAAGAGCAGGAAGAGCACATTCGTTTGGTCCTGAATAAGCTTAGAGATCATCAACTCTATGCTAAATTCAACAAGTGTGAGTTTTGGATGAAGTAAGTTATTTTTTGGGACATGTCATGTCTACAGAAGGAGTCGCCGTCAACCCTAGCAAGGTCGAGGATGTGCTCAATTGGGAGTCACCCAAGTCCATGCCTCATATTAGAAGTTTCCTTGGTATGGCAGGATATTATCGACGGTTTATAGAAGGATTTTTCAGAATAGCAAGACCTCTCACCCAGTTGCTGAAAAAAGAGAAGAAGTTCGCTTGGACACCAGATTTTGAGCAGACTTTCCAAGAATTGAAGAAGTGGTTGGCCACCACATCAGTGTTGGTCTTACCTGATATTCGAAAGGACTTGAGGTTTTCTGTGATGCCTCACGACATGGTCTCGGTTGTGTCCTGATGCAAGAGAGGAAGGTCATAGCATATGCTTCCCGTCAGTTGAAGCCTCATGAAGCAAATTACCCCACTCACGACTTAGAGTTGGTTGCCGTGGTGCATGCTTTGAAGATATAGCGTCATTACCTCATTGGTAATCGCTGTGAAGTTTAGACTGACTATAAGAGCTTAAAGTATATTTTCACTCGAGTTGATCTTAATATGAGGCAAAGAAGATGGTTAGAGTTGATAAAAGACTACAATGTGGGAATCCATTATCATTCCGACAAAGCTAATATAGTAGCAGATGCTTTGAGTAGAAAGGTTTACTCCAATACTATGATTATCAAGGTAAGTTAGTCAGTACTGCACGAGGAATTTCAGAAGCTCAGGCTTGAGCTGGTTGAAGAAGGTTACTTAGCTGCTTTGGAAGTGCAACCCACTCTACGAAGTAAGACCAGGAAAGCTCAGTCTGAAGATGCAGATGTCAAAGAAATAAAGTGCAACATGAAGAAGGGTAAATCCCTAAGATTTTCAGAAGATGAGCAATGAACCATATGGTTTGATAAACGTATTTGTGTACCAGACCAGAAAGAGTTTAAGCAGTTGATACTCAAGAAAGCTCATGAAACCTTGTATTCCATTCACCCCGGGAGCACGAAGATGTATCAAGATCTCAAGGAGTTTTATTGGTGGCCTAGTATGAATCGAGAGATTGCAGAGTATGTAGCACAATGTGATGTTTGCCAGCGAGTTAAAGCTGAGCATCAGAGACATGTTGGACCCTTGCAACCTTTAAGCGTGCCTAAATGGAAATAGGAAGAAATCGGTATAAACTTTATCACCGGTTTTCCAAGAACCAAAGCTAGCTATAATTCTATCTGGGAAATCGTAGATCGCCTAACAAAAGTTGCTCACTTCATTCCAGTCAAGACCACCTACTCAGGAGACATACTTGCTGAATTGTACATGGCAAAGATAGGATTTCAACATGGTGTACCGAAGAAGATCGTGTCGGATCGAGGATCCTAGTTCACCTCAAGATTTTGGCAGAAGCTGCATAGCATTTTGGGTACAAACCTGAATTTCAATACAGCTTACCATTCGCAGACAGATGACCAAACAGAGAGAGTAAATCAAATCCTAGAGGATATGCTGAGAGCCTGCGCTCTAGCAAACAAGACCAGTTGGGACCAAAGTTTGCCCTATGCAGAGTTTTCTTACAACAACAGTTATCAATCAAGCCTACAGATGTCCCCGTTTGAAGCTCTTTACAGAAGGAAATGTAGAACACCCTTGTATTGGACCGAAACAGGTGATGGACAAGTACTCAGACCAGATATCTTGAAGGAAGTCGAAGATCAAGTTCGGATAGTTAGAGAAAAGCTAAGGATCTGTAGCGTCCCGTTTTTCGGAGTTTTTGAAAAATTTTAAAAGAGAACCGTTTGCTTTTATTCGCCAAAAGCTTAATTTGAAAATTTCAAAATTCAATTGCAGTTTAACATGAATTAATCAAACTTCAATTAAATTAAAGTTGGTTTGATTGAGTTTTCTGGAATTTAAAATCAAAATTATTATTTTAAGAATTTTCTTGGGTTTATTGGATTTTAGAAATTTATTTTCCTTTTTCCCAAAATTAAAAATTAATTTATTTGCAAAAGAAAAAGAAAATTTAAAGTTAAAAGTATTTTTATTAAGTCAGGAATAATTCAAGGAATTTCTGTGAATTTTTCTAGAATTTTTGGAGTCTATTTGCTATTTTCTAAATTGCTTTTTGATTTATTTGAATTTCTAAAATCAAAAATGTATTTTAAATCCTTTTTATCGTCGTGGGCGAATCCCTTGACCATCATCTATTTTCCTCACGCGACCCTTGGCCATTTCATGGCGCGCGCGCTCCCTCGCTTCGCCGTTGGATCTCCATCCGCGTCCCTCGCCGCATGCGACTCCGCCTCGCCGTTTGGCCGTTGGATCGCGACCGTCCGATCGCCATCGCACGGCTCTCCTTCTCGCGCCCTTTCCTCTTCCCACCGTCCGTCGAATCGGACGGCGCCCTTTCGTCTCCCTCGCGCGCCTCTTCTCCTCCCCACCGTCCGTCGAATCGGACGGCTCTCCGTCGCCAGCGCCTCCCTCGCTCCCACCGTCCGTCGAATCGGACGGCTCCCTCGTCGTTCTCCCGCGTTCGCCGCTCTCTCTCCCACGCGCGCCGCCTCGCCGCTGGCGCGAATCCGCCAAATCCGTCTCGCCGTCTCCTCGCCTCTCGCGCGAATCCGCCGCCCATCCGATCCGTCGCCGCACCGCCACGCCGCGCCCATCCGCGCCGTCCGTCGCCTCTCACGCGCCTCCGCCGCGCGCGATTCCTCCGCCCTTTAAATAGCGCCGGTCTTCTCCCCTCTCCCTCTCTTTTCCTCCCTCGGCCGCCTCGTCGCGCCCGTTCTCCCGAAGCCGCCCGCCTGACCCTCCGCCTCAGCGCTGCCGTCTCCTCGGCTCACGGCCGCGCCCTCTCTCTCTCTCTCTCTCTCTCTCTCGGCGCCCATGATCAAGGCCACGTGGCGCCGTGGCGTCGTGCCGGGTGCCGGCGTCAAGACCTCCGCCGCGTGGCGCCACGTCGAACCGCATCGGCGTTTACGCCGCGTGGGCTGCTGCGTCGTGATTGCATGCTTGACCGATCGTGTAATCCGAATTTTTAATAGAAAAATAATTCCGGAAAATCAGAAAATTCCAATTCTATCATTTTATGTGATTTTGAAATTTCTTTTGGCTATAACTTTCACATCCGAACTCCGATTTGGGTGATCCAAATTTCTAAATTTATATAAATCCATCCTCTTTCATTTGGTACTGGTTTTGTAATTTTTGGAGTTTATTTGGTGCTGTTTTATTTATTGTTGCTATTCTCGCACGTGTAGATTCCGGCGTTTCGGAAGATTTCTTCGACCCGACGACCGAAGACCCTCTCCTCGTCAACGAAGGCAAGTCGTAGGCCTTTGACCATGTTGAACCCATTTTACAAATGTATATTGCTTTAAATTAACATGCATGGCTAGTTTTATTAAAAATGGTTTTGGGAGTAGATAATTACCAAATTGCCATTATGCCTCCTTGATAAATTGAAAATGAAATGTCTCCTTGAATGACATATATCCTTGGATACCATAGGATGGTTATTGCTAGTTGGACATAATTGTATTACCAACTTGGGTGTGTATTATTGCTTTGACATGCTCTAGTTACCCGCGAGACTTTCGAGCACATGTTCAATGATTATTGAAATTTGACTAATGGAACTATGGAACAGTGGTGTGAGGCCACTTTTATTAAAAGATGTTGTGCCATGGCAGGGATTGCCACTTGGTTGGGAATGAACAAAAATGTTTTATGCTCGGGCTTGAGGTAGGAAGCTAGAGTGGGTGCGTAATGCACATTGGGTTGTGGTAGACTTGTGCGAGCGACCAACTAAGGACTTAACTTTGCAAGTCATTGATCCGGTCACCTCGTGCAACCATAAGTCCGGTATGGGACGGACCGCCAATTAATTAGGAAAGTTTTGAGTCGGTTCATTGTGGTATTCTTGGCGCAAGAGGGGCGTGATGGCGAAACCTTAGCGGCGTAACCGAGGCAAAATGGAACTTTGTAAAAGCCTTGTCACGTGCTCTAGACTACTCACCAAAGGAAGTGGCGGTGGTATCGACGGATGCCAAACAAACTAGAGAATTCGTGTCTTGTGGGTAAAGTCGCACAACCTCTGCAGAGTGTCAAAATCTATTCGAATAGCCGTGTCCCGATTACGGACATGCACAGTGATTTCGCGCAAAGGTAGTATTTTCAAAAATGTGGTTTGGTTCGATGGAAGCGTTTGGTTGGAATGGTTGGGAAGTGAGCGGATGTTCACTTTGTTTGATTCAAAAGAACTTGGTTACCTATGTATTATTCTTTTGAAATCTCCTTTGCCATCTAATTATTGTATTTCTTGTTAAACTTGCTTTACGCAAATTAACCATAAAGCCATCCTTGTTTAAGCTGGCATGAATACTATGTGCATACATTTCTCTACGACTTCTTGAGTACTTTATGTACTCACGGCTTTATGCCCTTTGTTGATCAGTCCAGCAGAAGAACCAGGAAATGTTGAGTACTTTGAAGAAGGCTACTTTGAAGACTTTGCGAACTAGGTCACGTCCTCCACTCGATTGCACGTGGGCATGTCGATTGGGCTCCACGTATTTTGAGATTTTATTTGCGGATACTCTTGTTGTTAAATACATGTGGCGACTTTTGTAGAACCTTGACCATAAGGTCTTTCTTGTTTTAATTAATATTACTTTATGCGCTTCATTAGTTCGTCGTTGAATGGTTATGAATGCATCATCATTGTAAACCGTGCAAGCTAGCTACTGATCATGGGACTAGCTTGGTAATGCACAGAGGGTCTCGGGGTTGTGTGACACCCGGGGCGCCGACAGGATCGCTCGACTAGACAAAAGAGTTATGATGATAACCGTCGTCGAGACTTAGCTTTTGAACATGGAGACTACGTGTACCTGAAGGTTTTCCCTCTCAAAGTAATGCGTCGATTCAGAGTAAGCGAGAAGCTTGCACTAAGATACATCAAACATTTCCCAATTCTAGTCAGAAGAGGAGAAGTTGCTTACAAATTGGAACTCCCACCTCAGCTATCAGATGGGCATGATGTCTTCTATGTGTCTCAGTTGAAGAAGTGTCTGCGTGTTCGAAGCAATTGATATGCAAGAAGATCTCACCTTCAAGGAGTAGCCCGTCAAGATTTTAGAAGTGGTAGAGCGAGTATCGACAAGCAAGATCATCCATTTCTGTAAGGTTCAGTGAAGCATTCACACTGAAGAGGAAGCCACCTGGGAACGGGAAGAGAACCTAAAGGCCTAGTTTCCGCACCTATTCTCTAGTCAGCCCGAATTTCGGGGTCGAGATTTCGTTTAAGTGGGGTAGGTTTGTAATATCCCGGTTTTTAGGATTTTTTGAAAATTTTCAAAATAAAAATAACCATTTGGTTTTGTTGAATCGCAAAAGCTTAACTTGCAACTTTAGAAATTAAAAGCGATTTAAATGACTAAATCAAACTTCAACTAATTCAAAATTTGGTTTGTTTTGAGTTTGTTGGAGTTCTCTGGTATTTTAAAATCCCGCTTTCTCTGTGGTTCCGAAATCCCATCGGTCTGTTCCTATCCCTACCCTCTTGGTGTCAACCACCCTCTCGGGTTTCGACCAGCCTTTTAGTTTCAACCAGCCTTATGGTCTCGACCAGTTTCTTAGTTTCGACCAGCCTTGTGGTCTCAACCAGTCTGTTGGTTTCGATCATCCTCTTAGTTGTGGCCATCCTCTCGGTTTCTACTATCCTCTTGGTTTCGACCACCCCCTTGGTTTCGACCACCTCTCGGTTTCGACCACCTTCTTGGTTTCGACCAGCCTCTTGGTTTTGACCAGCCCTGCCTGTCAGCCCCCTGCTCACCTTTTCTTTCCTCCCTCTTTTTTCTCATCGCCGTGCGCATTAAATGTCATTGTTTCCTCAGCAACGTGCGCATTAAATATCGTTGTTTCCTCAGCGACGTGTGCATTGAATGCTGTTGTTTCCTTAGCGACGTGCACATTGAATGGCGTTGTTTCCTCAGAGACATGTGCATTAATTATCGTCGTCTTTGCTGTGCCGTCGCGAATCCCGCCACTCCATCTTGTCGCCCGGCCCTCCTCCTTCCTCTATAAATAGAGTACTAGGGAGCCCTTGCCCTCCTCTTGCTTTCCCCTCAACTCTCTCCCCCCATCTCTCTCACCCTCGTTTCACTACACTTCAAGTTTCACCGCCGCCGACTGGAGCCCGTGTTGTCTTCAACCTCTTCGCCGCTGAAGAGTTCACCAGAGCGTCTGCGCTGTCTTCAGCCGTCGTTCGCCGTCCACCGACCTCCTCTAGCATCTCTCGCAGTCTTGGTGAGCCCCTCCCTGTGCCCTGTTCTCTCTCTCTCGTGTTCTTTCGACCGCGTTGAGCAGTCGAGTCCTTCCTTCGACTACGTTGAGTAGTCGAGTCCCTTCTTTCGACCACGTCCTGTAGTCGAACCTCCTTCGACCATGTAGTCGAAGTCTTCCGACCAGTTAAACATCCTTCCAAGAGCTCGTTCTCCTTCGTTCGAGCTCCGATTCGAGAGATTCAATTCCTAAATCCATCTAAATTCAGTAACTTTCTTTTGGTTGTAGCTTGGCTCTTTTTGGATTTTAATTGGAGTTGTTTTATTTATTCGGCTCTTTTCTCACGTATAGATTTTTGGCGTTTCCAAAGAGTCCTTGGACCCGACGACCACGACCGAAGTATCCCAACTCTTCAACGAAGGCAAGTCGTAGACCTTTGATCATGCCATACCCAGTTTATAAAATTACATTGTTTATTATAAACATGCATGGCTAGTGGTATAAAAATAGTTTTAGGAGTAGTTAAATACCTACTCAACAGTATGGCTCCTTGAATAACTGTGATAGACACGTTGACATGTATCTTTGGACACCATAAGTTGGGTAATTTTAGTTGGACATCATTGTAATACCAACTTGAGTGTGTATTATGCTTAGTCATGCTTTAGTTATGCGATGGTCTCACGATCACATGATTCAATGATGATAAATTTGACTTAATGATATATGGAATTGTTGCGCGGCCACTATTGGTAAAATTTATTGTGACATGGCAAGTGTTGTCATTTGGTTGGATTGAACCAAAAATGATTTCATAGTCAGGCGAATGATTGTGCAATAAAGGGGGGTGCTGGAAGCACAATGGGATGAGGATGTTTCGCCTGAGTAGCCACTAAGGACTTAAGTTTGTGCGTCATTGATCTGGATCATACCGTGCAACCACATGTACAGGATGGGGTGGACCTGGTTGAATAATTAGCAATATTTTGGTTTGGTTCTGTCGTGGTGGTGTGATCTCCAAGTTTACGGATGGATTCACATGGCGCAAGAGGGGGTCCAGAAAGACGAAATCTTAGCGAGCAGAACCAAGTCAAAATGGAGCTTTGTAAAGGCCTTGTGATAATCTCTTGGTCGCACACCTCGGAAGTGTGTGGGCGGACAATATAAGATGATTATCTCTTGTGGGTCAAGCTGTACAATCTCTGTAGAATGCAAAACTATTCGAATAGCCGTGTCTCCGATTATGGACAATGTCTGGTGATTTCACACGAGGGGTAGATTTTCTCATAAAATATTATCGTGGATAGTTCGAGTGGTTAAGGAAGTGAACAGGGCATTCACGAGTTGTTTGGGAAGTGAATAGGGTGTTCACGAGTTATTTGGGAAGTGAACAGGGTGTTTACGGGTTGTTTCAAAGAAAGTTGTTTACTTATATATTAATCTTTTAAATCATGCTTTCAATCTACTTATTGTATTTACAGTTAATACTGCTTTCTACAAACTAATCATAAAGCTATCATTGTCAAGCCTTGTATGAATACTATCTGCATACTGTTCCCTACGATTTGTTGAGTACTTTATGTACTCACGGCTTTGCGCCCTTTGTTGATTAGTCGTCGAAGAAGCCCCGGGCAGCACCGAGTTCTACGAATAGGAGTACTTCGAAGACCACACGAACTAGGTCGCATCCTTCACTCGATTGCCTGTGGGCATGTCAAATGGCTTCCACGAGTTTGTGTTGTTCCGTTGCAAGTTTATCTGGTCGTAGACCTGGTCGTGGATCTGGTCGTAGACCTGGTCGTGACTCTAGCCCTGCGTGGCAAGCTCTGTAAAACCTTGACCATAAGGTCCTTTTGCTATTAAGTATTACTGTCTTGTCTGCTCCTTTAGTTGTTTTGTTGTATGGATATGATTTCATCTATGTTGTAACTGTGTGGACTAGCTACTGATCATAGGACTAGTTCAGAATACACAGAGGGTACCGGAGTTGCATACTCGGGGTCCCGACATAAGTCCAAGTGTCATTCTACTCGAGTTGAGTTACGAAGTCTTCGAGGTGCAACATAAGAGCCGCGTGTTCCTAGAAAGCTTGGGTCGACAAAGGGAGATTGAACTAGTAGGAGATGGTTGCTTGTGCAAAAAAGTATGCTACTGAGACTTTTTTGTTTTTGGCAAAAGAGAATAATCTTGGGTAACGATGTGCGAGGAATGACCCATTCCATAAGTCATCCCAGAAAAGAGCGGTTGATCCATCTCCTATTTGATAGGTAGGAATTCCTATGAAAGTGTTATTCAATCTGAGAATGTCTTTCCACCAAAATGATCCAGTTTCTTTTGTCGCATGGGGATCCCCCTCCTTCGGTTTCTGAAAGTAGGGATGCCACATTGGATACAAGCTAACGTGGAGGGGAAATTAAAGAAGAGAGAGGGGGGCAGTGTCTCATGCAAGGCATTGCTTGGGCACACAAACCAACACACAAGACACAACAAAAAAATTTGCATTGGGGAGGTGAGTTGTGTCTATCTACACTGTTTGTGGGACCCATGGCAATAAACCTCCTCGCTCCATGACAACCTGTTGCGTTGTCATGCCGCTCCACGCCGGCCCACATCGGGCCGCCGCCGTGCTCCACACCGGCCCGTGCGCTCGCCTCGCCACCCACTGCCATACACCAGCTTCATCTTAGATCCGGTCGAATCCAGGTGTTGTCGGCGTAGATCCGGTCGGATTCGGTAGAAAGCAGACCAAGGAGGGGGGGAAGCGGAGGTGATGCGGACATCCTTAGCTACGTTGTTTCATATAATATTTTCAATTCATTAAATACCTCAGAACAACATGAGCTTACTAAGAGAGTTGAAAAACAAGAGAAGCTTATCCAACAAGTGAATCTGTTCACTGAATTTCTTTTTAAATTAGTTGAGAATTTTATACTACCTAAAACTAGTGTTTTGCTTGTGCTCAGATCGGAAGATTCAATAATGAACGGAGATGAAGGATATGAGGTTGTTCTTGAAGAAAGGCCGTCACAATGGAGGAGAAACTCGTGGGAGACCAGCAAGGGGAGAGAAGCCCAAGAATCCAAGTCAAATTCAAAACTTCCACAAGCCCAACCAAATTCAAACTCGGAATCAACTCAGAATTCAATTCGGATTCGGAATCAGCCTCAAATTCGGATTCGGATTCAGCAGGACAGTCCGGAGTAAAAATGTCATAACTTTCTCATACGAAGTCCGATTTGGGTGTTTTTGGGCTTGTTGGAAAGCTAACTTCACGCCCGATTCAACGGATCCTCCATCACTCCGAAATTCGTCATGTATCAAAAGATATGACCAAAACAATATAACGGTTGTAAAATCAGAGTTTCCTTTTTTGTTTTGGAATGTGTCGGAATTGGAGTACGACTCTAATTCCGAATTAGAGTAGGAGTAGAGCCTCTTGGCCAGCCATGAGGAGGAGAAGGGGCACTATATATTGTGGGTTAGACCCCCATTGTAACCTCAGACCACGTTTAATATATTTTTAAAGCTTTTGTTTGATTCTCCTGTTGTGCTTATAGCCAAAACAGAGGGAATTGGGCGTTGAGAATAAGGGGTCATTCTTGCTTTTCCGCTGGAAATTGAGGGTTCGACGATCTTCGCTTGTGGTCAGCGAGGATCCAATCAAGTGTGTGTTTGGACGAATTTTTCATAGAGTTGTAAGTCCGTGCATTGGCGCGGGGGATCAGCTGGCGGTTCATCAGGATACACAAGTTATCAAGAGGTTCTACGTCGAGAAAATCGGGCACCCCGCAACAGGTGGTATCAGAGCTCCGTTGACTCGGTTGGATCTTTATCCAGTTATCTTTTTTTCCCATACACGAAAAAGCCATACAAAAAAATTCAGCCGTAGTATTTAATTTGTTATTCTAGTGAGTTTTGTTCAGTTTTTGTCCATTAGAATCAAGTTTAGTTTGCTGATCTTGAATTTTTTTTTGCGTTGCTTTTTATTTGTGCCTAGTTTGATTTTTTTAGTAGTGTCTATAAAAAAACAAAAAGAAATGAGACATCAATTTATCCTTTGTGAACCTTTCAATCCTTTGCGAATACTTTGAACCTATTTAAAGACTAGCTAAATCGTTGCTTATGGCTGCAAATTAATATTTGTGTTCTTGCAATTGTTCAAAGATCAAAAGGTGGGAAAAAAATTTTGCTCATTTTTTGTAGAACAAGAATTTTGGCAATAGTTCAAAAAAAGGAAGGAAAAAGAGAAGAGAAAAATAAGAAAGAAGAGAAAAATAAAAGAGAAAAGGAAAAAGAAAGCGCATAGCCGAACCATAAAATTGAGCGAAAATCCCCACTCATTCTTGATTCAATTGTTAGAATATCAATATTTTGTGCATTCTTGTGCCCTAGTTTCATTATTTGCAACTAGCTAGCGTCTTTCTATAACTTGTGCAATACGAGCTATTTTGTTCTTCACTTATATCTTACATAGCTTATTCCTTGATTGCACTAAGTTCCAATATCTTCGCGTGTGAGTTGCTTTGATTTTCACTTATATCTTTGTGATCGGCAACTAGGCATTGAATTCTAGTTTGGATATTTACTTAGCCTTACAATACCTAGAATTTTCAAATTAAGTAGGTATCCATACCAAGCTCCACAAAACACATGTTGTCGTGCTTTGACTTGCTCTTGAAATTCGCTCATTTCTCACGTTGTTTTAACCTGTAATATCAAGTGTGAGTTTGTTACCTCAATTCACTTCGGAAAGGTAAGAATGTAATTCGGTGAGACAAGTGAGTTTGAGAGATACACATACACCTACATACATATTCTTTGCTTTGCTGCTAAAAATAGCAGATCGCGAGTATACATATCTTCCCTTCTATGGTAGTAATGATCCAGAGGAGTATCTTGAGTGGGTACAAAACATGGAGTTTGAGCTTGAATCTCATAAGTTCGAATCAGAAGCCAAAGAAGTGAGAGTGGCCACTTTGTTTTTTACGAACTATGCCTCTAGTTGGTGGCAACAAGTAAGTGGAAAACGATTCATTACATCTTGGGTCTATTTAAAAAGCGTCATGAGAAGAGAATTGGTTACATCCTATTATGAGCGGGAACTACTACGCCACGTGGAGAGCATTACACAAGGATGCAAAGTTGTCCAAGATTACTATATTGAGTTGAACCATGCAATGCGCCGTGCCAATATCACTAGTGCATATCAAGAAAAGGCATACTTCAAAGTAGGCTTGAATTATCAGATCGTTGCTGCACTTCAAGATGAATATTTTCGTAGTCTGCAAGATCTTGTGAAATATGCTATGAAGGCATAAAAGAGACTTAAACACATGCAAGCACATCAATTAAATCTGCGCCGGCTCTTTAGTTCTTATTCGTCCCCTGGGGTGTCACTGGAGAAGAAGATCGAGCATGTGAATTTTTCTTCGACCGAGGTGATGAGTAGTGCTGCCTCGTCACAACCCGCAGCACGTGAGGAGGTCGTGGTTGGTGGTAGTTGTGCCATTGCTGGCCCACGGTCTTACAAGGATGAGATGTATCAAAACCCATGTGAGATTGAGAGCCACATAGCCAAATTGAGTGAGAGTGATCAAAAGAGTGAGCTGTGTGATTCCACCATATGCGAGGTTGAGAGCATCCCAATTGAGAGTGTGAGAGATACACCAAAAGAAAAGAGAGATAGATGATAGGACAAGTAAGATTATTTTTGAACCTAACAACTTACCCTCTATTTCTAGTGTTGTATCACACATTATGCAGGTGGACCAAGCAAATAAGGAGTTGGACATTCAAGGGCCCTCACCATTGGAAGAGAAAGATGAAGAGATAACCATGGTTGGAGAGGGAATGCCGGCTACCCCGTGGTTACATGATGACATTACGATACCCGCGACACCTACATCAACTGAGGAGGACGATCAAGGTAACACTATTGGTACTAAATCGATAGATCATCAAGACAAGGTGCGTAAAACTGAGAACTCCATTATTCCTTTGATGATTCCAAGTTCTAAATTTGATATGCTTAATTTGCATAATATGGAATTGATTACTCATACAGAAGTTCTTACTAAAATATCCCTTAATGATTCTTTGTGTCATATCATATTCGATAAACTAAAAGAGGTAGTTAGTGTTATTAAGAAGGTTCTTGAAATTTCACATTTAAGATCACTAGTAAATAGCTACATACACACATATAAATTCAATTTGATCAGAGATTTTGGTGTAGACAACAATATGTTTCAAGTTTATCGAATATGCATTACCTATGGTAATCTTGTTGATTTAAAATTACATGTTTTGCGCAAACTATCTATTGAGCAATGTCACGGTCTCTTTAAGATGGGTTTAAATACAAGTGTCTATTGTTTAGAACGCAATATGATGCCTACTTGTTTATCTCTTAAATGTATAACTAATCAGAGTAGCGCAGTTGAAGCATGGAATGGTATCAATTTGTTTTCACCCACTTTAGTTGACTTTGATGTTGGGAAGGTTAAATTTTATCATATGAGTCAGTTGGGCAATTTGAAATATGATTTTAAGCTATCGATTGTGCAAAACAACAAGAAGAACACAATAATTGATTCATACATATACCATGCATATACGTTGTTTTCTTCGTCTAGCACATTTTCAGGCTATCAAAAGCCGAGGACGACTTTTTTTGAAGAAAGGGAGGATGATGCGGACATCCTTAGCTACGTTGTTTCATATAATATTTTCAATTCATTAAATACCTCAGAACAACATGAGCTTACTAAGAGAGTTGAAAAACAAGAGAAGCTTATCCAACAGGTGAATCCGTTCACTGAATTTCCTTTTAAATTAGTTGAGAATTTCATACTACCTAAAATTAGTGTTTTGCTTGTGCTCAGATTGGAAGATTCAATAATGAACGGAGATGAAGGATATGAGGTTGTTCTTGAAGAAAGGCCGTCGCAATGGAGGAGAAGCTCGTGGGAGACAAGCAAGGGGAGAGAAGCCCAAGAATCCAAGTCAAATTTGAAACTTTCACAAGCCCAACCAAATTCAAACTCGGAATCAACTCAGAATTCAATTCGGATTCGGAATCAGCCTCAAATTCGGATTCGGATTCAGTAAGACAGTCAGGAGTAAAAAGGTCATAACTTTCTCATACGAAGTCCGATTTGGGTGTTTTTGGGCTTGTTGGAAAGCTAACTTCACGCCCGATCCAACGGATCCTCCCTCACTCCGAAATTCATCATGTATCAAAAGATATGACCGAAAAAATATAACAGTTGTAAAATCAGAGTTTCCTTTTTTGTTTTGGAATGTGTCGGAATTGGAGTAGGACTCTAATTCCGAATTAGAGTAGGAGTAGGGCCTCTTGGCCAGCCATGAGGAGAAGAAGGGGCACTATATATTGTGGGTTAGACCCCATTATAACCTCAGACCACGTTTAATATATTTTCAAAGCTTTTGCTTGATTCTCCTGTTGTGCTTATAGCCAAAACAGAGGGAATTGGGCGTTGAGAATAAGGTGTCGTTCTTGCTTTTCCGCTGGGAATTGAGGGTTCGACGATCTTCGTTTATAGTCAGCGAGGATCCAATCAAGTGTGTGTTTGGGCAAATTTTTCATAGAGTTGCAAGTCCGTGCATTGGCGCGGGGGATCAGCTGGTGGTTCGTCAGGATACACAAGTTATCAAGAGGTTCTACATCGAGAAGATCGGGCACCCCGCATCAGGAGGGGAGACCGAGGCGGCCGGTGAGGGCGGACGGGGCACTGGCGCCATTGAGGGTGGATGGGGCAGCCAAGCGGTGAGATTTCAAAGAGAGAGAGAGAGAGAGGAGAGATGTCGTTGGTGGCGAGAAGGTGGGAGAGAGAGGGAATGTGGAAGAATATTGTATTTATTATTTGGATCTGCTGGTATTTATTATTTGGATCACTAAAAATGTTGTGTCTACTGTTATTTCTAGGTGACATGGAGGACAATAGACAGATCTTTGCTATGTCTGTATTGGGAGTGCCCTTACATTCGCAAGTCTAGATTCAATTTGGACCTATTCAATTAATTTCTCTGGGACTGGTACGTAGTATGTCTTTACATTTTTATTTTTGAAGGGACAGATAAATGCTCCCTTCAGTTTTTTTTTTTCTATGCATGAAAACCGTCGCAAAGATAGCTAAATCTCATCTTCACCCTCTAAATGGAGATCTACTATTTATTTTTTTTGGCCACTCACAGAGCTACTGAATTTGATCTCATGGATAAGATTTCTTCCTGGATCGGAAGGCAGTGCATTTATGAGTACATGAATATCCTCTCATTCATGTATGAAGTGGCCACTACGTTTATGAGCAAATGACAAGGAGTTAGGCTTGTTTAGGGTAGTGGCCTCCAACTTTGGGAATTGGGCAGGCAACGGGGAAGTTGAAGTGGGCCATGCTGATGTGACGTCCCTACACAAAAGAGAAGACAAAGAATGTGATGGCGTCGACTTCGGCACAAAAAGTAATACTAGCTTACATGTTTTTGTGCATATAAAATATGGAATTTGTGACAAAAGAAAATGTATTTAGTAGGGCTACCCCGGTAATAGAAGAACATGAATGCCTGTTACTTAACACGTATGATAAGAGATGATGTGGAGAAGAGAGAAAATATAGAGAATTGAGCCGTCTCTCATGCAGTAGTCGACTGTAACACAAAAAATAAGACATATTGTATATGAAATAGTTGTCTATAGAGATATATAAACAGATAATACATTGTAGAAACTGTCTTTAGTATTGTTTATAAATGATATAGAGTGATACTATAGACAATAATTGTATATACCGTCGTACATACCCTTAGTTGTTGGATTATGAATGGATGATGTAGATTATGGATTGGGGTCTTCTGCCGTTACAACTAGCAACGACAGAGGTGCACAGTGCACTTTGCCTTAATTCTCCTGAGCCGTTAGATCGAACACGGGCGGACGGATGAGACCGATCGCTATAGTACAACCAAAGTTGTAAAAAAAAATATACTTATGCTAAAGTATTTCTCTACATTGTTTTCGCTGTAGTGATCTACGGTAAATGCTATGGCCTCTACTTTTCTAGGCACCTATCGTTGCGTCCCTCTACTGTAAGGCGGATAATTTAGATATGTAGATCATGGCACACTAATTAATCATATCCCGGCACAAACTAGGTGGGAGAGAACACGATCCGTTTTCCATGCTAATCAGACGGCTCATAGCGGAATTAGATTACAGGTTTACACCCAAAAATGAGTTTTGAGACTGATCCTACACTCTCACTAAGCTTAAGTATACCACTAACTGATCTTACCAACGCTACCCAACTCCTCTTCAAATTAAGTTTTGTCCAAAGGTTTCTTTTGGAGATAAGAAGATGACTGTTGTCATGCATTCTCCCCCAATTTGTTCAAGATTTCTGTCAGATACTTCAAAGAAAAATCTCATAGGTTCCTATATATAAAAAAACTCAAAGTTTGTTCACCAACCATGCATAATGCATATCGACGGCATGTAGCGCTATGATAGCTACTATAGGCTACTGCTGAAAGTGGATAATTATTGGATTTATATATAATTCAAACAATATAACATGATCGTTACATAATTATTGAGAGCTTGTGGGAAAAAAAAAATTGGCCACATCATGGATATGGTAGGAATATAATTATGCAAGATGTTAGTAACTTATGAATTTTGCACTCCAAAACACCAAATCTTCAAAGAAAATTCTTGTCTTCACTTTCAATGTTCAATTGTAGAACACTAATTATTGTCCAATCATGGGAGGCCGTACGTGTGATAGTGAAATTAAAGAAAGAGAAAGATATCAGCCGTCCATTAGCGTCACCAACGCAGATGGCCGGCACTAGAGCCCAAGAACTAAAGTTTTGCTAAACATATACCTACATTTTCCTCCTTTTTCGTGAAAGGGACATGAAATAATACAAGTAGTTGTCACTGCCAATTAGGACAACTAATTTGTCATTGCATGGAGGTCAAATGCATGCTTAATATCTACTATAACTTTACTAGATTGCACGGCATAAGCCTATAATATTGGTGGATATCACATCATTTTCATGGTGCAAGTCAGATGCATGTACGGGAGTAATTTAAGAGGACATATATGTAAAAAGATCCCAAAAATAATAATCATATCAAACAATGCACCAAAGAATTCAAGCACCTTAAAATTTGGTTGCTTCTGTTTGACTTTGCTGATTGAAAATTTAGGATTGTTTTGTGGGGGAAGGCACGAAAAAACTTGACGTGTCTGCTTGTTTTTTTTTTTTTGGTTATTTCTTTGGTTTCCTTAGGGTGACAAATGGCAACTATAAATGAAATATGTAGATAGTTTGGATGGTACTATATAACTCTTAATTGTAGTCAACATTCACGCGACACAAAAACAAATGTTAACTGTAGTCAACGTGATGTGCTATTAGTAGTTAAAATTGTAAAAATGTTGTTTTCCGATCACTAGATTTTGCATGTAGCACTACCAGAAACAGGTTTTTTTTCCCGAGTGCTCCATACACTCGGGAAAACCAATTAAACACTCAGGACATACTTTTCCGAAGGTCAACACTCGTGAAATAACACTCGGGATAGTTCAGTCGGGTAAATCAGTGTTTCAGAGTAACACTCGGAAACTAAATTGTGCCGAGTGTCAACATGTACACTCGGAAACATATGACACTCGGGAGAAAAAACTGTCCGAGCACCGTAGTCACCGTAACGGAATAGTTTCCCGAGTGTTAACACTCGGGAAATATACTGATATTTCCCCGAGTGTCAACACTCGGGAAATCCACTGATAATTCCCCGAGTGTTGACACTCGGGAATAAGAGAAAATAATATTTTGTCAGTATTTTGCCAAGACGTTTATCCCCGAGTGTATATAAAATAAAACACTCGGGAAAGTCATATTTATTCCCAGTGTTGACACTCGGGGAATAAGAGCAAATACTGATCTCCTAGGTCGCTTTTCCCTGAGTGTATGGCGAAGAAAACACTCGGGAACATGGGTGAAACAGGCTGTACCCAATTTATTCGTATGCACAATTTGCAATTGGATTTCAATCAAATTCAAAAATACATTCCACATCCAGATTCAGCAATACATTCACAATCAGATTCAACAATATTATCATATATATGAAACATATATTGACATAATTCTCAAGTTCACAACATTCAAGTTCAAATTGAAAAGATACATATAATAGTTCAAACATAATTCTCAAGTTCACAACATTCAAGTTCTGCATCAACGGGAATATTGTGATTGTAGTGAAGAGATGGCCTTCGTCGAGCTTCTTCCCATCCTAAGCGATGAACTCGGACCCTTTGCATTGTCATGAAGAGAACAACTCGCTTAGTACTCAACATATACAAGATGAAACTAATAAAATTCGTAAATGCAGGGTAAATAAACTACTGCAATTCAGTTTACATTATATATTTTTTGAGTACGCATGCATATATGCTACATCAACACAAGAATGGAGTGAAGTATGTTCATGTTTGCACGACAAGATCATGAAAATGGCAAGCACCTGGTGGTGGCCTCTCGATGTTGGACTCATCCACATGATCTTGGTTTGGGCAGCTAACATGTGTACCATCTCCAAAGATCAAGACCAAAGCATTTGGATCGCCATTGATTCCGCAGTATCTTTGAAATTTGGATTTGAACAGAAACACTAAAAACATTAGCAGACAATGTTTTGTATGCAAAGTCAAGTTGAGTCGTGAATGTTTGGTAGAGTAGTGCCGTGGTCTGCTGCGAGATTTGTATCCTAGTCCATCAATGTCTAAACTACTCCATCATTTGTATGGAAGAATATGGAATATACAATGCAATACTTGTAAATTAGAAAGAAAGAGTGAAATATAACATACCAAATATGATGAAATTTCACTTGACTTAAGGTGCAATCCACTGGTACTTTAATCAAATTAAGTTGAAGATTAAGGTTATAGAACTAGAGCTTTCCTCGTGTTATGTTTGAAGGTTACTGGTTGTAGTACTAGCTAGAGATTTCATTTGTGTGTTGAAATCAATGCATATTGAAATTGATCTGACACATACCACACCTACACAACATTGTCATTTCCTCTGTAGATTAAGTATGACAGTAATCAGTACATGGAATAAAGTGAAGAGTACCACATGGGATCAAGGACAAGCAGCCTACAAATATATTAACAAGCACTCTCAAAATAACCTAGTGTAGTGGCATCAAGTGAGCTCTCAAGCACTCGTAAGAGACTAACAATATAATAATAAGTGTCCAGTTACTAACCGGATTAGAAAATGTAGGCAGTGGTGCCCCTAGTGTAGTGGCGTCAAGTCGAGTTTGAAGTGCCTGTATATTTGTTTGTTTCAGTCATATGGGGTGAGAATCTACTAGTAATGTTAGCTAATGGTAACTAAAAAAGGGATAGTGCTGGTACTAACATCTTATATGAATTGAAAACAAAAAATATCAAGGTAAGCTTGTGGAAATAAATGAATTGCAATTTGCATCGCATATGGGGTTCGAAGTCCAAACCTGGATCATTTGCTCCAATCGCTGCCTAGCCTCGATTTCATCTTGTAGCCTGGCCTCGAGCTGAGAAACCCTGTCAGCTGATGGTCGCACTCGTCTTTGAGGGTGTACATCATCCGTTGATCCCGTACTTGTTGTTCGGACCTCCGAGAGGGTGGTCGGTGTGCTAATGTAGCCGGCACCGATCAAGAAACGGCCATGTTTCTTCCCTTTCGACCACATACACAGTAGGGACCGGAAAGGCGACTAGGGGGTGAATAGGCGCTTTCAAAACTTTCGCCTAAATCAAAACCAACACGTACTTTACTCCTTTAGCTATGAAAGCTAAGAAGTTCGGTGAGCACACAACGGAAGCCTTGTGTTGAATTTGATAAGCCCCTCAAGCACACGACACAAAAGGAGAAAAGAACTCAATGTTCTTCATCGAGCACGCGGCGGTCGGCCCGGCTACCACGGCGGTCGGACCGACGGTCAAGCGGTCGACCGGCAACTAGCCAATGGTCGGACCGGTGGGCGATGGTTCGACCCGGCAAACCAATGTCTCGAAAACACAGGCGGTCGAACCGCCGTTGAAGGGCGGTCGGACCGGTAGAGTCGATCTTCGAAAACTCCACCCAAATCCAAAACGAAATTTGATCTAACTTTTGATTCAACCAATAAAACTTGACCAAATTTCTTGCACACCTTCCTAATGATATTGGAGACCTATTTCTAGCGACGATCGGTCAGATCCACTTCGCAGAATCGATCTCTTGAGATTTTACCAAAGAGGTGCACAAACCCTAGAAATGAGGAAATCTTGATTCAAGACTTGCTTGTGGGGGTTTGATGGTCTAAATGACTCTAGGAGTAATCCCACACATCAAAGCAAGGTAAAGTAGGCCAAGAGACCAAGCATGAACCTTTGAATCAAGGAAGCACAAAAAACATTCAAAAGAGAGAAGAACACAAAGGGAGCAATTGATCTTTCAATTAAGCATCACAAGATTGTTCATCCACAATAGATGCTTACAAAGCCTCTCCACCAAGGAGGGCAAGAGCTCAACAAGGAGCACACTCCAAACCCTAGTTTTCCTCTCCTCTCCTCCAAACCCTAGAAAAAGGAAGAAGGGGGCTAAATGAATGCTTGCTTAGGTTTTCCACCTCTCCCTTCCTATTTATACTAGAGAGCTAGGGTTTCCCTTTTGGGTCTCTTACACATGGGACCCACACAAATAACTCTTGAAGCAATCGCTGCTTCACCACGTGTAGGTTGATCGGCGGTTCTCATCGACGCCAAGCCTCTCTTGTCCGAATCCCATCGGAACCTCCCGAGACTCGCACCGATATCGCACCTTTGATCCAACCCGGTATTTGAACCACCGTTCGATCCATCTTGTCCATTCGCACCATGCTTGAGTCACACAACCTCACGGTATCCCCGATCGTTACGGACCTCGGCTCTCCAAGCGTAGTCGATCCACTCACCGTTGGCGTCGTTGACACGCAAGCCACCGCACGACAATAGACAAACAAACCGTTTAGGAACAAGTTCTTCACAACTTGACCCACGTCGGTTCGCAATGCGATATACAACAATAAAGCATTGAAGTTCATATTAAAAACACACAGAAACCAACTCAATGCAACACTTGGCTCATCTCCAAGTATTGCCGGTCGACCGCCCCACGGGGCGGTCAGACCGATTCATCTTGATCGGACCGCTCCCACAGCGGCGGTCGGACCGGTCCAAGACTTAGCCAAAATTCAAGCGAGAAATTCGAAACCTTACGGAAATTTCAATCGAATAGAACTTTTGGTGGGAGCTCCAAAATGATGGGACCACATCCAGAGACTCCTCACTTGCCTACACAACCTATTTTTGGCCCACTCAAAACCCAACTTTCAAATCGTGGTCGGACCGGCCACCATGGCGGTCGGATCGTGCTCCATGGCCGATCGACCGCCTTGCAACCGGTCGACCGCGGTGGCTTTGTGACCTTGGAACAAACCGAAAGCGAGATTTTGCAAACCAATAACGTCATTGCCAATTGACTCATCATCCACGAGATCGTGCACATATCCTCACGATATCCACAATCTCCCCCTTGATGAACACATTGGCAATTTTCAAGAAAATGTGGTTTTTCAAAATGAAAAGTAAAAACTTCGCTGTTTTCGCATAAAGGCACAACTTGGTCCATAAGCAACAAAAAGCCTAGGAACCGACCAAGCTGGCTTCAGAATAGTGTAAGCAAGTGAGATATGGCATTGAAAGCACAAAAGGATTCAAATTCCAGAAAGTAGCCAAAAATCTCACTTAGGTCCAAATGAAACACACATTGTTCTATTTGACCTTTGATCATTGTGAGTATTCTTCAATTGCAAATCAAATAAGATAAGACAATGAAACCCAGAAACTCAACTCACCATGATCACAGATTTTCAAAAGGCTCAAAAATTTTTATTTTATGAAGTTCTTCTATATTAAACCTTGAGTATGAAACCAAAAGCTCCAACATCATTAACATCATTTTCTTCACAATCTTTCTCCCCCTTTGACAATGAATTCATCAAGATGCATGAAAAAGAGAGAGCATGAAGGAATGACTTTATTTTTGAGCTTTAGTAAAAAGGAGCAATGACCATTATACAAGTAGACAGTACAAGTATTATACCAAGCAATATAAGGAGAAGACGCTATATTCAATCATGGCAAAACGTGTACTGCAAAGCTAAAACCAAGATAGCAGCAATCTGAGATTAACAGAATTGAAATCATGAAAGGTTGCTCAAAATCATAGATTCACTCAAAGCAACCAAAAATGAGTCAAGCCATGTCTATAAGTAAAAAGAGACTCAAAACAAGAATTGAGGCATTTTGAGCATTAAGAAAATTCTTTTGAAGCAAAGCTCAAGCACTTAGCCCTTTTTGGGCAAATTCTCTTTTTCTTTCTCACCTTTTTGCTGTGCTAGATCTCAAGCCTTGCCGCGACCATCTCAAGCGATAAGCTTAAAAGAATGATCTAGGTCATCCAAAACTCCCCCTGAGTTCATGCCGAGTGCAATGGCAAGCCGTCTCATGAGAAAGGATTGGTGAGATCGCTTTTTCGCAGAGAAAATCTCATTTTCATTTGCTTGACTTAATAAAATAAAAGCTCATTTTCTACTCAGAATAAGTTCAAGACTCAATTCAACTTGTAAGACATGGCGAGAATCATAAGAGGATCACTAGAGCAAGACTAGTCACAAGATCCAACAAGACATGATTTGATTCAAATCTCTCACAAATACAAAGCTAGCAAGGCAAAGGCTAAGCCAAACACGAAGAGCCATAAAAGAAGTCTAGCAGGCTATCACTTGATATGACAAGGTATAGAAGATGAAATTTAGTCATACAAGGATAATAATCAAAGCTCCACTAATTTTATTATACAATGCAAGACAAATGTATTAAAACATGCATTATGATACAATGAGTGCAAAAGAGCAACTTCCCCTCAAAGCAGCCCAATAGGACTAATAACCCTAACTCTCCCATAAGCGAGCAAAGAAACGAAGAGTCAAGAGCCTTAGTGAAAATATCGCAAGTGTTGCTCGGACTCTACAAAGTGAAGCACAACATCACCTTTCTCAACATGGTCTCTCGAAAATGAAATCGAATGTCAATGTGTTTAGTCTGGAATGTTGCTTTGGGTTTTTGGCAATATTAATTGCGAAGTGTTGTCACGAGAAGAGGAACACTTCCCAAAGATAACCCATAGTCCATGGCGTGGATAAAATCCAGAGAACACGAGAGCGACCAGCGGCGGCTACATACTCGACCTCGGTATGGCAATGTAAGACATTTTCTAGAAGACCAAGAAACAAGAGATGTGCCCAAGAAATGACAAGTGCGAAGTACTCTTCCTATCAACTCTACACCGTGAAATCCGCATCGAAAATGCTCGAATTGAAAGAGCGAAGAGGAAGAATACGAGTCCAAAGTCAAGCGTATCTTGAAGATACACGAAGATGCGGCGTCTTGCTTGACGATGAGAAGCACGAGGAAGCTCGAAATCGAGCGCCACGGACATACGGCGAATTGTATGTCGGCCTCGTATTTGTAAGATAGAGGAGAGAGCCAATCATACTGCGATACTCCTTCTGATCCACTGACTCTCCATCCTCATCAGGGTCCAGCCACGGTGGTTGTTGCAATGGGAGTAGACATTGGCCTCTGCTTCCCATATTGAAGCGCCGAAGAAGGTCCTTTGTATACTTACACTGGTGGACGAAGGTGCCTTCTTTCAGTTGCTTGATTTGAAGACCAAGGAAGAATGTCAATTCTCCCATCATGCTCATCTCAAATTCACTGCTCATAGAATCTGAAAATCTGGACACCAAAGCATGAGAAGAACCACCGAAAATAATATCATCCACATATATTTGAACCAACAAGAAATCACTGCCATGCCTGAGAGTGAACAAGGTTTTATCAACCATTCCCATTTTGAAATCATTTTCAAGCAAGAAACTCTTAAGCCTGTCATACCAAGCTCTAGGAGCTTGTTTCAATCCATACAGGGCTTTAGAGAGTTTAAAAACGTGATTTGGGAATTTTTGATTTTCAAAACCAGGAGGTTGCTTGACAAAGACCTCTTCTTCTATGAAGCCATTCAAGAAGGCACTTTTAACATCCATTTGAAAAAGCCTAAAACCTTTGGATGTTGCAAATGCTAAAAGAATGCGAATGGCCTCCAATCTAGCTACTGGAGCAAAAGTCTCCTCAAAGTCTAAGCCCTCTACACAGGAATAACCTTGAGCTACAAGTCTAGCCTTATTGCGAACAACCAATCCATCCTCACTTTGCTTATTTTTAAAAACCCATTTTGTTCCAATAACATGAGAATCAGAAGGTCGCTCAACTAAAAACCAGACTTTGTTTCTTTCGAAATTTTCAAGCTCTTCATGCATGGCATTGACCCAAGAGGCATCAGATAAAGTATGGGTGATATCTCGGGGTTCAAAGACGCGACAAAAGCGAGAATGTGCATGAGAATCGGGAGAAATAAACACAGGCGAGTGACTCGCTCTTGAAGATCCCCAATCATCCGCTCGGTGGATGTTGTCATTGTATCTGAAGTGGTGCTCTGGTGCGGACGTGGCCTCTACCTCATGAGTTGTGGAGGTAGGAGCAGAGCCACTCGGATCGTCGGTGGGGATAGGAGGCGGTTGCTCGGTGACTTGAAGTAGTAGTAGCGGGCTCTCCACCCCTCTCGAGGTAGCGGGAGGATGGTTTGAGTCTTCATCCTCGAATCATCATCGACGAAGATGCTTTCTTGAGTTTGAAACACTGTGTACGAAGCATCGGGTCTAGTACCGGGACTAGCCTCATCAAAAGTGACTTCGCAAGTCTCAACAATTTTGTTAGTATCAACATTAAAGACACGATAGCCACGAGAATGAGCAGGATATCCAAGAAATATGTCATCAAAACATCTAGACTCAAATTTATCAAGATTGCCATGTTTAAGAATGAAGCACTTGCAACCAAAAATCTTGAAATGAGAGACCTTGGGAGAATGACCAAATCTAAGCTCATAAGAAGTCTTCCCAACCACAGATCTCAAGAAAACCCTATTGGAGATATAACAAGCAGTAGAGATCGCCGCAGCCCAAAATCTCCTAGGAGTAGAATGCTCATCCAACATGGTCCGAGCCATCTCCACAAGAGTTCTGTTCTTCCTTTCTACAACACCATTCTGCTGAGGAACTCTAGGAGAAGAAAACTGATGCTCAATTCCCCTATCGTATGAAGGTAGAAAAGAAGAATTCTTGAACTCATCCCATTATCACTCCTAATGGCTCTCAAAGCTCCAGGTATATCAACAGCAATTCTAAGAACCAAATCTTTAAAGAATCCAAATGCTTCGTCCTTAGAAGCAAGAAAATAAACCCATGAATACCTGGAGTAATCATCCACAACCACCAACACATACCATTTCCCACCAGCTGACTGAACTCTAGAAGGACCAACTGTATCTAAGTGAAGAAGCTGTCCAGGTCCATCAGTCATTACTAAAGTAAGTGGTGGGTGGGAAGCAGACACCATCTTACCATGTCTCTGAGGTGAGCACACAAGATCTCTCGTGACCTTGACCTAGGCAAACCTCTAATCAAGTACTTGCAACTGACTCTAGACAAATGATTGAAACCTATATGCCCAAGTCTACGATGCCACAAAACAAGGTCATGAGAATCAGAGGCTACAAGACACCTAGGGTAGAAGCGGAAGAAATCTTTGAAATTAGCACAGAAAATCTTCTCAAATCGGAGATCTCAAAAACAAGCTCACTGAGGAATCTAGAACTCTGCACTCACCTCTCTTAAACCTCACTTCTAGACCCTCATCAAGCGGTGAGAAAGCAGATAGAAGATTATACCTCGACTTACTCACCAAGCGGCGTCTTTTAGCATGAACTTGTCGTTGACGCGCGCAGTGCCCTTTGCGATCACGGTCCGGTAGAAGCATCCCCAAATGTAATCAATTCATTGCGGATGCACGTGTGAGGAGGAGAACCATCTAGAATCTCGGTCATATGTCGAGAACACCGAGTCAACAAGCCACTTGTCCTCCTTCCTCGCACAGCCGGACCTAACAGCACAATCGAGAAAACATCCGTGCCTCGATCTGGGGTTAGTGATAAATGAGCGAGGAATCCGATCTTGAGAAGCACGATGTCAGGAAGCAGCAGATAGTAATAGCTGAAACATGATCGGGAACAAAATCATAAGAATGCACATGAGAACCACCTAGACCTCTCCAAACGATCTACCAAAGATCGATACTCCCTGTCTAGGTGCTACAGGTGTCTCTCCTCACGATGTCCTAATCCAACATCTTGCCTAGACCCACCAAAAGAGTCTACAAAGTTCTCTACAAATCTAGACCTATGTGTGGTGCGATAAGCAGTCGCCTAGCTCTAGAGACTACATCCGGAGAAGGACTCCTCTAATGGATCTTAGGGCGCTCATCCTCTCTTTTCTCTCAAGTTTTGCTCTCCGGAAGCGAGAACTCAGCAGTATGGCCTTCTTTCTTGCGAGAAGGTGCAATGGTCTTGGACCTTTTGAGAGTGCATGCTGAGAATGAGTGAAAGCACCTTTCTTGCGAGAAAGAGTTTGAGCAAAACCACGGATTTGAAAACAACCCGGATGGCTTAGGAGGTTCTAGCTCCAACAAACCATTCTTCACGACTCTAGCAATCTTAGGTGGGTTTTTCTTGGAATGCTCTAGGGGTTGAAACCTAGACCACTATTTTTCACGCTCACCTTGGATTGATCAAGAATCATGTTGAGTTTCTTTTTCCCACTCGAAAATTTCTCAAGAGTCACCTTGAGGTAATCATTCTCTTTCATTAACTCCTCACATCTAGTACACTTGCTAGACTTGATTACCTCATTGCGCTTACTCTTAAGAAGGGCCACTTCCACTTTGAAGGCCTCACAAGACACACAATAGGATTCACAATCCTACTCAAGCTGCTCCTTAAACTTGACTCTAAAAGCCTCTTGTATCGACTAACCATGGTTTCAACTTGACATTCAAAACACAAGAGTTAGAATCAATAACCTTTTTAGAAGCAGTAAAAGACATGGATCTTTCAATTTTAGCCTTTTCTTCCAGGGTCTTGTTTAAGGCTTCAATCTCAATTGTAAGCTTGGGACAATTTTCACAAGATGCAACTCTAGAGTAAATCAATGTTTGTCATCTCTTGCATCTTAATCCTATTATCCTTACAATGTGAGCATGTGTGACTAGCATCAAACTTTCGCAATTCTTTTAAGGAACTATCCAATTTTAATTCTAGCAAAGCACAATTAGAGCAAGTTAAAGGGATAGCTTCCATGGCAGTCACATCAAGAGGAATGACATCTAAACAAGCAGATCTAGACTTGAAAGATTCTAGTTCATCGAGAGCATCTTTTAGTTGATTTGTGACAGAGGAATGAGCAGATTTCAAGCTTGTCAAATCCTTAAGCAAGCTAGTGCAGAATCACAAATATCGCCAGGATTGATAGATTTAAGCCTAACAACTTCAAGATTCAAATTATCAATCATAATGTCACGCTTCCTAATCATTTTACTTGCTTATGCAATTTCATTCAGCAAGCACCAAAGCCCTTTTCATATCAGCAATAGAAGGGCATACCTCATCAGGATCACTGAAAGGATCCTCATTGTTGGAGGAGTCGCTATCGTGGCTGTTCTTGGCCATGAAACACATGCTGGTGAAGTCATGCGCCTTCTTCTTGCCACGAGAATCACTCTCGTCGTCCTCCGTTTCCGAGTCCACATCGCTCATATTTACATTCTCAAGAGCGGCAAGGACCGGTGACAAACTTCGATAGTTTGTCTTCTTGGGTTTTGCATCCTCTCACGGGATGTCTTCGTGTCTCCTTCTCCTCCTTGCCCTTTAACTTGGGGCACTTGGAGCGAATGTGGTTTGGCTCACCACATTCGAAGCACGTGATAGGTCCACTCCTCCTCCTATTTCTCACCTTGTTGTACGCTCTTGTGAATTTGGTGGAAAGGAGGGCTAAGTCATCCTCGGGCAATTTCTCAAGTTGCTCATCACTCAAAGAATGTAAAGCAGATAATGAAAAGCCAGATGAGCTACAATCAAGAGAATCAGAAGAGCAACCCTTGGATTTGTCGACCACTAAAGCCATCGACTCTGTCTTGGGGAGGCGAGATAAAGTCAATCTCATGCGTCTTCAACCTCGAGTAGAGCTTATCCATGGTAAGCTCACTCATGTGATGTTGTCATTGATGGAAGTGATCTTCATACCCAGACCTTCACATCAAGAGCACCCGGTGGCGTGCATTCTCGGACTCGAGAAAATACCAAGTCAACGTAGCGGAGATCATGAAGAATTTTAGAGAATCTTCCCCAGCTCATCCAAAGACTCACGGGCCTTTGTTCGATCTTGAGTAAACCTTTTGGTGGTTACGTCTCACTTCCTTGATCGCGATGGACCCTTCGTGATAATCACAAAGTGTCGCGGATCTCGTGAAGCGACCGCAAGTGAGCAACACGCTCAAACTCGGATCGACTAAGGCCTTGGATCAAATAATTCGAGCCTTCTTGTTGGCCTCCACATCCGGGTGATCGTATCGTCATCGGTGGCACGACATAAGGGTTTTTCACCTTTAGCCAAATAGCGTGCCCTTGAGCCTCGATATACGCTTGCATACGAGCCTTCCGGTATGCAAAGTCAACTCCTCAAAAATGTGTGGCTTGGTTGAGTACTTGTCGATCGCCATGGCTCCAAAGACCAGGTTAAGATCTATAGAAAAGAGCTAACAGGCTCGATACCACTCGTAGGACCGGAAGGCGACTAGGGGGTGAATAGGCGCTTTCAAAACTTTCTCGCCTAAATCAAAACCAACACGTACTTTACTCCTTTAGCTATGAAAGCTAAGAAGTTCGGTGAGCACACTGCGGAAGCCTTGTGTTGAATTTGATAAGCCCCTCAAGCACACGACACAAAAGGAGAAAAGAACTCAATGTTCTTCATTGGCACGGCGGTCGGCCCGGCTACCGCAGGCGATCGGACCGACGGTCAAGCGGTCGGCCGGCAACTAGCGGTGATCGGACCGGTGGGCGACAGTTCGACCCGGCAAACCAATGATCTGAAAACACGGCGGTCGAACCGCCGTTGAAAGCGATCGGACCGGTAGAGTCGATCTTGAAAACTCCACCCAAATCCAAAAGCGAAATTTGATCCAACTTTTGATTCAACCAATAAAACTTGACCAAATTTCTAGCACACCTTCCTAATGATATTGGAGACCTATTTCTAGCGACGATCGGTCGAGATCCACTTGCAGAATCGATCTCTTGAGATTTTACCAAAGAGGTGCACAAACCCTAGAAATGAGGAAATCTTGATTCAAGACTTGCTTGTGGGGGTTTGATGGTCTAAATGACTCTAGGAGTAATCCCACACATCAAAGCAAGGTAAAGTAGGCCAAGAGACCAAGCATGAACCTTTGAATCAAGGAAGCACCAAAAACATTCAAAGAGAGAAGAACACAAAGGAGCAATTGATCTTTCAATTAAGCATCACAAGATTGTTCATCCACAATAGATGCTTACAAAGCCTCTCCACCAAGGAGGGCAAGAGCTCAACAAGGAGCACACTCCAAACCCTAGTTTTCCTCTCCTCTCCTCCAAACCCTAGAAAAAGGAAGAAGGGGGCTAAATGAATGCTTGCTTAGGTTTTCCACCTCTCCCTTCCTATTTATACTAGAGAGCTAGGGTTTCCCTTTTGGGTCTCTTACACATGGGACCCACACAAATAACTCTTGAAGCAATCGCTGCTTCACCACGTGTAGGTTGATCGGCGGTTCTCATCGGCGTAAGCCTCTCTTGTCAGAATCCCATCGGAACCTCCCGAGACTCGCACCGATATCCGCACCGCCTTTGATCCAACCGGTATTTGAACCACCGTTCGATCCATCTTGTCCATTCGCACCATGCTTGAGTCACACAACCTCACCCGGTATCACGATCGTTACGGACCTCGGCTCTCCAAGCGTAGTCGATCCACTCACCGTTGGCGTCGTTGACACGCAAGCCACCGCCTGCAAACAATAGACAAACAAAACGTTTAGGAACAAGTTCTTCACAACTTGACCCACGTCGATTCGCAATGCGATATACAACAATAAAGCATTGAAGTTCATATTAAAACACACTTGAAACCAACTCAATGCAACACTTGGCTCATCTCCAAGTATTGCCGGTCGATCAGCCCACAGGGCGGTCCGGCCGATTCATCTTGATCGGACCGCTCCCAGCAGTACGGTCGGACGGTCCAAAGACAGCCAAAATTCAAGCGAAATTCGAAACCTTCGGAAATTTCAATCGAATAGAACTTTTGGTGGGAGCTCAAAATGATGGGACCACATCCGGAGACTCCTCACTTGCCTACACAACCTATTTTTGGCCCGGCTCAAAAACCCAACTTTCAAATCGTGGTCGGACCGCCACCATGGCCGGTCGGACGCTCCATCAGCGATCGACCGCCCGGCAACCGATCGACCGCCGCTTGATGCTTTGTGACCTTGGAACAAACCAGCGAGATTTTGCAAACCAATAACGCCATTGCCAATTGACTCATCATCACGAGATCGTGCACATATCCTCACGATATCCACAACAGCAGTCGCATCCAGTGGTGAATTCATTACGTCAAAGTCCTGGCCATGAATCTCCTTAGCAGCCTCAGTATATGCTTCATGTTGGACAAAATCATAAGTGAGTGAATATCATTAGGGACAAAATCATAGTGTAGAAATGGTACCAAGTTACGTGTTCTTGCTATTTGGTGCATAGGGTGCCCTCTCGATCACCCTCCTAGCTTCTACATATGCCTCTACATCGGAGACAGGCCTCTGCTTCTTCTTTTCCGTCACCCAAACACTCGGGAGGTATATAAATATGTATGTGCAACATTCAATCAATATGAACATGTTGACCTACCAAGTGCTTCTTGTAACGAGCCATGGAGGAGGCGCCTTGGCGATGTCTTGCCCGCCATCAACAATCTCCGCTCCCTAGCAGGACGGGAGGCCTCTAACCACTCTTCGTTACACCACCTCTTCTGGGCAATCTGCTGCCATGCATCTTCACACCTCTGGGACCACCAAGGTATTACCTAATTTAACAAAGTGTTAAATATGAATAAACTAGAATTGATTGCAAACTAGAACCCACAGAAGCAATGGCATGAGCAATTATGATTACCGCATGTACTCCTCCAAAGTGATATCGTTTGGCAAGCCTCGGCCCTATGAATTTCCTTTCCAAGGACTTGGGTGTGGTAATAGATCACCGCTTGGATGCGTGCTTCATAGATCATCTGTGGGATCAGCTTTTTAACAACATTACGCACCACTCTCCTAGAATCAACTTCCTATCCATCAGCCCATCTAAACCACCACTAGATAATAACAACATAATGTGTAAGATTAACAAATAACAAGATAATCTGTGTGTGTATGCTAAGAAAAGCAACTAGGATCCTTGTCACTTACCCAAAAACTTTCCTCCACCCGCTGCAAACAATTGTCAAATTGTATTTCTCCTTCTGCAGCGGTATCTTCAGCGGCCTTGTAGTGGCGCCATGTCCATGCAGGCTCCCGCCTTCCTCTGTAGATGACCAAGCCAGGGAAGTGCCATCGAATCAGCACGCCAATTATGCCGTTTGGAAGTCTACATTTCTCAGCCCCTCCTTCTTCTCGCCATTGCCTGCACATTAGTTTTTTGAGGTGCAAGCAAGTGTACTAAATTAGTGAAAGTGATAACAATTTCTTACGTGTCGCCATGCAGGAGCGATGTGAGTCTTCTCCTCCTCTCGGGTTGGTTGTGGCGGCAAGTTCGCAGTCCTCGCAACCAAAAATCTTGTGTTGTCTTGTCTTCCGCCTCGGTGTACTCATCCTCCTCACCCTCCTCACTAGGATGCTTGATCATTATCCACATGATCGACGCGAGGATCTGCGAGGTAGAGGTGCACGATCTAGATGTAGACCCCACGCCTCTGGAGGGGCGCGGCTGCCCCTCTGCCTCCTCGAGGGCGCGGTGCCCCTCCGCCTCTGGAGTGGCGCCACTTTGGAAGACAGGCGTCTACCTCGACTAGAGTATGCCGCCCCTTTGATGCCACTCATTTTGGTATCACGAAATGAAATGAAATGAAATAAAATTAAATAAATCAATTAATATAGCGTAATCAAGTAAGCTCATACAAAAATTAAAAATATGCGACAAGTACATGCAAGGCGTACAAGAAGATCATGCTTAGAAGTAGTCATCTACAATGGGATCCTCCACAGATGGGCCCTCTAAAAAGTCATCGTCACTCTTATGAGGTGTTGACTCGACCTCATCCCCTTCATTGCCATGAATGTCTAAGCGATTAAGTACTTCCAAATCGTCTTCGTTGACAACCTCCTCGGCATCGATTAGAATGTCTTCTATGTGATCGCCCCTTCGCCAATTATTATTTCAAAAGTCCACAGGAGCCCATCTTCTTGGAAGAATAGGTCAACACCATTGTTGGTCTCGATGTTGTAGTCCCGCTCACTAGGGGTAGGTAGTTTACCATATGGTTGCACCTTATGTACTACCCACCAATCCACTAGACTACGCATAGTTTTGCATGGAGTGCGGGATGTAGTATACTTGAGTGGCTTCTTTGAGCCACAATAAATGGATCATTGCTGGTAGGGTGATTGATGTGCAACTTCAACCACCCAAGTGATGTGTTCGTCGACTCCCTAAGCGGATGGAACCAATGACATTTGAATAACATAATTTTGAGAGGTTTGCTACCATGGAAATATAGTTCGATTATTTCTTCAATTACTCCATAGTATTCAACAGTTGTATTGCTCCCATCCTGCCCTATAGTCACCAATCCACTATTAATTGTTGTTGCATTAGGCCGTTCACGCTCATGTGTCGATGTTGGAGCGGTACCCATTCACATTGTAGGTACTATCGACGTGACACGAGTGTGGCATCCTTGAGCAACTTGTCTCAATTCGCTGCTCATAGACTTGTCCTTCAAGCTCTACAGGATAAATAGAAAGGGTTTCATGTGTCAGTTCATCTGTACTTAGCAAATGTTATGTGCAAGGGGGGCTAGCTAATAAGGAAGTTACTTTTTGATAGAACCAGGATGGGAAATTCGGTTTGCAATTCCCAGCACCCTTCCTAAGAAGGGTCTCAATTTGTTTTTCGGATGGATCTCGACGTTGCTTCCACTCGTTCCTAACAAATTCCCTACAGGCAACAAGACAAGTACATTAAAACACTCATGCATCAATTGTACGGAAAATATAATTGTTGCATACCTAATGTAATCATCCACTTCGGAGAGGTTGGTCAAGACATACAACATCGCAGTCAACCACTCATCCCGCGATAAAACTTTGGGAGTACCACTGCTTGAAGTGTCACCTCTTCCAGCGAAGAGGCTAAGTTGGCAATCATTTTGAGGATGCCAATGTTGTATCGTGATGTTCGATTGTGCCACTGTGCGAACATTGTCAGCAAAGTATATTGATGTGAAATGGGAAATTTCCTCAAGTATATGCGCCTCGCTATGGATGCTTCAACACGCGATCAATTTTTGCTTTGCCTCGTAGTTCCTTTTGTTCCTCTCAATTGGATACATCCATCGGTTTTGCTGGTCCCCATCCTAGCTTCATAGGGAGATGAAGAATCAAATGTTGCATTGGATTGAAGAAGGCGGAGGAAAGATCTTTTCCAACTTGCAAAGCAACACAGTACTTCACGCTCCATAGTTGACATCACCATGGGATCTACCTCTTTCGCACATAGTCGTCGATAAAAGAAGCTCAACTCCGCCATCACTTGCCAAACACACTCGGGGCGTAGCCACGAATCATCACGAGCAAAAGGCGTTCCATGAATATGTGGTAGTCATGGCTCTTTAGGCCATTGATGCGCATGGTAGCTAAATTCACTCCTCTCCTTAGATTTCTTTGCATACCCATCAGAAACTTTAGGTCGAAACCATTCCAAAATCTCCTTCCTCTGAACCCTAGTTAGGCAATAACTAGCTCTTGGCTTCTCCCACTTGCCAGTAGCTGGCTTGTGGATCATATCCAGCCAAGGCCTATTGCAAAGCTCCTCTTGGTCAAGTCGAGCCTTAATATTGTCCTTCGTTTTGTCTGAAATGTCAAAGAATGTGCTAAATATGGCCTCTGCAACATTCTTCTCATTGTGCATTACATCTATGTTATGCGGAAGAATGAGCTTATGGAAGTATGGTAGCCGCCACAAGCTTGGAATGTGAGTCCAATTGTGCTCCTCGCCATATTTCTCGAACCCATCTCCATCGTCAAGGGGCTTCAAAGCATCTAGCCGTGCACGAACCTCCACACCTTCCAGCCGACGGGGTGGTCCACTGCGGACAGCAATATGTCAATTGGAAGGAATTGACGATGACAATCGAAGAAGGAATGCTTGCGACCATGCTTTAGCCAATGACCACGCATAGCGCCTCCTGCAGATTGGGCATGGCATCTTCCCATGTACACACCACCCACAGAGAATATCCCGTCTGCGGGAAGTCATGCATTGATGTGTGGTACGCGACCGCATGGTAAAGTTACATTTATTGACCGATCATATGTTACTATGCCTTGTTCCCAAGCATGTAACAATTCATCCACCACCGCTCCATGAATACACCCATATTCTTCCACAGGTATTCGGGACCGAGGATTATCAAGGAAAGGAATATGTTTTGCTTCGCATGCAAGCGCCGGGTGGGAGGTTAAGGGAATGACAAACACATGCCAACAGCTGCACGGCGCAGCCCCCATACCAAATGGGTTAAACCCATCAGTTGCGATTGCAATTCGAACATTCAGAGGCTCATGGCGAACTCTACATAGTCTCGATCAAATTGCTTCCATGCTTCACCATCAGATGGGTGGACCATCTTGTCAGCATGGTACCGATGACCATACTTGTGCCATATCATTTGTTTGGCAGAAACCTCAGACATGTACAACCGTTGGATTCGTGGCACAAATGGTAGATAGCGAAGTATTTTTACGCCAATAGGAAGTCGCCTCTTGACCATCACCGGAGTCAACCTCAACAAACCTAGACTCACCACACTTATCACAGTGATCTTTGTGCACATTCTCATTCCTAAATAGCATGCAATGATTTGGACAAACATCAATTTCTTGGCCTCATACAAGTTAGCGGGCAGTTTGTGATCATCAGGGAGAAGGGTGCTAAACACGCTTAAGAATGCATCAAAGCAAGCAATGCTTGTCTTTGAGCGAATCGACTTGACAAACAAGTAGTCGTGTGGCGGCATCTAGTTGAGACACTGTGTTTGCCCATGAAGTGGTTGACTCATTGCGGACAACATATCAAAGAAAGCCCTTGTTGCGAGCTCGGTTCTTCCTCTACAGTGGCACATACGCATCACGCACATCATCTAGCATGTCTTCTGTCCTACTCTCATTGTGGCCGCCATCGTCCGTTTCTTCCCTTAGCACATATGATGTACTACGTTGTGACTAACCGTGATAGACCCACACGGTATACCCTGGCCGAAATCCGTATTTGCACAAGTGTGCGATCATTGTTGCCCTCATTTGTGGTCGTGTGTTGGAACAACGAGAACAAGGGCACAACACACCCCGTCCATTACGCCTAGCAAATGCTCGATCCACAAAATTGGACGTCTTTTCCATCCATTCTTCGCTACAGTCACCCATCTCTCTACGCCCAGTGTACATCCAACTACGGTCCTCAGTCATCCTAGTGTACAAAACATAATGCATATATTAATCCGACTTGTTATTTATGTCAAAAATAACAAATACGGAGCTAGCTACAAGCTACTATAGGATACATGCCCTATACATGTACAGAAAAACATATTGACATGAAGACAACATAAATGATCAACAGAGCATAAAAACACTTTCTTTCAATACAAAGGAGTACCATTATAAATTAATACAATTATTTATTAACACGTTAATGTAGCATTGTAATGTGACATATCAATCCACCATAAATGGACAAAATCAAGAAAATAAGTAACCTTTATTATTTTTCCACTTATCCACTACCTTGATACTTTTTGGAGCCGAGGAGCCAAGGGAGCGAGAGTGGGAAGATGGCTGTGACTATGTGTCGGTGGAGGCGATCGTGACACTGCAGGACAAATGAGGCAAATTAGAGCATGCATAGAATCATTAGGACAAAAAGAACATATACTAATCATAGACTTCAAAAGCTAATACACAAATTGCTACCATTGCTATCCCTAACGAACATTGAAGATCATTCCCACCTCCGACAATCATGATCCGCAAAGTACTAAACAAAAATTGTAGTGATATATGCGTTTTAACAAAATTTCGAAATAATCCTAGCATACAATTTCGAAATAATCCTAGCATCATTAAATAACATTAAAGCATAATTCCAACATAATATAAATGCACGCAGAGCAGATCGAGCTGGGCAGGCGGGCGGCGCGCTGCGGCAAGACGAGCGGCGGGCGCGGCGGGCCGAGCGGCGGCGCGAGCGCACGGGCAAAGATCGAGCCGGGCAGCGACGGCAGGCAAGATCGAGCAGCGGGCGGCGGCGGCCGAGCACGGGCAAAGCGGCGAGCGCGAGGCGGCGAGGCCGAGCGCACGGGCAAAGAGCGAGCAGGGGCGGCGGGCGACGCCGGCAAAGCGAGCAGAGGGCCGAGCGAAGCGCAAACGGCGTGCAGCGGAGGGGAGGAGGAGGCACCGGAGAGGGCCGGCGACGAGCGCCGGCGGCGCTTGAGGAGGCGACAGGCGGTGGCCTTCGACGGCGAGAAGGAGACCAATGGTCGGGGAAGCGTCGGCGGCAGGTGGAGAGGCCGGAGGACGCGGTGCCGGAGGAGGCGGCGGGGAGGAGGGAGGCGGAGGAGGGGCCGGGGAGGAGGAGGCGGAGGAGCGAGGCGGGAGGAGGAGGCGGGCGGAGGGGCCGGAGGGAGGAGGAGGAAAACTCACCGAGTTACTCTTTGGGCGAGGAGGCACCGGAGAGGGCAGCGACGAATGGCCGGGCGGCGTGGAGAGCGACAGTGGCGGTGGTATTTTCAGCGGCGAGAAGGAGACCGGCGGTCGAGGAAGCGTCGAAGCGGCAGGCGGAGGCCGGAGGGCGGCGGTGCCGGAGGAGGGGAGGGAGGAGGATGAGAGGCGGAGGAAGGAGTCGGGAGGAGGGAGCCGGGAGGAGCGAGAGGCGGAGGAGCGAGGCGGGAGGAGGAGGCGAGTGGAGGAGGGAGCCGGAGGATGGCAGACGGAGGACTGCTGCCGGAGGAGGAGGAGGCGGCGGCCTTCGGGAGGAGGAGGCGGGCGCGGGAGGAGGGTAGGAGGAGGCGCGCGAGAGGGGGAATTTAGGCGCGGGGAAATTAGGGCGCTGGGGAAAGCACGCCAGTAGGAAAAGCAGGCGCGGGATGGTGTTTTCTCTCCAGTGTTTTAATTTTAAAACACTCGGAAAATATTTATTTCAGAGTGTTTTGTATAACACTCGGAGATTTTTTCCCAAGTGCTTACAGCTTACCTTAAAGTGTCTTCCTAAACACTCGGGACCTTCCGAGAGTTTCTATATAGACACTCGGTAAAAAGATAGACACTCGGGAAAAACACATTTACAGTAGTGTAGTTACATTCTCGGAAATGTTGGAACTCGGTTTAGATTTTTTTTTAAAAAAAAAATGTTGTTGTTTCTAAATGGGAATGCTTATATTTTCTTTCTCTTACATATCTTCTTCTTAAGGAAAAGGGTAACGAAGAATAGGCAGAGACCAAAACCGATTAGACGAGATAGGTCGCAAAAGGAGAGTGAAATTGACCATCGAAGTGTACGTTGAAGGGCCTTTTAGGTTAAATTTCTCTGAAAAAAAACAAGTACAAAGGAGAAAAAGAGTCAAAACGAGGCGATCTAACTTACCGACCGTTAAGAAAAAGATGCTTCATGGACCGCACTATCAAGGCCAAGCATGTCTTCATGGTAATTCACAGAAAAGGAAGTAAGCAAAAAGAAACAAAAAATTTTATAGTCATTTTTTTTGGAAATGGATTTGGACCGGTCATTTTTTTTGGAATTAAGTTAAGGTAATAATTATCTCTAAATTATTATTTATAGAAGGGTTGTTTTAATTAAAAAAAATTCATCTTGAAGCTACATTCGTTCAAAGTACACAAAAAAAAAGTAGTGATAAGCAAGAAATACAAGCAGGTGAGGTTGACGAGGCAGGTGAGCACCCTCACCCTTGAGGCCTTGCTTCTACTCCCTCGTGGGCTGTGGGCAAACTTGGATGGAAAGACCAGCTGGGCTAGCGGCCCATGACCTCAACTGCGCCAGGAAGCCGAAAGGACGGCGCAAACTGCAGCCCTAGGCAGTATTTCAAGCCACCCGACGAAGGGGCCGCCGCCCACGCCTCCGGAGCTCTCCGTCGGCGGCGTCCGCTGCGTTTCGCTTCGTGCTCGCCTTCCTTCTCCCTCCTGAATCCCAGCCCCCATGGCATTCTGGGGTAAAGCCTGGTTCTTTTCGTCGTTTACCCCGTCTCGTTTCTTGTTTACTTTGTTGTTGTTAAACGCATGGTTTTATGCAGGCGTGGAGGTGAAGCCTGGGAAGCCCTACACCCACCGGTACCACCCCTCCCATGGCCGCCTCCGCATTTGCCAGGTTCAGGGCCCCTGCCTCGTCGAATTTCCCATTTTGCGTTTCTAGATGTTGTGGTTTTGTGGTACATGTTCTGAAAGGGTTCTTGAGAACAAGATCGTAATTTGATTGAGAGTGAGTGGTTGCTTATAATTCTTTTTCATTTTGATTTGTTCTTTTTTGCGTAATGTAAATGCTAATCAGTGAACCTATCTTAGTGTATGATGTGATATTACAATCGTGCCACCTTGAGCTTTCTTGTGTCATTGGAGCAATTATTTGGATACTTCTCCAATACCCTGCCGCATTTATAGCCTTGAAAAGAATATTAAGTTCACCACCTCTTTCTCTTTCACTTCTTTAGAACATGCTCAATTGCATGTGCTTAATTAGCTTTTCCCCTTGTTGCTGGAACTGAACAAAACGCTGGAATGGTTGAATGTTTGCATCTGAGCATCACAACCCATTTCAACAGGTCTTTAGGGCATGCTATAATTTATATATATATATTTTTATGGTTTTAGGCTACACTGGGCAGTTCTGGTGCTCCTCTAAGGACGGTGATGCAATGTAATGTTGGTAACAAGACACCTATCATACTTTGTAGTTTGAATCCTAGATTGGCTGAGATGTGCCATCTGGAGATTGAGTTGGAGGAGGACGATGAGGTTGTGTTTTCAGTACTTGGTCAGAGTTCCATTCATCTCTCTGGATATTACATCCGTTCGAGTGGCAGATGCCATGCAGGAGATGATGAATCGTATCCTTGTTCATAGGCCAATCTCTTTGTTTCATTTCTGTGTTCCGTTCCAAACTTCAAGGTCATTCTTAACACTGTAACTAGGGAATCTCACGGGGAGGATATTGGAGAGTCTGATACCGATGAGGGATATGATATGAGTGAGGACAGCTATGAATCTGACTTTATCAATGATGGTGACGCTGCGGTATCAGAGGACAAGTACGGATCTGACTTTATCGATGATGGTGATGTGTGCTCCACCCCCAATCGCCACCAAAAAGAAGGTACATGATCAAATTGTGTGACACTGAATTACTTAGCATATTGTCAGCTACAGATACTTACTTTTAGCATTCTTTTAAGCTAGGGAACTCTTGATGTAACTTAACGATGTTCATGAGGTTCTGGACCTTTCTTTCTCATAGTGCCTTTCTGGACCTTTCTTTCTCATAGTGCCTTCATATTCATAACTAAGAATGAGAATGAGTAAGCTCACGAGTAACTTGTCCTACACTTTTTTTTTTCCCAAGAGAAAAACTCAGATTATTTTTCATTTTAGGACCATGGATTTGTCTGGTAGCTATCTCAGGTTTTATCATTGTAACATGTGTGATTATTTTTCATTTGTCTGGTCCTGCATAGATATAACCTGCAATATTCTTTTAAAGCTGTTATTCTGGTGTGCCATTTATTTGCATGTGACACTATTATATTAGAGATGACATAATCTAGGATCAATCACTGCACGATCGTTTGTTTGCTTCTGGATTTATGTTGTTTTTGGATAATTGAATTTAACATGCTGTACAAAATTCTGTCCTGATTTTGGAGCAACCTTTCAATCTTTTATGCCATAGATTTTGAAAAGACAACTGGTAAGGTTGAAAGACGGCGACGCTTAAAGAAGAAGCACCCAGTTGACAGCACCGATGACAACAATGATGATTATTCTCCATACAAGCCCGCTGTCAGGCGCAATGCTCGATCAATATTTGACAGTGGCAGTGAAGATGAAGATAATGTGCCTGTAACTGTTTCTTTGGCTAAGAAAGATAATGCTAAAGTTTCTGAGGAAGTCAAACCCCAAAATGTTCTGGCAAATGGTGAAACCAGAAAAAAGAGTAATTATGTCAGGAAAAGAAAAAGTGATGCAATCAGTCAGGATCCTGCATCGCCAATGTATATCTCTTGCTTCATACTTAGCTTATATGTGTTTCTATAGTGTCTACTGATATGTACCTTGTTACATGTCATGAGCAGGGATGTAATAGATGTGAATGGATCACTGAAAGCTGAAACAAAAAGGAAATTGAAGAAAAAGATGAGAAATCAATTAGAGGCAGAAGATGGAAAACATTCGAACAAGATAAGAACATTGGAAGATGGGCTGATCATAGAAGATCTGTCAAAAGTAAACCTAGATGCAAAAATGGCTTCTAATGGCTGCAAGGTAGCCCCTAAGTTTCTTTTCTGAACTTTCTGTTTAGTATCATTGTAATTGTACATTTCATATTAATGTCACTGGCAAAGTACCCTTGCTTTATGATATCTTGCGACTAGAACTCGGATTTCTACTAACAGTGCTCTTGCCAATTTTATTATCATACATACATTGCAGTCAGTGCATTGTAGTTTCCTGTATCAAGGCGCCTTGCCCAAAACAAAAAGAGATATAAACAACCCAACTTTACCTGTGCAGATTTATATCAAATATGTTGGCACACTACAGGATGGGAAAATTGTTGAGTCCAATGTTGGTGAAAAGCCTTGCAAGTTCAAGCTTGGTAAAATATACACAAACATATTCACTTTTGTATTATGTTTTGAATCCTTAATAAAAATACTTACAATGCATATCATGCTTACTAAAGGTGCTGGCAAGGTAATTCGTGGATGGGATGTCGGTATTTGTGGTAATCATCTCAGAGCTTAATTTTTACATTTCAAAATAATTTTTGGAGTATGGTTTATAGTTTTATGATATTGACTATAGGTATGCGTGTTGGGGACAAAAGGAGGCTCACCATCCCACCATCTATGTGGTATGCATTTGGCATCCTTTACATCTTTCACTTCTATATATAACAATTCTCTTTTCAACAATGCTTACTCTGCTTTGGATCACATTTATTCTGCAGCTACGGCGATAAAGCATTGGGAGAAGTACCCAAGAATTCAACAATCATCTATGAAGTTGAGTTAGTGAAAGTCAGATAAACCAAAAGTGCATCCCAAGCTTCTGCGTGTTCCTGGCCTTTGCCAAAGGCTGCGACCTGACCACATAGATTTGTGTCTAGCTACATGACAGATGTTCATATATTTGTTTCACTTAGGCGATGGTATACCTCATGTTTTGTTTTGTCCTAGCAGAATTATTCTGCACTACACTATAGAGTGTAATATATGGTCAGAACATCAGACTACTTGGGTGACTTGTTGCACCATAGAACATTTCCACTCATTGTCATCTAAGATCGCCTTCAACAGAAGATTTTGTATGACCAATCTGGCTGGTGTTCAGATGTTCTTACACATCTGTTGAAGGTGGTGAAAAATATTAAGCACTCAAGTCATCCATCAGCCCTACAAGTCACAGTGACTTGCTACGTCACTTTGTAAAATGCATATGATCAGTGCAGTACTATTCTAGTCTGGTAATTTGTCATGGTTCGTGATTATTTGGCCGTCTTCTGTTTTCATTTTCATGTTTACTTTGTTGATGGATTAACCAGTTATGCCTGGTTGTCGTGTGACGGTGCGAGTAGATGTTTCTGAACTCTTTGGTAAAAGAGCTACACTTACTAGTGAGTTAGAGATGTTTTTAAAGTCTGGCTTCTGCAGGAATTTCGGAGCATAAGAAACATCTCACTTGTTAGGAATAGGCCTAGTCCGGAGTCCGGACCCCATTGGTTTGCTGGAAATTGGCCATAATCGGTATATATAACTAGATATAGGAGTAAATCGGTGTTAAATCATCTTTGGAGCCGGATGATAATACATATCCCTGCCCTGCCGTTCTTTTGAACCCTACTGTCGACTGATTATTATATCCATAAGGGGGGGGGGGGAACAAAACCAATTTGGAAATATTAGGAAATGGAAATTGTAGGATTATGATTAACACGTGCATGCATTGAATGTCAGGACTGGTGAAAATCCTACGGGAATTGTCTTTGAAGTACAGAGAAGATAAGAAAGAGAGATGTTGTGTTGAACCTCTCAGAGGAAATCTAAATACATTAAGTTTGAGCTAGGAAACCATTCCCACAATGCAGAGGGCTTTTGTGCCAAAAGTTTCTATAGGATTTGATCCTATGAAATTCCTTGAAAAACCCTATTTCCCCAGTTGGGAAGCCAATGGCGCCATGTTACACAGTGGATTCCAGTGGCTTGTATTTTCTGTGTTATGTTTTCTTTGCACTGTCTCTATTTCAGATGTTTCCTTAGCCTCAAAGCATCATTAGTTCTTGAATCCTTTTGAAACTGCATCTGAAATCACCAAAAACCGACCAATACAATAAATCCTGGTACCCATCGGGATTTCCGGTTACAGCCGACGTAAGCTGGGGTACATGCCATTAGCAGAACAACAAGGCTGGCATAAGATGGCCAAGATCCTTTCACTGGCACTGGCTAGTCGATCTGAGCATTCCTACAAGGGTTTGGCAGACCAGAATTGTCCCAGAACTAGTGGAGGCCCGGTTCTGGATTCTAGGGAAAACATATAAAAAATAAAGAAGAAAAACGGTCAAAACCAGCAGGTTTTTCTTCCTTATGTTTCAAAAATAGATATATATATTTTTTTTCAGATTTGAGTTTTGGGATATAAAGTAGACGCAATTAAAAGCCTATTGGTAAATAAGATGAATTTAAAAGAGTTTTAGGAGGGTGAAGCAGGTGAACCGAAACCGGGGCACCAAAACCGACCAGAGAGGTTTGACCGGTTTTTGCTGAAAACCGGTTTGGAAACCTGATTCCTAGTGTACACATTCACTCCAGTCCCCAAAGTGTATGCACATCGTCATTTGTTTTTATGTATCCACAAGAACTTTCTAGCCAGCTCCCAGCAAGCTCGTCAAGTCTCAGAAATTGAGACACATGATACCCATGAAAGTTTGAAACCAAGTATCCAACCATTATTGGATCGCCACAACGATATCGATATGGAAGGCATTATTGCATTGTAGTTGAATAAAAGTTCTGGATTGGGTGGCAAAAACAACACCTAATCCAAGGAACGGAACGGCACGGCACGGCGGTTGCACACAGAAGCCTTATTTCAGAACAATATACTACCAACTCCAATATGAAGTTACTCATGCTTAATACACGACGTGGCGCCGTCGGTCCACCACCTCAGAAAATTCAGCGATCTACGAGGGAGCGCCCAGGTAGGACGCCAGCCGCAGAATGTCGCAGAAGACGCCTCCGGCGGTCACCTCCGCGCCTGCGCCCGGCCCTCGCACGATCAGCGGCTGCTCCCTGTACCTCGAGGTGGTGAATGCGATGATGTTGTCGGAGCCAGATAGCTGCGCGAACGGGTGGTCCCTCTTGTACCTCTGCAGTTCTACATTTCCCGTCCCGTTCACCACGTCCACGACTCCAACGTACCGCAGGACCTTCAGGTTAAAATGACTCAATCACCTCTACTCAAGTGAATCTGGAGAGATTTGCTGGGAGTGGAACCAAGCATGCATATATGGGAATTTGCACAGTACACTGGTTTCTAGTCACATGCAGCGGAAATCAAGAAAGTGTTGAGGTATACTCACTTCGTCTGCAGCTTCAGCGTCACTGCGTTGTCTGGCCCAGTCCTGATCGAAGGATGGCAGCTTTTTCATGAATTCATCGGAGGACGAGCATGACTGCATAACAAAATCAGTTAGGAAGCGTAAATACTAACAAGGCATCCTCTGTCACGAGTAGGATAACCTTACCCTAAGTGCCTCTGGCACAAGGCTCTTCACGGGAATATCGGAGAGCTCAAGCCTCAAACCAGACTCCCTTGCAAGGATAATGACCTGCACAAACAAAAGTTATGGTGAGTAACGCAGCAAAAGAGAATGGAAAACAAAAAGGTACAATTATAGCCATGTCTAATTTTATTTTAGTTTATCAAAATCAACAAAAAAAAAATATAACATTCAACAAAATTGCATTTCTGTTCACAGATATACAATCATTTATTACACAAGGAAAAGCTAGAAACTCCATCATGTGATGTGATCATGGAAAAGGTGAGACAAAAATTAGGTTCAAGAGGCAAGTGAGGATAAATACATTTTCAGATGCACAAGGCTAAATATATAGCCTGAGAGGAAGCGTGCCAAAGAAATGAGTCAAGGAAGAATGTGGAACCTTGGATAAAGGTTCAAAGGGCATATCTATTACCCTATATATAAATGTCACCCAAAACAGGCCCTAAGGGTATTCAACTGAGTTAGTCCAAATCAAAATGAAGTAGAGAGTATTTGCCCACATTGTTAACGTTGTAAAATGTGCCAAAGATTCTTGTTGTGGATACGGGAATAAAAAGATGAGTCAACTAAGCTGATTAGTCCAAGTACAGTACCCAATCTTAAAGAATAGGTAGGATTTTTGTGACAATTCTTTTTGAAAGAAACCAAGCTCTACCTTTCTGGCAACATCAGTTCCAGATAGATCATCTCTTGGATCCGGTTCAGTGTATCCAGCCTCTTTTGCTTCAGCAACAACATCACTAAAGGTCCTTGTTCCTTCAAAATTGTTGAAAATATAACTCAAAGTTCCACTGCAATTGAACAGTCAACAAACATTGTATCAGCCAACATCATGCTAAATTTATTGAACAAAAAAAAGCATATGCTTCAATCCAAGTAAACTTCTGCTAAGGTTTCTTTGTGGTTTACTAAATTACAGTGTCAAGGTAGTTGTGTTCCTGAAGCATACACACAGACCTGAAAATGCCCTCGATACGCAATATCTTGTCACCTGTCTCTAGAAGACCTGTGAGGGTGCTAATGATTGGGAGGCCAGCACCAACAGTTGCTTCATAAAAGTAATGAGTATATGATGCACGCTGTAGAGTCCTTAGTTTCAGATACTGTACGCAAAGAATAAAAATCATCTCTTAGTTGATAAACATTCCAGCAGCAGAAAATATGACATGCAAACGTGCAAGTTCGTAAACACAGGGGATGCACATTGATGTGAAATGCGTGTGTTTGAGATCATTGTGCGGGGAACAAGATCTCAATTACAGGGTTTAAGACTATGGAATATGGATTAGCCATTGTTTGCAATCAGTGACAAGTTTCTGGTGACTGGGCATAAGTAACTGGCTGGTTATCAGGATTCTACTGGGTGAAGTTCTTGGAGAAAGTTCTTTTATTATTTTATTCGGGCAGGAACAGGTAAGCCCAGATTCCCCGTTGGTTTATGGCTGGTTTCTTGAACCCTGACCATTCTTACCGAAGTCAAATCAACTAATCATTATTCATGTGCTTTTTATCATTCTACACTTACAAAATATGCACCAAAATGGACTTTATCCCTTGTTTGGAGTTTGATGATGTACATAGTCCATGATCATTTAATAGTTAAAAACATTATTTCAAAATTGACAAAAAGCAGAGAAATATGTTTATACAAGTTTAGCGAACCAAATAGTTACCCGATCAAGTGGCCCAGAATTTGCTTTCTTATTTGGCGTGATGACATGGATACCCTTCTTCAGCCAATCATAATAGTGGGATGCTACATTTGTATCTGCTGTGCAGTCCACCAAAACTTTGTTCGGAAATACATGATTCTCAGACAAATGGCGAACAAAATTAGCAAGATCAGCTGGTTTTGCTTCCTTCTGTAGAAGCTCTTTCCACCGGGTTAAGTTTACTCCTCTACAAAAAGAAACCCAAAAAATACTGAAACATGCTGATGCAGGGAAAATGTAATATACTAGAGAACCCAAAAATAGCGATGGCCAAGCTATTGGGTTAGTAAAACAGTTTTGGTGAGACAAGGGAAAAAAAACATATCCATGATTGTTTGTATGTAACGCCATGGTTATTAAGGCGGTAAAGCAAGGAGAGGCGAGGCGACCCCCCCCCCTCCCCCCTTTTAAGCGCTAATGCGCGAGGCGAGGCAACGCCTTACACATCCTAAGGCGATAGTGCAGCAAACGTAGAAGATCCCAGCAGCAACAACAACAGCTCTGATTCTCTGGCCGCAGAAGATCCCACCTGCCCGCACCCGGCTGCCCGTTGCCCGCTGCATCATGTTTATAAATGCAGCAAGGCAGCAGAGCAGCTCCTCCCCCTCCCCCTCTCCCTCCCGGCGGCGACCCAACCTCCCCCTCCTGGCTCAGGCTCCCTCCCCCCAACCCCTCCCGGCGGCAATCCAGCCTCCCCCTCCCTCCCGCCTCCTCACTTCCCACTCCCTCTCCGCTGCGGCTATGCTTCCCCCACCCTCCTACGAGGTGGCTTGGTAGGATCCCATCGCCGGTAGCCCCGCAGCAGCCGCATGACAGCCAGGCCGGGGTGAGCACGGGCGAAGCAGCCGGGCAGTGCCTCGGTCCGGGCCAAATCTGGAGCATGAGAGGGGAGGCAGCACTCGCGAGCTAGCTCCGGAGGAGGCGGCAACTCGGTCCAGGCCAGATCCGAAGCAGGAGAGGCCGGATACGGCAACAGTGGCGACGGGGACGCCCGGTTTCGAGCTTGGGGATGAAGCAAGGGAGCCCGGGGCGTCGGATCCGGGCGGAGACGAAGCGGGGAGGCCCGAGGCAGCACGGGGAGGACAAGACGCGGCAAGGCGAGACAAGGAGGCATGTGCAGCAAGGCGGCGGTGACGCCTTGACCCGCGGTGGCGCCTTACAGCTTAGGCGACGCCTAAGCGTCGCCTAAACAACGCCTTAATAAGCATATGTAACGCAAAATCCTTGGGCGTCGCCTAAACGACGCCTTAATAAGCATATGTAACGCAAAATCCCCCAAGGTCCTGTCTAGCTAACCATGTAGAGGATCCTGGAAATGCACATGATCATAAAGAAACAACTATAATTTTAATGTGATACTGATGTGAACCTTGGTTCACATCGGGGTAAGTACTGTGTGGAAGACAGCCAGATGGCACGGCTTGAAGGAGATCAGGGTTTCTAGAGAAGTATATACATAAATTAGGATGAGAAAGCTTTGGGAGAGGAAGACTAATTCATTATTCTTGCTGACAGATAATGGATACATTTGTCACAAAAAAAAAAGGATATATCCCTGTTATAGGGATGACTTAGCTTGAACTCTTAGAAAAAATGTCTATTTCTAAGAAAACTTATCTCCAATACATGGAATATATCACTTAGGAGCCGTGCGAGATGATAGTCTCATGCACGGTTTTGCATTAGAGAAAGAAGCGATGATTTCTCTTTCTCCAGTAGTTGCTTTTCTATCTGTTACTTTGAAAGTAGCAAGAAAATAAACCCAACTAACAAGGAACTAATTGTTCTTATCTCTAATTTGCAACTAATATTGCACCGGTGGCCCCACATGGAATGTACTCGGTTACTACAGTAATGCATGAACAGTACTACTCCGCGGCGCGATATCATCAATAAATGTGCACCTATAGTATTGTCCTGTTAATCATTATTTGGGCAGCACAATGAGGGAGCAATCGGAAGTCTGATGGGCAACCAGACATGCCAGCCACATGGTGCCATTGACAGCCACAGGAATTGGGCAAAGAAAAACCAACAGAGAAATTCATGGTACATCACCACTCTTAATCAATCACGAAGAGGGCTTATCGACGAACATAAACATTTTATAGAATTATGACGAAAACAAGTAAGGAAATTTGTTTGCAGCACAATGCACAGCAGAGGAACAATGAAGATTCAGTTACATACGTGTCACTCAAAAGCATTGTGCTTGAGCCAGTTATTCCGATGACACGTAGATCAATGTTCATATTTTCCTTGAGCACAGCAGCCTGCGGAAGAATTTGAATCAGTAAAAGTGTAAAAGTGCTCTGAATTCCATCTTCAAATTGCTATGTTGTCAGGTCAAACCCAAAATTCATTTTCATGTAGACTTTGCAACAGAAATGGCTTATTTTTGTTGAGTAACCGTCGCTGGCGAGTCCAGTCCGAACGGGTACCTCGTATACAAACTCAGAATCGTAAGAACAATGCAAGAACGTAAGTACAGAATAATAGATTGAACACAGAGATATGAGAGGACTTCAGGCTTCGCTTTATTGCTTCGGAATAATCGGGGTTACAATGAGAGGGGGAGACCCTCTATTTATAGACTACGGGATGAGGAATTCAATTGGGCCAGGACTCTCCGGGGTCCTGGGCCCGTACTAGGCCAGGACTCTCCAGAGTCCTGGGCCCGGTTTCTTAACAATTTTAAAGTTCTAATGTCATGGTCGAGGGCCACGCAGGCGCATAGGAAGGAAACCAGCGCCATATTATCCTCCTGGCCCTCTTATCTCTAGTTTTCCTTTTGTTAAGATTAGTTTCCTTTTGTTAGGATTATAGTTGGAATATTATTCTTTAGTTATTCAGGAGATTTGTTAGTTGATTAGTTGCTATTTGTTAGGCTCGGCAGGACTATATAACCTGGCCGATTATCTTACTGATGGGCAAGCAAAGATTAATCAAGTTATCCAATCTCTCCCTCACGTCCCCCTCTAGCTCTCTCCCTGCGGAAGGGCTCATCTCCCTCTGTTTTCTTGCTGCTTCCTGTTAAATGTGTATTATTACCTGTGTATTGTCCTGGTTGTATAAGGGGTTACATGCATATATAACATACATGTACTTGTATAAATATTGACCAATTAGCCTCATGATGAATATAAGCGCTATTCATAACATGGTATCAGAGTAAACCTAGAGTTTGTTTTCGTCAGGCTGCCGCTGGTTCTTCTTCCAGTCGCCGCCTGGCTTTGCCAACTCCACCGCGCTTGCCGCTCTCCGCCTGTCAGTCTGTCACAGCCTGATGTCTTCCATCCATCCCCGCCGTCCGACACCGCTAGCCCGCGTTCCCGTCCGTCCGACGCCGAGCACTGCCTGAGCCCGGCCAACGCCAAAGCCCGCCCGCGTTCGGCCGTCTGACGTCGAAGCGCCGTCCGAGCCGATTCTTCGCGCCTCTGCCCCGAGCGCCGCCTTCCGGACCTCGAGCCGCCGCCGCCACTGGACCTCAAGCCGAGCGCCGCGAATCCACGCTGAACTCCTCAAACTTGAGCTGCCGCCGGATCCGCCGCGCCGCCACCGGAGCCTCCCGTGCCTCCGCCCAAGCCTGGCCGCCGCACCCTCGAATCGTTCGAGTCGAAGAAGCAGAGTCTTCGGTTTACGATTTCGGTTCAGAAGAAAAAAACAAAAACAAAATATATCATCCTCTTGAGCTTTTCGCTTTCCTCGTTCTTGGGTGATCTTCGATGGTCTCAATTATCGGGACTGGTTCCAGTACAAGCGCATCCACATGCATAGTCAGCGTCTTTGAGATTTTCTCATCGGCGAGCTGCTTTGTCCGCCTCGACCTGTTCCACCTATTGAGCTCGTGCTCCTGAAGGATGCTCCCGAAGACACTCGTAAAGAGGCATCTGATGTTTTTGAGGATGCCATGGAGACTTTTCAGACTCAGCATGCTGCCTACAAGACATGGATTGATGAGGATGTCGTGCCTCTGCTTTTTGGTTGCTAGCATGGAAGTGCATCTCACTGGGGATGTGGTTGGCTTGGCTTCAGCACAGTTGATATGGACACATCTGCGCAATCACTACGAACCGTTTGGTGATTCCTTGTATCTTCTTCACAGCGTCAGAGCCGTCGTTGCGGCAGGAGATGCTCTCGTGGACTAGTTCTATTCCCAGTTGTCCGCAGTATGTCATCAGATTGACTCCTTGAGACCAGATGCTTACCACACTTGTCAGTGCTATCAGTGCTAGCAGTCTCACCTAGTGTTTCGTCGCATCTATGACTTCTTGACACGTCTTCGGACTGAGTATGAGTAAACTCATGCTCACTTGCTGGTGCGCCACCCTCGTGTGACTCTGTTGAAGGCCCTTGCATCTATTCGTGCTGAGGAGATTCGCCTTCGTGCTGCGGGTCTAGTACCGTCACCATCGTTTCCTTCGATTCTGGCAGCAGCTACACTCGCATCTCCAGCTACTCCTTCACCAGTGACAGCTGTTGTTGGTAAGGGACTCCACTGCACCTATTGCAACAAGGATAGACATGTGGAGCAGTTCTACTACAAGAAGAAAGCAAGACTAGAATAATCAAGAGTCTTACCACATACACTCAACTGGGATCCCTCCCTGAAGAGGAGAAGAAGCATGAATATGGATTAAGAAAGTGGCAGTAGAAACAGCCTCAGCCCAGAAATGTGGTGGAACAGCAGAAGCATAAGAGCACGAACTGTCTCAAGAAGATGGCAATTCTTACGTTCAACCACACCGTCCTGGGCACGAGCACCAAGGCAAAAAAGCGATAGAGTGCCACCTTTCAAAGAAGAAAACTACGAAGAACTCCTAGCAGGTATTCCCCAGCAGAATCATCACGAAAAACACAAATAGAAGAGTCAAACTGAGTACAGATCATGGTGGCAAATTTTTTGTAGATGGATAGAACCTCACTACGAGATGACATAAAGCATATCCATGTGTGTCGAGAAAAGTCATCAATAAAAATTATATAATATCGATGACCTCCTTTCGAAATGAAAGGAGCGGACCCATACATCGAATGAACAAGATCAAAAGGGCGTTTGTGTGACGACTCGACTTTGGAAGGATAGGGGTTTAAACTGTTTACCAAGCTTATAACCACGACAATTTAGAAAAGCATCACGGCACGGACCATAAAAGATCACGACGAACTAAAGAAGATAGACATGACCAGCAAAGATGTCCCAAACGATGATGCCACTTAGCAAAAGACGCAGTTGATGATGCAGCAGAAGCGGATGCGGTGGTGGAGGTGATAAGACTGATAGGAGCAGCGGAAGGAAGATGAAGTTAGTCAAGCTCTTAGAGATGCCGTGAGTCACGACAACGAGGGCGGTACCAACGAGTCCACGTGGGTCAACCACGAACACAAGAATCAGAATAAAGAATAACACGACAACCATGATTGGTGAGCTAACCGGTAGAAATGAGCTGTATGGTTAGTTTGGGAACATAAGAAACAGCAAGAACATGAAAAGAGGAATTCAAAAGAGTTCTTCATCTTGCGACATAGAGAGATACCATCTGCTATCTAAACAGTGAAAGGAGCAACTAAAGGACCAATGGAAGCAAGACTGATGGAAGCAAGACTGATGGAATCAGATGTCATGTGGAAGGAAGCACCAAAGTTAAGAAGGTGATATACCTGATGATGAAGTAGAAGGTGGTCTCTCACTGAAAGACTGTGTAGCAGAACCAGCAGAACCGGACGGTGCAAAAGCAGCCATGCGAGCAGCAGTGTGAGAAGCTCCTGAGTATCAGTAGCACCAGAACTCCTCTCAGAAGAGGAACCGCCAGTGCCCTTTGGAGGACGACCACCACGACGTAAATCCTTCTTTTTCCTATAGTAGAACTGCTCCACATGTTCATCCTTGTTGCAATAGAAGATTACCAGGCAGCGAGGAACAAAAACGGTGCCCGAAGAGTACGACATCTTTTTTCTTTTTCTTTTTTTTTCCTTTTATTTTCTTGACCGAAGACTACCTACGAATAGAAACCGTATTCGAAGTCTCGGTCGGTACCGAGGAGGTAGCTCCCATACGGCGGCGACGGCAACCTGGCGGCGACAGCAGCAGCTCCCCAGCGCAGATTGGCGATGGGCGATGAACAACGGAGGCGGCGGCCAGAGCGACAACGATGGCCGGGCGGGCAACGGATCCGAGCAGCCCAAGACAACGGCAGCCCGGATGGAGGATGGCGACGGAAGAGCTAGCGGCGCGCGGCGAGAGGTGGCGACGGTGGCGAAAAACCGATCAATGGCGGCAAGAAAGCCCGGTGGCGCAAACAAAATCGGCGGGAGGTGAAAACTCCCCAACAGCGGCTTGATGAAACCCTAGGTATTGCTCTAACACCATGTTATGAATATCGTTTGTATTCATCATGAGGTGTCAGATCCCAGAAAACTAGCGAAGTCTGAAGATAACTGAAAATATTGCTGAGAAGGGAGCTACGAAGAAGTCGGGAACCGACGTAACGCTTCGGCGAATTCACTCGCGCCAGGAAGGAGGGCTAGGATTTGCAGCAGTTGCCTGATGAAGGATCCGACGGGCAGTTAACATTTCAGTAATTACTGTGGCGTCAGCTTTGTTGTCGTTTCTCACAAGAACTCGGTTTATTATCTTCATTTCTGTAATCTCGCGCTGATTAACTACTTGCCTATATAATCCCGTGGTGTTGGTAATGAGAAGTAAGAAAGAACAACATATTCTAGTATCTTGTAGTTAGCTTTGGTAGAACCCTAGCGCGTTTTCCCCTTTCCCTTTTCTCTTCTCACTCGAGAATCCACCAAATCGATCCAGTTGGATTTCTCTGAATCTTCAGGTCCCGACATTTGGTATCATAGCCCACACGATCCTTGCAACAGAGATATGCACGAGTGAGGGTTGGAGAGATCGGAAGATTTGCTGCCGTAAAATTCCTTAGCTTAATCAGAACTAGAAGTTCGGTGGCTTACCAGTTGGTGGTAGAAAGATCCGTTCAAGGGGCAGAGGGGAGAGGTTGGCAACAAGCTGCAGGTAAAACCTTTGAACCGACCTTGTGGATTTGAGTTGATGGTGACGAAGACTCGTTCCCACGAATCGATTGAAGAAGTGATTGAAATGGAGAACCGGGCTGTCATCAAGATCCAAGAGAAGCTGATGAAGTTAGACACTTCGAAGTCTGATGTTGTCGAGATTAAGGGTTTATAGTTTGCAAAGTTTTCCCAATCTTCGAAGTTGGGTGCTGAAGCTATGGCAACTGAATACAGGGAGGAAGGACCAATACTATCTGAAGCGGGTGCGAGCCTAGCCTGGAATCTCGAGCAGAATAGGAGAACTGGAGCACCAACGACATTCTTCTTGGAACCAAATACGGTAATACCAAACTTCCCTCCGATTTTTCTCCAGTAATTAGAACAACATCACAAGTAGACCTGGGGGAGCGGACAGGAGTGAATCAAAGGGGAGTGTAGCAACCTTCTGCAGCAATTCCTCCGATGATGACTCAAGGGTTTAATCCATGGTTATTAAGGCGGTAAGGCGAGGCGAGGCGACCCACCCCCCTCACACCTTTTAAGCGGTAAGGCGTGAGGCGAGGCTACGTAGGATTTAAAAATATAGAATTTGAGGAATCATCTAATATATATTAAGTGATAGTTGTTTTGTTAAGTGATATATATTAAAAATGCCCAGCTAAACCATTCCAATGGCTTTGCCTGTTGCCTGCCCACGCCTAACTCCGCCCACCCCATCGCCTTGCCTTCCCGACCCGCCTGCCGCCCTGCCCGCCTCCTCTTATCCCGCGCCCTTCCTCTTTTCCCCCGTCTGCCTCCCCTTTATTTCTGGTCGTCTTCTTCGGCGGGAAAAGCGGCGAGCGACCGAGCGCACGTGATGCAGACATCCTTAGCTATGTTATTTCATATAATGTTTTCAATTCATTAAATACCTCAGAACAACATGAGCTTACTAAGAGAGTTGAAAAACAAGAGAAGCTTATCCAAAAGATTGGAAGATTCAATAATGTACGGAGATGAAGTATATGAGGCTGTTCTTGAAGAAAGGCCATCACAATGGAGGAGAAGCTCGTGGGAGACAAGCAAGGGAAGAGAAGCCCAAGAATCCAAGTCAAATTCAAAACTTCCACAAGCCCAACCAAATTCAAATTCGGAATCAACTCATAATTCAATTCGGATTCGAATCGACTTTAAATTCGGATTCGGAATCAGCAGGACAGTCCGAGTAAAAGGTCATAACTTTCTAATACGAAGTCGGATTTGAGTGGTTTTGGGCTTGTTGGAAAGCTAACTTCAAGCCCGATCCAACGGATCCTCCCTCACTTCGAAATTTGTCCCGTATCAAAAGATATGACCGAAACAATATGACGGTTGTAAAATCAGAGTTTCCTTTTTTGTTTTGTAATGTATCGGAATTGGAGTAGGACTCCAAATCCGAATTAGAATAGGAGTAGGGCCTCTTGGCCAGCCATGAGGAGAAGGGGCACTATATATAGAGGGGTAGACCCCCATTGTAACCTCAGACCACGATTAATATATTTTCAAAGCTTTTGCTTGATTCTCCTGTTGTGCTTATAGCCAAAACAGAGGGAATTGGGCGTTGAGAAAAGGGGTCGTTCTTGCTTTTCCGTTGGGAATTGATCCAATCAAGTGTGTGTTTGGGCGAATTTTCCATAGAGTTGCAAGTCCGTGCATTGGCGCGGGGGATCAGCTGGTGGTTCGTCAGGATACACAAGTTATCAAGAGATTCTACGTCGAGAAGATCGGGCACCCCCCCATCAGCCCGCCTCCCTCCACGCCCCTTCGCCCGCGCCACCTCCTCGGTCCTCCCTCAGCGCCGCCTCCTCGGCCCTCCTCCTGGCGCGCGCCTCCTCGGTCCTCCTCAACGCCGGCCGGTCCTCCTCGCGCCGCCCGCGCCTCCTCCGGTCCTTCCTCAGCAGCAGCGTCGGCCACGCCGCCTCCTCCGGCTCTTCCTCAGCAACAGTGCCGCCGTGTCGTGCCGCCTCCCCTTCCCCTCTTCCTCGCCGGCCTCAACGACGCCTTAGGCCTAAGGCGGGGGCGACGCCTTGCCCCCTTGAGGCGCCTTAGCGCTTAGGCGACGCCTAAGCGACGCCTTAATAACCATGGTTTAATCATGGACCGGGTGTTCTGCAGTACCACCTTGGACTTGGCAAAATACTAACCCAATGAGTGCAACTCAAATGTATTACCATCCTGTGTTGAATGCCAATCCCTACTATGAGACACACTTACATCATCAAGGAAGGACTTACACATCAGCAATTCCTGGAGTGAATGTGGTCTGCCCGAATGGAAACATGAATTGGAACACTAATGGCAGTGGTCACCAATATACTGATGCGATACTAAGAGGGCCAAAATTAGAATTACCCTTGTTTTCAGGGGATGAACCCACTACCCAGTGGGTGGCTAGAACAATGTGAGAAGTTTTTTGAGATGGCTGGAACTCCTAGAGAGTAGTGGGTGAACCTAGCGACTGGACACTTTGCAGGGAAGGCTAATACTTGGTTTAAAGGAATTGGCATAGCTTGGCAGGTGCTGAACTGGCAGCAATTATGCGCTATGATGTTAGATCGATTTTCTGAGGCCAGTGCTCGAGGCAGTAGAGAAGCTGCAAACAATGAAACATATGGGCAATGTTAGCAAATATATTGATTACTTTGAAAGATGTGTGGAGTTAGTGAGAAGGGACCAACCCTTATTTATAGGAAGCATTCTTATTGAGTTTTTTATTGGGGGCTTGAAGGAGGAAATCAAATATGGGGTGAGTATGCATCAACCAAAGGGATTGCTAGAGGCGTACTGGTTTGCTAAACTGGAAAAAAAGGCAACTCTAGCTAAAAGAACTAGCCACACCGGAGGTTTTAATAGGAACAAAGCTAACACTACTACCATCAGGACAGGGCCAACTAAGGGAAGTAATGTAGAAGGAAATGAGAAGGTTAAAACCCAGACACGGGAAGGTAACAAAAGAACATGTTAGCATTGTAATGAGTCATCGGTTCCAGGTCATAATCTGAAATGTAAGGTCAGGTGAGCATTGTATGTTATCCTGATGCAGGGAGAGGAGGATGTGGCCGAGAATACTGAAGACCCAGAGATGATAAAGGAGCAAGGGTTCATCACTGCTCCTTGAAGTCCAGAGGAAGCCGAAGACATTCAGGAGAATGAACAACTCTTGGTGATCTCCAGTCATGCTATGAAAGGAATAACAGGGCTTGCTACATTCTCACTGATGACAGTAATTGGGGAAAACAAGCAGTGATGTTGGTGGATAGTGGGAGTACAAACTCTTTCATGGATTATGAATTCGCCAGAAGTGATTGTAAACTAATGTACCAGCCAGCAAAAAGGGTAACAGTGGCAGGAGGTGGTGAATTGTGCGCAGATGCTAGAACTGAGAAGGTCTCTTACACGGTGCAAGGATACTCATTTACAACTTCATTCCAGCTGCTGAACCTCAAAAGTTATGATATCATCCTAGGGACAGATTGGATATATGACCACAGCCCTATTGGACTGAATCTGAAGACCAGGGAGCTGACCATATACAAAGAGGGCCGAACTGTGATCTTCAAGGATTATACCATTCCTAACAAACACTACATGGTGGGTGCTACCAAGTTGGAGAAGATCTTGAGAAAAGAAGTGTTGGGATGTATGGTTCAGATAAATTGGATTTCAAGAAGCTGAACTCCAAGAGTCCAGAGAACTACCAATAGAGGTGCAAGAGTTATTACAGCAGTATGCTGAGGTTTTCAAGGAGCCCAAGGGGCTACCTCCTAAAAGAGAGTGTGATCACTTTATACCACTAAAGGGCAATGCAGAACCCCCAAACATCAGACTTTACAGAACTCCACATCACCAAAAGGATGCCATGGAGAACATTATCAGACAACTATTGGATTCTGAAGAAATTCGAGTTAGTGTAAGTCCATATTCTTCCCCTGTTGTAATGGTTAGAAAAAAAAGATGGTTCTTGGATATTGTGTAAGGACCAGAGATCGAAATCCCAGTCGGTTCCCGCCGGTTACCAGCGGTAACCGGATTTACTTGTGGGAACCGGGATTCGAAATACCAGCCGGAAACTTCAAATTAAAATTCAAATTTAAAATTCCGGCGGAAACATCTCAAATTCAAATTTATTTGGACGAATTTTGTCCGAGTTTTTTCCAGGAATTCCGGTTACCAGTCGGTAACCGTTTACCGGCCACCCGGCGGGATTCCCTCCGGAAACGGTATTTTGATCCCTGATGTGGACTATAGACAACTCAATTCAATGACAATCAAGAACAAATTTTCCATGCCAATCATAGAAGATTTATTGTATGAGTTACATGGGGCAACCATCTTTTCTAAGTTGGACCTCAATTCAGGCTTATCATCAAATCAGGATGGTGGAAGAGGGCATCCCTAAAACAGCCTTTAGGACACACTTAGGCCACTATGAGTATACTGTTATGCTTTTGGGTTAACTAATGCTCCAGCTACATTTCAATCATTCATGAATCATATCTTCTGTCATTAGCTAAGGAAATTTATTCTTGTGTTCTTTGATGATACCTTGGTATACAGCAAGAACCAATCAGATCATGTGGAGCATCTAAAATAGGCCTAACTAATCTTGAGACAGAATCAACTAACTGCAAGAAGAAGTAAATGATGTTTTGCTATGGTTGAAATAGGTTATTTGGGACATATTATCAGTAGATCTGGAATGGCTACAGATCCTAGGAAGATAGTTAATGTGGTGAATTGGCCTACTCCTAATACTGTAACTAAGTTGAAGGAATTTCTGGGCCTAACTGGGTACTATAGGAGATTTGTGAGGGGGTATGGAAGGATCTGCAAACCCCTCCTTGACATCTTGAAAAAAGATTCCTTTATATGGGGAGAAGCACAGGCAATAGCTTTTGAAACATTAAAAAGGGCTATGACTACTGTCCAGTTTTAGCACTACCTGATTTTTTTCTAAACCCTTCTTAGAAACAGATGTGTGGTACTGGGTTAGGAGCAGTACCGATGCAGGAGAGCAGGCCTATTGCATATTATAGCAAATCATTGGGTGTAAGAGCAGCAGCACAATCAATTTATGATAAAGAAGCAATGGCCATTTTAGAAGCATTAAAAAAATGGAGACATTATCTATTGGGCAATTAGTTGGTGATCAGAACAGACCAAAAGAGTTTGAAGTTCATCACAACCCAGAGATTGGTGGGGGGAATACATCACAAATTACTTCTAAAGTTATTGGAGTTCGATTAAAGAGTGGAATATAAGAGGGGGAAAGAAAATATTGCTGTTGATGCTTTATCTAAAAGAGATGCTAGTCACAAGGGGAGTGAAGAAAGCTATCATGCTGTTGTTACAATTGTGCCGGAATGGGCGGAAGATGTGAAGGGAAGTTATGCTAATGACCCTCAATACGAGAAAGTGGTGATTGATAACCAGATCCAAACTGGAGCTGACAGCAGTTACGCTCTGGAGTCTGGACTGGTAAGATATAAAGGAAGAATATATGTGGGAACTGGAAATGACAGCAGAACAAAAATTCTGAAATCTTTCCACTTATCATCAATTGGAGGACATTCAAGTATGAGAGCTACATATCATATACTAAAAAAAATGTTCTATTGGCCTTGGCTCAAAAAGAAAGTGGAATTACTAGTTGTTGAATGCCCAGTTTGTCAGATTACCAAATCTGAACACATTCACATTCCTGGTTTGCTTAACCCATTGGAGATACCAGACATGGCATGGACTCATATTAGCATGGATTTCATAGAAGGGTTGCCCAAATGCAGAGGCAAGGAGGTGAACTTAGTTGTAGTTGATAGATTCACCAAATTTGCCCATTTCCTATCTTTGTCACGTCCTTATTTGGTGCAACAAGTAGTACAAGCCTTTTATGGACAATATATTCAAATTGCACGGGATGCCCATTGCCATTGTGACTGATCAAGACATAATTTTTACTAGCCATCTGTTCCAGGAGATTTTTAGAATGTTGAAAGTGTCTTTGAGGATGAGCAGCGCTTATCATCCTCAAACAGACGGGCAAACTGAGAGAGTGAACCAATGCTTAGAGTCGTATTTGAGGAGTATGACATTCAGGAACCAAGGGAGTGGATGGTTTGGTTAACATTAGCCGAATGGTGGTATAACACTTCTTACCATACCTCTCTGAAAACTACACCCTTCCAAGATTTATATGACTATCCCAATCCTCAGATTGGAGAGTTAACAATCCCTTGTAATATCTTAGAGGAGACTAGGGTCACTGTGGAGCAAAAAGAACATATGATGAAGTAGCTTAAGGCAAATCTTCACAAGGCTCGGGAAAGGATGAAGCATTTTGCAGATAAATCAAGATCAGAGAGGCAGCTCCAAGTGGGAGATATGGTATACCTCAAGATGAAACCATATAGGCAAACAACTTTTGGCATAAGGGGATCCTTAAAGCTCAGATCTAAGTTCTATGGACCTTTCAGAGTTCTGGAAAAGGTAGGGTCAGTGGCTTATAGACTACAACTGCTGAACATATGGCTATTCATCCTGTTTTTCATGTGAGTCAGTTAAAGAAACACCTGGGGACACATATTGTACCTATTCCTGGGTTACCATTAGTTGGAGAAGATGGCAAGATTAAAACTGAACCAGTGGCAGTGCTGGACAGAAGAGTAGTGCCTCGCAGAAATGAACCAGTGGTGCAGTGGCTAATTCAGTGGCTGAATCTGGGGCCAGAGAATGCCACGTGGGAAGATACAACCTTCATCCAAAACACTTTTCCAAATTTCGCACCTTGAGGACAAGGTTTGATTCAAGGGGGAAGGAATGTCAGATCCCATAAAACCAACGAAGTCTGAAGATAACTGAAAATATTGTTGAAAAGGAAGCTACTAAGAAGTCGGCAACCAACGTAACGCTTCGGCGAATTCACTCGCGCTAGGAAGGAGGGCTGGGATTTGCGGTGGTTGCCTGGCGAAGGATCCGACGGCTAGTTAACATTTCAGTAATTACTGTGGCATCAGCTTTGTTGTCATTTCTCGCAAAGAACTCAGTTTATTACCTTCATTTCTGTAATCTCGCATTGATTAATTCCCTGGCTATATAACCCAGTGGTGTTGGTAATGAGAAGAAAGAACAGCATATTCGAGTATCTTGTAGTTAGCTTTGGTAGAACCTTAGCGCATTTTCCCCTTTCCCTTTTCTCTTCTCGCCCAAGAATCCACCAAATCGATCCAGTTGGGTTTCTCTGAATCTCCAGGGTCCCAACATGACGCCAATGGACCAATGTATATACAAGTATATGTATTGGTTATATGCAGATAACCCCTTTTACAATAGGGAAAATACATAGAGAATAATACACATCAAGCAATGGTAGCGGTTGGGGCCACCGCCATCGAAGTTCGTCCCAGCGACCATGTGTATGCGATGGTCGAGGGCCACTCGGTGGGAGACCACAGGTTGGCGAAGAGGTCGGCGAAGTCGACTAGCGGCGTTGTAATGAGGTCTCCGTCGCGGTCGATCGTAGCGCGTCGACCCCGCTGCTGGCGCCGGCGGCAAAAAGAGAACACACGATTGGGCGAGGCGATTGGGACGCCAAAATGACATCGTCAAGCGGACGAAATCCTGTACGATTGGGCCGAGTGTCTCCAACCATCGGACACTTAGGATGATGTCAGAGCCACTCAACGGAATAGAGTAGCAGTCCACGATGAAGGTCTCCTGGACCACCTAGATGTTCAACTACTGCCATCATGATGCGATCGTCGTTGGCCACGGCAGCCCGCAGGCCACGACACTCTTGGTGCAATGTACCAACTCCAAAATCGGAGAAGCGGAGGGTCGAACCGGACATGTACCAAGTCGGAGAAGCGTCGACTAGTCGGCGTACCCTCGTCGCGCTCAACGCGGAAATACCAATGTTGCGTGACACCTGTCATATGATACGACGTGAGCCATACTTTTTCTTCTTCCGGCGTCCACTGACCATGAAAAAAATGTTCGCAACGATTCAACCATGGTAGTGGGTGCTCCTTGCCATCAAACACTGGAAATTCCAATCGGTGGAACCTAGGAGGGTGGTTCTCTACGGTCGTCGTTGCCGCTGCTGGTGCAAGGGGAGCTGGCAGCACTCTCTTGCCGGTGTTTTCTCCGGGCAGCCCTTCCAAGAGCACGAGACGCGCGTCATGGCGGTCAAGACGGCTATTGATGGTTGCCAGCTGTGCAAGGCTCAGATCGAGCTTCTTGTCTTGGCTATCAGCAGCTTCGTCGCTGGAACCAGGCATGATGGTCGGAGCGACGATCGGCTCTGATACCAAGTTGTGTTCAATTCTTAAGTGACGGAGATTGTAGGTGTGTGCGATGGGAGGGCAAGGTTTGAATGCTTGGCAGCGTGGAGGCACCAACTGAAGGGATTTTCTTTATTGCTTGCCTTTGATGGATGATATGCCTATCCTTAAGTAAAGGATGGCCACTAACAAGAATATCTAATATTATGGAAACAAACCAGCTAATTGGATAAGAAATCAACTAATTGGATAACTAAGGAATGAAGGAAAGATAACTAAGGAATGAAGGAAAATCTCTATCCGCCTTGCTTCTCAAGGCACTGCACCGGTCGCGCCGTGCGCATCCTTTTCACAGTTGCGACACTGATAGTAGCGTCTGTCCATGGCAGGCACAATCTCTTATCATTTTTTTGGCGACATTTTCAGCAATAGGTGCTCCACTAGTGGAATTTTCAAAATTTCCCCCCAACAATTTTGTATATACGGTGGTGGGTATACCTTTCATAATACTAGTCATGAGATGTGACAACTCCAAAATAAAATGATTGGATATTGTTCATGACAAAATGTGAGTATGAGACTCAAGATACCTGATCCCTCAGCTGGTTAAGCAATGTCCCACCAATCAAACCAGGTCCAATGATCCCAACAGCAAGTGTGGTTTTGGAGAGGAAGAACCTCGAGTGAGAAGCTCTCAGGGCCCTCACACAATCTTCTTGCTTCAATACAACAGTAATATTGTACTCACTGCAACCTTGAGCTATCGCTCGTACATTAATGTTTGCCTGCATATATTGTTACAGAGTAAATCAATCCCTGCATCAATGGAAATCCCAATTTTACCACCCAAAATTGCAAGTACCTTTGCTAATGCATCAAAAAGGATTGCACTGACACCAGGAGTACTAGCCATCCTCAGGCCAACAGCAGCAAGAATGCTGCAACCATGAATGATTTCAACCTGAAAAGAATTATTTGCATGGTAGGTACATTGGAAGTGATCAAATCCATACAATGAAGATTTTGTTATACATTTGCATGACAGTGATTTTTTTTTCTTTAGCAAAATATTAGTGAACTGAAGACCATACAATGAAGACTTCCGAAACTATAATGCCTGCATTGGTTTATTTGCTGCAAGAAATAGCTTATCATATGGTTTATTTGCTGCAAGAAATAGCTTATCATATGAGTGATGCTATTTCTTGGTTATAAAAAAAAAAGTGATGCTATTTCTTGGTTAAAAAAAGTAATGCTATTTCTGTTGAGGAGATAGCTTTGCTTGGACGTGTCTATTCTCCTAGTCATATTTGCTCATATGAATAAATTTAATACTCCCTCCTCCGTCCACAAATGCCATTATTTTGACTGTGATTTTTTAATTTTTTAATCATAATATACTGGCAAAAAATAAAAATACATATTATGAAAGTGTGTTGCAAAATAAATACAAATGCCATTATTTCATGTAGTCGATCTATGTACTTTTACATATATTAACGGTCAAAGTTTTGAAATGTTGACCATGTGTAGATCCCAGTATCCCACGGTGACCTATACTTAGAGACGGCGGGAGTACATATAGAGTACAGAACTTGAAGCTTTTTTAAGATAACATTATTTGGTGGGATTTTTGTCAAAGAAAGTGTTCAAATAATCATTGTACAAGACTAGAATTACCTTAGATAGCCTTCCTGCTGCTAATGCCTCACGAAACCTAACATGCAAGGCTGCAGAGACTGCTGCAACTTCCTTTTCTGGAACAGCAAAGCATACCGAGTGTTCACTGCTAGCCTGCACATATCTTGCAGTGAGGATGAACCTTAATGAATCATACAGAGATACAAAAGATGAAAAGACATACCTGAGATATCATGATAACATTAGCTGCAACATCTCTGACAGAACTAAATATGGTACTTGCTGTACCTGGGACACCAGCCATTCCAGTTCTGTATTGAAGATATGGAGACCATTAAGACAATAGAATAGACAAAGCTTTAATAATAAAAAAAGTTAGGCCATCTTGCATGTAACATCAATGGTTTTATTCTCTTATGTGTTAACCTTGCTAGGTCAGCACAAAACAGCATTTAGAGTTGAAAACTTTGTGTTAAACTGGAACTCTTAACACATCTCATAAGCAACATAAGGCACAAACATTGTCTTCTGAAGCTAATGAAGATCATGCAAGTACTGTATCACAAAGACTAAAATCATAATTGAATATTATACAATTACGATTTGGAGGTTCAAAATAAGAAATCATGTTAACTTACCCTTCAACATTAACCAGGGCCAATTTATCTATAGTAGCAAATGATTTGACACAAGCATCTAAATCACCATTTTCATTTGCGGGCTCCTTGCAAATCATCGTTCCAGGGGCAGAGATATTGAACATGTTCCTAATGACAATGGGAATATTGTCTTGCATCACAGGTATAATGGTACGTGGATGCAACACATTTGCCCCAAAATATGACTGCGCAGAACAAAGTTGAGTTAGCAATGAAGTTTGATGTGGCAAGAGATCTAATAGCTTGGAATGCAAGAAAAGCATGATCTTGGCACATAGGGCTCCCGCTATTGATGGGTTCCAGTGCCCAGCAACAGCAGGCAACTCTAGCTCCTTCAAAGACCTTAAAGTGATGAAACATTTTTTAGGGGAAGAGCCCCGTCGATCCATGCAGCTTCCGGTGCACTGTTGTGCGTCAGTGCTCAAACATAAGTACAAAATGAATGACTGTAATAAGAACATGCCCCAAGAATAGAGAAATTACCATTTCCCAGGCCTCCTGATATGATAATGTGCTTAAGATCACCGCCTCACTAACTGCATTGATCAGATGATTCTTAATCAGATATATACTTAATTACTTGGTGCAAGAGAAGGGCCATCACCCTGTGTAAATAGAAAATTTCCATGCACTAAATTCTTCCCTAAAATACTATGTGTATGCTAATGTTTAATACATCAAGTCAAAATGAAACCAATGACAAACGTTTAGTTGAAAAGCATAAGAAGACCCATGTAGGACAAACCTTTTCTAGGATCTGCACTAAATACCCCATCAACATCAGTCCAGATTGTAACCTGACGTGCCCTAACAAGGGAACCAATTATTGCTGCTGAGAAATCACTTCCATCCCTTTTCAGAGTAGTAGGAATGTTTTCAGCTGTACTCATAATAAACCCAGTAGCAACTATTATCTCAGCAGGTTGTCGTGAAAACCATTTCTGGAGTCGCTTCTCAGATTCCAAATAATCAGGATCTACCTGATTAGAACCACTGGGTTTCACAACTAGAACTTCTCTTGTATCCATCCAACTGCAAGGTGCCCCAGACTGCATAAATTACATGGGGCCGTACAGGTCAGTTTGATCAGAAAGGTAAAACACTAGGTCAAATTTTCTGGATTCTGTAATAAAGGAAAAGGAAGATTTTCTTCTTATCATATGTTGTGGAAGATATATTGCTGTTTAAGAAGGAAAACATTTACTTACAATAGTTAAACTACTGTCCTACTATATTTTGGCACTACACAATAGGAGAAAGCACCAGCCATGAAGCCACTGCTCCTGTAAATAAATTCAGTGACAATGAATTTGCATCATTTCAGTACTGAACTACAGCAGCACATGGTGGTGGTTGCACATCATGTAAGGTACTTTAACATAAGGACTGAACTACAGCAGCAAATGGTGGTTGCTGCACACAATGAATGAACAGCTTTATAAGGACTGAGCCTTCGGATGTTCAAAAGTCACAACAGCACCAGCAAAACTAATTAGAGAGACCTTGCAGAACAGCCCCAGCAAAACTTGAAGCTCACATGCTCTCACTGCTGATACTTATCTTTTTTTTCTCAGGTGCATTGTTCATTCAGAGAGAGAGAGAGAGTATTGGACTATTGGTATAAATGCAATGTTATTGCACCGTTGTGGTTTAGTTGGCAATTCACAAAAGAAAATGCAACTCAAGGAGCATAAAAAAAAAATTAAGACATATGTCAATTCTACAATGTCAGAATGCATAAAGTATTTTCTGCAGCATTCATAAATTGTTGAAATTAGAGATAAACTGCAGAATGTTTCAAGCATCATTCATGTATACCTTCCTTATAGCATATGACAGCATCTGAGCTGACCACAACTCTCCATGCCCAACAACGAAATCAGAGAAAGATTCTGTTGCATGTCCAGCTGCAAACATAAATAAATAAAAACAGGGGTATTACACATATCAAAAATTACAAAGTTCATGTTATCGCATATTTACTAAAATGACAGCAGGTAAGTCAGCCGTTAGTATGATGGACGACGGCATATAGTAGAGTAATAGTCATTGGTAGAACATGTGGCTCAACAGAAGCCGTAACTGATTTAGATTTTGTGTGTGCCCAAAAAAGAGTTGCAACCCAACATTCTATGTTTTGCTAAAATGAGGTTTAACTAGGGGTGAAAACAGATCGAATACGAATCGAATAGTGGTGAAACCATATTCGTATTTTTTAAAACGAATACGAATACGGATTCGAATATCCTCGAATACGACTACAAATTGAATGTCATCACGAATACGAATTTGAATCGAATACATACTCAATTCGGTCGGATCAGGTTATCCTCATAACTTATGTAATGTGAAGATATTAGTGACACTTTATCCTTGTAAAGTCACACTTAATCATTCTAATATATTTATTCCACCTAAAGGGACATGAATTCACATTGAATCTAAAAAACTCGTCCCACTAATTATGTATACTGCAATAAAATACTTATATTGCTTCATCGAATCCGAATATGAATAGTTCGGATCAAATAACAATTCAGATGGGGAAAATTCCAGACCATATTCGTATCCATTTTTTTATGTGAATTCGAATACGATTATACGAATATGAATAGGAGAGAAATTGTTAAACGTGTTAAGAGTTTTGTACATTCTCTCTTGGCCCAATTGGCCCATGTAGCCCATGAGGCCCTGTCTATATATCTATATATATCTTCTTAATAATGAATAAGATGCACAATTGTGAATAGCAAAATCCTTCTCCACTTTTCTAACATGGTATTAGAGTCTCTACACCCAAACTCTAACCCTATTTCCCCTCACCGCCATCGTCATCGTTGAACTATTCTTTCCCCCGTGGGCCGGTAGCCTCGAGCTGCTGTTGCATCCGCGTCGCCACCTCTGATTTGGCTGCTCTGCTATGATGCACCTCAAGCCGGCGATCCAGAGGCTAGTGAGGAGACCCACAGCATGCTCAAGATCTGCCTTGATCCAGCACCTCTGCCTCATCCGTGTCACCGCCTCTACATCTTCGTCGGCTCGCTGCCTGGATCCGACGCCTCTACCTCATCCGCGTTGCACCCACATCACCGCTCGTCGCCTTGCCGTCTGGATCCGGTGCCTCTGCCTCATCCACGTCGCCGCCTCTGCACCTGCTTTGTACCCTCGTCGCCTGCGCCTCTACATCGATTCGTCGATGCCTGTGCTTCGATTTGCACCGCTGTCGCGCCTCCACCATGACGCCGACGACCTCCTCTGCTCATCCTCAGCTCCCAGTGCAGCGCAGCACCGCCGCCGCCACGCCGACCTCCTCGACGCCGATGCTCAATACTACTCTTGTTCTACTTCTATTGTTGATGCCCTGATGTTGCTCTATTTGATTGCTTTGCTCTTGTGGATTGCTTTGCTACTACTGTTGATTGCGATGCTCAGTATTGTTGTTAATTGCTCTATTCTACTGCTATTGTGTTGCTACTGTGTGATTGTGATCCATCAAGATGGCAAAGTCTGACTCGATGTTTGAGGGCAGTTCATCTCTCGTGTTCACGGACATCAAGCTCGACAGGTTGAACTATCTAGCATGGGCTTTCTCAGTCAAGACTACTCTAAAGGGTTATGGTTTGGCTTCTCATTTGACTGACGATCCTCCCGATCCGAAAAAGGTTGATGTTGAGGTAGTAAAAGCTTGGTAGAAAAAAGACGATCGTGACATGACTGGCCTAGTCCTGACTCCTGGGTGTTGATGTTTCTCTGAGGATGATTCTTGAGTATCATACTTTAGCCAAGCAGGTGTGGACATACCTTGAGAAGAGATATGTTCAGTCCAATGGTGCTCTTTACTTCACATTGCTCAAGAACCTTCATAGTATTCATTAGCAGGACATGTCAGTGGAGGAGTATTGCTATGCTTTCACTCATCACCGGCCCTCTAGAGTCTATGACACCGAAGGCTACTACTGCTTGCTAGTTTTGTGTTGCCAAAGAGGAGTATGCTCAGCAGAAGTTCATGTATCAGTTTGTGATGGGGCTTCGATCAGAGTTTGAGCCTATTCCTACTCAGTTACTCAACCACCCTACTCCACCGACTTCGACTGAGGCACTCTCTAGTTTGATTGCAGAGGAAACTCGTTTTCATTCGTTTATGCCTACCTTGGGATCCTCACCACATGTTGCCCTGTGTCTTTCACACGAGTCTGGCTCTACCACAGCTACATCCACAGGAGTGCTAGTATGTTCTCATTGCAAGAGGACTCATCATCTTGTTGACAAGTACTCCAAGTTACTTCCAGATCAGCTTGTTGATTATCGTGCTAGACATCCATCTGATTGTCGCCGTGGAACACCTACTTGGGCTCCTATAGCACTTATGGGAGCAATCATTGTTGCCACACCTACTATGACTTCTGGATCAGTGTCTGCTGTGACCTCAGTTGCACCTTCTGCCTCTAGCGCTGCTCATTCATGGGTTCTGAACTTGGGTGCCTATTTTCATGTTACATCAGATAGCTCTGAGCTTGTTGCACATAGGCCCGTGACTGGTGGTGCATATGTTCACACTGCTGATGGTACACCTTGCTCTATTACCCATCAAGGCATTCTCTCTACATCTCACTTCTCTATTACTAATGTGTCTTTCGTTCCTCATCTATCTATGAATCTTCTTTCTGTTGGTCAATTTACTGATTTGAACTGTTTCGTTGGATTTGATGATTCTTCTTGTTTCATTCAGGATCGCCATAACAAAAGAGTGATTAGCTCTAGCTATCGCCGTAGAGGCTCTCTTAGTCTCTATGTCTTAGACACCTTACATCTCCCTTCCATCAGTACATCGAACGCCTTAGTGTCTTCTGCTATATTATCTTCTCAGTCTCATGTTGGTCCTTCCTTCAGCACGTGGCATCATAAACTTAGGAATCTGTGTGGAGCTTGCCTCACTACTTTAGTTCATTTGGGATCCTTAAGTCGTGTCACTATTGAGTCTAGTTTTCATTGTATCGGTTGTAAGCTGGAGAAACAGCTACAACTTCCATATTCTAGTAGTATCTCTCAGTCTTCTTGTCCTTTTGATTTGGTGTATTCAGGTGTATGGAGTCCGTCTCCTTTTGCTTCAAAAGGTGGTCATAGTTACAATGTCATATTTGTCGATAATTGCCCTCGATATACTTTGATCTATTTTTGAAGCATTGCTCTCAGTTGATTTCCATTTATCAGTCTTTTGCTAAGATGGTTCATACTCAGTTCTCTTCTTCCATTCGTGTTTTTCGTTCTAACTCTAGGGGAGAGTATCTTTCATTAGCCTTTCGCTAGTTCCTTTCTTCTGAGGGTACTCTTCCTCAACTCTCATGTCCTGGTGCTCATACTAATAATAGTGTTGCCGAGCGCAAGCACTGTCACATCATTGAGACTACTGCATTGTCACATCATTGAGACTACTCGTACTCTTCTTATTTCCTCCTTTGTTCCTCACACTGGGGAAGCGGTCTCTCTGTGATCTATCTCATCAACTGTCAACCCTTTTCCAAGCTTCAGGGCAAGTGTCCTGGTGAGATCCTGTACAGAGCACTTGCTCGCTATGCTCATCTTCGTGTCTTTGGTTGTGTATGCTATGTCCTTCTAGCACCTCGTGAGTGCACAAAGTTGAACGCTCAGTCGGTTGAGTGTCTTTTTGGGTTATAGTCCCAGTATAAGGGCTATCGTTGCTATAATCCTTGAAGACGTCACATTCGCATCTTTTGTGATGTGACCTTTGATAGGATTGACCCTTCTTTTATCATCCTTTTACTTGTCTCACTCCTTCCACAGATTCCACCTCTTTTTCGTGTCTACCTCTCATTCTTTCACCAGACTTGCCTTCTCTAGATACACTTTCTCCATCTGTTTCACCTTCTAGTGTGTCTTCTCCAAGTGAGCATGATCTTTCCTTGTTTATTCACACTTCTCAGCGGGGTCGTACTTTGCTTCTACTATATGTAAATGATATGCTAATCATAGGAAATGACATGGACTATGTGGCTTTTATCAATAAGAAATTGAGTGAACAGTTTATGATGTCAGATTTGGGACCATTGAGCCATTTTTTGGGGATTGATGTTTATTCTGATGGTGATGGCTGCTACCTCTCTCACCATCGCTACGTTCAAGATCTACTTGCTCGCTCTAGTATGACTAATACCCACAACGCTGCCACACCCATGGAGCTCCACCTGCAGCTTTGTTCTCCAAACAGTGTACCACTGACAGATCCTTCCCACTATCGTCAGTTCTTCAGGAGCCTTGTTTATCTCATTGTCACCAGGCTAGACATTGCTCATGTTGTTCATGTGCTCAGCCAGTTTGCTAGTGATCTCATTTCAAACCACTATGGTCATATTCTTTGGGTGTTGAGATACTTGAGGGGGACTGCATCTAGACGTTTGATCTATACCAATTCGAGTCAGATCCAGCTCCACGCTTACTCTGACTCCACTTGGGCGAGTAATCCTGTTGATCACTGATCTATCACTGACTACTACATCTATCTTGGTACTTCGCTTATTATCTAGAAGTCCAAGAAGCAGACTGCGTTGTCACGCTCTAGTGCAGAGGCTGAGCTTCGAGGCCTTGTCACTACCATCTCAGAGATTGTTTGGTTTCGATGGTTTTTAGCTAATCTTGGTGTTCTTGATGATAACCATACACCTTTTGTTTTATGTCAATACAAGTGACATTCAGTTTACTAGTAATCCAGTCAAGTATGAGCACATTGTTGTTGATGCATGATTCACACGGTCTCATTGTCAACAATCGACCATCGACCTCCAATGTACCTTCAGAGATTCAAGTTGTAGATTTCTTTACTAAAGCTCAAACTGAGAATAATATCAGTTTCATCTACTCAAACTTAGTGCATCAAATCCTCCTGATCCACAGTTGTGAATAGCAAAATCATGTTTATATGTCTATATATATCTTCTCAATGATGAATAAGATGCACAATTGTGAATAGCAAAATCCTTCTCTCTATTTTTCTAACAAAACGAACGGAAAAAAACTATACCGTATTTGATATCGAATACAGTAGTCGAGTAATACAGATAATTCATATCCGCTTTTCATCCCTAGGTTTAACTAAAGGTGAAACTGCATAGTAGAAATGCTAATACATTAATAAATTGTCCTGGGTTCGGGTCATGGCTACCCCAACTGGCAATTAATCGCATATTAAGGCTGCCCCCAACTAGTCTGTGTCCATACTTTAGTGACCAGAGACGCACATGTGGGGAGGGACTGTGGGGAGTTGTGACAGCGGTGGATAAAATATGACTGCTCAAACAAATACATAAGCCCAGAACAAATATAAACTTCTATAAGAAATAATTTCTAACAAGAAGATGGTGCTTCTCATGCAAAAGTCAAAACATGATCAACTCAGGATCTGGCAGTCATCAACAAACTCTCCATGACAGCACTAACAACAACATAAAACAAAGCAGTCAACAATCAGAGTATACTTTCATACCTAACAAACAAGACATGTCACTCAAAAAATAAATTAAAAACATGAAATGTGAAGAATTAGTAGCTCAAACCTATATAAATAGCATGGAGCATTGCTCTAAGGTTACTGATGTCTGAATGCAACTGAGCCAAGAATCTTGCGAGGTCTTCTCCATCAAGAAGGTCCTTCGCTGCAGCCATATGCTTCTCAAAAACTCCATCCAATGCTATCATGTAAGAATCATCCCTTGACTGAGCCTTATGTACAAGGTTGTACATCATGTTGGTGACTTTGGACATCGCAGAAACAATGATCAGCTTCCTCTCGGAAGAGTCACCAAGAACTATATCAGCAACATTCTGAATTCTTTGGGGTGTTCCCATACACGTCCCACCAAACTTGTGCACAGACCACATATCACCTTTTGGAAGGCAAGTACTAACTTCATCTTGTTCAACCGAGATAGCAGCTGCAAGCAAAAAGTACGTATGCAAAGAAAAACAATAGATGTTAGATGGTTACATGTCAGGTTCCAAAAAAGGTTAGAATGGTATGTACAACATCTAACACCAATGGCAGTATATGAAACTGAAACCTGAGATGAAAAACAGAGAGAAAAGGACTGATAATGCAGATGTTCCTAAACAAGTTATTACAAGGTTGTGGTATTGTGTTGTAACCGGTGATCAAAATCCCGGCCGGTAACCGCCGGTTACCGGATTTACCAGTGGGGACCGGGATCCTAAATCCGGACCGGAATACTTCAAATTCAAAATCCCGGCGGTTTCATCCTGAATTCAAATTCAATTTGACAAAATCGAGCCGGTTTTTTCCCGGGAATTCCAATTACCGGCTGGTAACGGAGAATGGTTTTTGTTCTGGTTCCGGTTTTTGGATCCTTGGTTGTAACAGAGTGATTGAAATGAACAGTTCCAAAGAAGTAGCAAGTGGAAGTTAAAAGAAGTTATATAACCAGACCTGTTTATTCTCAGCCCGGCACGGCCAGGGTGTGGAACAGGCTGGGCTAGGAAATTGAGGCCCGTACGGCCAAGCTGGGCCCAGGCCAGCAACTAAATAAAAAGTGTATTGTAAAATATAATTGTTAATTTTATCATTAAGCATAATATAAACTAACATCCCATTGCATAAAAACAGAAAATGCTACTTTTCCGGGCTTCGGGTCCAGGGGTAGGTTGGGCTCAGGCCAAGCACTTTGAGGCGGGCCTGAACTCGGCCCAGCCCAAAGCCCTCCCCGGCAAATCCTTTGACCAGGTGTGGATATAACATAAGTATTCAAGCGGTCTGGATATATGAAAATGAAGGCCAAATTATAGTCTCAAGAAATAGTAGTGTTGACCCTCAAGAAGAAGAAAAAAAGGAAATAGTAGTGTTAATAGCTGTAGTTCAAGAGATAAATGATTTCAATATTTTATAATATTTCAAGAAGAGGTAAAGTAGTGCTAATTTACAGGTCTTGAAGGATAATAAATTCAAACAATGGCTGCGCATGATGGAAGGCGGAACTACCAGCAGCTGGTGTGAGCAAATTCTTGGAACCATGTCTTCGCAAACTTCCTTGAGAGTGACCTATCCTGAACAAGATAGTAACAAAACAAAAGGGAATATTAACTGAAATTTGGCAAGGCATAACTGACTGGAAATTTGGATAATAGAACTGATGAAGAAGTAAGTTATCTAATACTCCTAGAACCTAATGCAGATAGGATAACACAAGACTTCAGATGTTAGCTGCTCCGGATAAGGTTGAAAATACTTTCTAGGAACAATTTGTTCGATAGCTTTGAGAAGATCAGGCATTGAGAATTGAGCAATGAGCACTCAACATTCAACTGAAGCTGGAAAGCGGAAATGCAAGTGCAACTAAATGAAATGGCCAAATGACAACATGATCATTGTGTGCTTGTAATTTGGACAGAAAAAAAAGTATAAGCCAGATCAAGTTGAAAGGTACATTATTGATCAACAACAGCATTCACTGCACAAAACGCTACCTTAGGTAGCCTCCCAAAGGTCGGTCCTGATTTATCTCACACGTCCAACATTGCAGAATCGCTTCCCTGAAGATTTGTCAACCAGCGTAACATCAATCAACGAGTAGACAGATTAAAAGAATGGCAGTTAAAACTTTGATATAAAACATTGAAATCCTGTACAATCCCGGAAGGAACATATAGTAATAACAATGCAGTGTGTCCAATCTAAAATGATATAACATGGAAACTAAAATTTGCATTGACTAAACTAATCACCACCAAAGCTCACAACTATGTAATTAATTCAAAATACATCATTAATCATCCATGTGTTTCACAACTTATGGAGACTGGTATATGAATCATTATAGTTCCTGATGTTCCTGACTTTCCTTTCTCTCTCTCTCTCTCTCTCTCTCTCTCTCTCTTCTTCTTCTTCTTCTTCTTCTTCTTCTTCTTTTGAACGAATCCAAAGAAATCAATCGTCCATTTGTTAATTTTGAAGTAAATTTCTTTTTTAAGTAAAAAAAAAACCGTCCATTTCTTACTTTTTGCCATTTCTTAGTTCATACAAACTTCGTGACCTGGCCAGCCAAGGCCAACTCTTACTGACTACCATTCTGATTCTGCATATAAGAGAATTTGAATAGCACAGGTGGTTGTGTTTAGAGAGATGACATGCAGAAATTGCAACCTTATAGATGGACTCGCAATTTATAGTCTTTCCCTGTTGCCTCAGCAATTTGTTAACACCTTTTACACACCGATATGCTGTCCAGCACTTCTCAAAGTAATTAAACATTGAACAATTCTATCAAAACAGAAAAAGACATAATCCCGTCCACCATCTCCAGCGTCAGCTGGCCATGCACCATCAAACAAAAAAATCACTAACATTTCAGCCCCCATTTGCCACATCCCCACCAACTGCAAACCACGACTGTTACAACCTGGTCAAACCTACGGCTACCGCTGTTCGCCGATCCAACGCGATCGAACCGGCGGCCGCGTCGGATCCGCGGTCACGGCCAAGGATCGCGGCATCCACGCGCAATGTAATCGCGAACCCACGCGGCCAGATGTATGTGCCACCGACCGAGGGGGGTTGAGGAGGGCGAGGAAGGGAATGGGGAGAGGAACCGAACCTGCCGGAGGAGGACGCGCGTGGCCGCCGGCGATATGCGGCGGGCGGGAGCGGGCTAGCAACGGCAAGACTCCGCATCTCGCGGCGAAGCGCGGAGGTTGGGAGGGAGAGAGACGCGGGAGAAAGACAAGAGCAACAACAAGAAAGCTGAAGAACTGGACGCCAAAAACCCTCTTTAACCCCATGCGCGCCTGCGGCTTTTCACATCGTCGAAGTGACAGCGATAGAAGGCTAGTTTAACTTTTTTTTTTTAGGTGACGCCCACATACACAAGTGCGATTTTAACACACACTTCTTACCAGGTAAACAGAGGAAGAAAGGGAGCGAGGAGAGGCTATCCACGTATTGCGTTTTTTTTTTCTGCTCGTCGGATCCAGTGTTGAGCTGCGCGTTCGTTCGATTAGGTAAACGTTCGATTTATTTTTGGTTTTGCGTGCCTCGGTGCCATCGCGATTTCCAGAACATCCAGCGCTGAGCTGCCTCGCGGTCGTTCGATTTATTTCTTGTTTTGCGTGCCTCGCTGCCGGCTCATTTCGAGAACACCGCCTCCCGTCTTTTTCTTCATCTTTCTCTCTCTCTCCATTTTTCTCTCTCTCCATTTTTCTTCTGCTGCTCTCACTCCCTACCGAATGGAGGCTCTTTCCAGTCTTTTTCTTCATCTTTCTCTCTCTCTCCATTTTTCTCTCTCTCTCTCCATTTTTCTTCTGCTGCTCTCACTCCCTACCGAATGGAGGCTCTTTCCTCTCCCAGGCTACCACCGCCGCCTCGGTGGCTTTGCTCGCCTGGCCACTGGTCCATTGTCCTCCGTCGTGCTCAGCCACACGCCGCGCTGCTCGCCTCGAGCTCGCCGGCATCGGCCTTGGCCTGGCTTTGCCGCCCGGCCATTGGTCCGGCTTGTCCTCCGTCGTGCTCACCACACGCCACGCGCCGCTCGCCTCGGGCTCGCCCGCCAGGCTCGGCCGCAGGCAGCCGCCACGTGAGGCTTCCTGTGCTGCCTCCGCCTCGGCCGTGCCTCCGCTCCTCTGGCGCTCCACATGCTGCCTCGTCTCCGGCTGCGCCCGGCTCCTCCGCGCTCCTGGTGGTTAGTCCTCGGATTTTCCTCTTCTTTACCCAAAATTATTTATCGCTTTTTCCTCCTTGTCTCGGCTCCTCCGCTTCGGCGGTGCCTCTCGGCCGGCTCCGTTCACGCGCACCGTGCTCGGCACAGTCCTCCGTCGTGCTCGACCCTTACGCCGCGCCGCTCAGCCTCGAGCTCCCGGCGCCTGGCGGCGGCGCAGGCGCCTGTGCGGCGCTGTCTGCCTCGCCTCGGCCGTGCCTCCGCGCCTCTGGCGCTCCTGTGCTGCCTCTGCCTCATTGCGCCACCGGCTCCCGCGCGCTCCCTGGCTGGTTAGTCCTCCGGATTTTTCCTCTTCTTTACCCAAAATTATTTATCATTTTTTCCTCCTTGTCCAAATTTATTTAGCGTTTTTTTCTACTGTTATAATTTAGTTCTTTCTTGTTGGACAGTATGAGCAGATGTCTCACGCGCCAGACGTCGCCGCAAGCACTAACGCCAAGACTGCGTGCCTTTCGCGCTTCGCTGCAGCGTGTAGCTGGCTCCGTCTTCTCGCTCCCTCTGACCCCCGACTCAACCATGTTGGTTAGTCCTCCGGATTTTTCCTCTTCTTTACCCAAAATTATTTATCCCTTTTTCCTCCTTGTCCAAATTTATTTAGCATTTTTTCCTACTGTTGTGATTTAGTTCGTTCTTGTTGGACAGTATGAGCAGATGTCTGCGAAGGAAGACAACAAGCACTCAGTTTTCTTCCCTCACTGTACACATTCCTCGGGCGATGCAACGGTAATTATGGCAACTGCCTGCTCACGATTTGATTGTAAACAGAACACCACGACTTTTGTTCCTGTAATTCTTAGATGGTCACATATATGACTTCGTACGCGCTTCCCATTCTGTTTGCTCACCCATCTGTCTCATGCCATTTTTACTTCCTCAACTCATCGAAAAAATCTACCCATGCTCGCCATTTCCACGTGTCCCTCTTGACACGGCTGTTTACCTCATTCTCTCTATTTAGTCCCTACCGTGTCCGTCTAATTCTTCATCGTTATCTACATCGTTCCTGTTTCGTCTCAGTTTCGCCCCCATTTCTTCGTCTTCGTTTTCTTCGCCGGTTGTTCTGCCCCGCCCCGCCTTAGTTACCGCCTTCACTTTCCCGGATTGTTTCGTT